>CM022097.1:5826960-6181538 GCA_011114355.1 Carex littledalei
TTTATAGATTTCCAACTTAAAAAATACAAAATTTTGGTCTAATGGAAAGACACATGATCTCTATGTGGGAGGTTATGGCTTCGAAACTCACATGGAGGAAATTCTTTGTTGTAATAACAAGAATATTAAATAGTTGGGTGGCTTGACCTCCATCTTTACTCAAAAGAAAACTTTAAATTTTTACAAAAATATCTATTCGGATTTTGAACATTTTGAACCTGCGTTTCCTCACTAGTGGCCCCGTGGGTGTTGTCCTTAACTAGATTAGATTAAAGGTTGATTCTTAAAAAAATTGAATTTTATATAGAGTTCTTTTTATTTTATTAGATCAGCAACGCTTTAGAAAATAAATAGTTTAATTGTTAGATTGTTTTTGAGTTTATGAGTTTTTTATTATTGAAGGAATTCCTCTGATCTACTACTAATATAACAAATTAATAACAAGTGCTTTTGAGTAATTAATTATGAACGTCGTGAATCACGAGTCCCACTCCTAAGATTTACTCAAATATTGATTAAAAAAAAGCGAGACCTAAATCAAATTTATCATATTCACCATTGAGTCGTTGACCTGTTAAATCTTCTAAAAGGTGAGACGCTAATTAATGTACTCGTAGACATCGAAACAAAAAATATCTTATTAATACAACTTGCTGTCGGTGTTTTCTAGAACCATTTTGAAAAAGTCTCTGGAATTCTTCATTACGCAAGCATAATGGAAAACTAAATAGATAGCTTGTAGATAATTTTACAGTAATTCATGTACTGCAATCTCCCCAAAACACACATTAATATCTTCATTACACAAGGGTATTCTTGTCGTTTCAAATTTTTTCAGAGGCATATATACTAAAAATTGTTCCCACATTCATTTAATTACTTTTCTCTTCTAGCAAGCGCAGACATTAGGCGACTGAAAAACAGCTCGGCGACCCAGGGGCATTTGCGTCATTACGCACAGCTGATTCTTCTCCTTGTGATAAAGCTCCTTTCCCTCCTCCGCTTCCCGGTACACAGATTCACCTCCCGTACCATGTCTACGGAGGCCAGTTCAAGCCACACCACACCGGACCCCCAATCGTCAGATCCCTCGTTGAGCGCGAATCTCGAGGCGCATCCGACGACGGAAATCCTACGCGAGGATGATCTCCTTGCGTCCGTGGTAGAGAAACTGCAGCGACTGGAGATGAGATTAGACCAGCTGGCGAATAAAGCGCCAGAGATTCCCGCTGACAAGGACAGGTTGTTGTTGGATTCTTGGGAGAGAATCAAGAGTATGGAGGTTGACCTCGAGAAAACCAAGAAGGTATACCATTTTTTAGCTTAATTTGACTTGTTTGCTTAGTAGGTATTGTTTGGTCGATCATAGGTGGCCATGGTTGTAGCGGTAGAAGTATATGGTATGGACTGGTAGTATGTATAAGTTGGTATTTACCAATTCAGTTGCTGCTGCACTGGCAAAGGTTCTTGAGCAGCTTAGGTTCCTCCAAGATTTTGATTTTACTCTTATCTTCTCATAACCCGAGTTAGCACAACTGACAAGCAACCTTTACCTGACCTGGTTAATTTAGATGTGTTGGTGGATGGGTAAAAACGTACTTAGTACCAGAAGCAATGCCCAATATTCGTTCAGAGACATTTTTATCTTTAATGAACATATTATTTGTATATGTAGGTTTTACAAGCCACAGTTCTGCAACAAATTGAAATAGCCCAATCTGTAGAGGAAGTGCATAGTTCCAGCCGCCGGGTAAGTATTATTCTCATTCTCTCATCTTTTTAGAAGAATTGTTTGGTGACATTAATTAGTTAAACAGTGGATTGTAATTTGACTGATATGCCAAAAGTTCTTTGATACATGCTGGTAATATGACTGCCAGCTGTTTCCTGTTTCCACAGTTGAGCAACTAAGTCTCAATTCTCTCTTTCAGAATGAAGCCTCAATTTATATTTCACTGTTGTTGCATGATTCGTAAGGTGTTGGAGCTGAGTAGTAGGATACCAAGATCTGATATTGCAATCTTTTGTTTAATTAAATTTGGAGCCAATAACAATGTAATGCAAAGTGATGGTCATACTTCATAAAACCAGCATTACTATTCAATTATGACTTTTCATTTGTTGACCATTTATTTATACTTTATGGGTTAAATTACGGAAATGATCACGAAGGATCACACATTATCATAGGTACCAAAACTAGTGTAATCATTGTGATCCTTGAGTATTTAAAATTAGCTTCTCTCTAAAATCTTTGGAAACCGTAAATCAATCAACTTTTTGGAATTATAATTTATTATTCACTTTATTTTTCAACTTTTTTATCCAGGGACGAGGATTTTGTAGCTGAAATAGGCTCAATTTTTAATCACTATACTCTGATGCAACGACTTCGCACCTGTCCAGACTACATGAATACCAATATCGTGGTACAGAAATATACACTACAGCTACAAGTTCATTTATAAATGTCTTCTTAGGGAGTTCTTCTCATGTGCAGTGCCTCCTTTTTGTTTTTCTATTTGTGTGCATTTTCTTCGCTTACATGTGCATTACTATTACTTTTTTTATTGTGGGGTTTCAAGTCTGTCAGGGGAGAGTGTAAGTTGTTGATTCAAATTGGCCCTTCTTTTCGTGGTTAATAGTTATTAATATGTGGTTTCCAGTGTTTTCAGGGAAGAATGTAAGTTGTCCATTTAAATTCACCCAATGTCAAAAGGCTTCCTGTCTCAAGAAAATTTTAAGAGAATCCGAGTAGACTTGATTCACCCAATGACAGACATCGGAGACAGTTCAGTATAAAGCAAAAGTTTGATTTGAGTGGGTTTAGAAAAGATAAATATATTGGACGTTAGAGCTATGAGCTTTCTTTAGCAAAAAAAAAAAAAAAACAGTCTAATTGTCATTACGGGTGTTCATCGGTTCGGTTTCAACCGAACCGAACTAGGCAAACCAAAGTAATAATTCGGTTTCTAAAATAGAACCGAACTGAACCGATTTAGCATTGCAACCTTTTCGGTTTGTTCGGTTTGTTCGGTTCAAATCAAAATATATTAATTTTTTTATTTAAAGCAATTGATTTAGAATAAACCGAAGTATATATATTAAGAAATAAATGGAGGTATTAAGAAATAAACTGGGGTATTAAGAAATAAACCGGGATACTGAAGTATTTAAAGCAATTGATTAAGAAATAAATCGGGACGGTCTGGACCAAATTCATAATATATAAAAGTTCGGTCGGCTTGGTTATTTTGGTTTTGAAAATTTGCAAATTGAACCGAACCGAAATTTTAATTCGGTTTTAAAAAGCAAACCGAACCGTTTGGTCCAAACTAATTTGGTTCGGTTCAAAACCGACTAAACCGGACCCAATGAACACCCCTAATTGTCATAACCAGATTAAGTTTCTAAAAAACTAAAATTAGTCTTGTTTCTGTATACAATTTTTGTTTTAGTTGCATCAATGTTAGTTTGTTAATCAACTTGTTTTATTTGGTTTCAGCCACAAAAACCGAAATGTAAACTGTAAGTTAATATATAATTAAGAGGGACTATTTGACAATTTCTTAGTTTGACAATCTTAACAATCTCAAACAGTCTTAAAAAATAAAGTTTAAATTGGAAATCTAATATCACAAACGTGATCTATATTATCTACATATTATGTTTATAAAAGATGATAAGATTTGATATATGTTTCACCTTACAGTTCAAAATCAACAGTCATTGATGTTTCATCAAATAATACTTAAATAAATTACAAAAACAAATTGATTGTAATGTTATTTTTACATGTCCAGTAACATATAAATAATCATTATCAAAATAACCATTATCAATGTATCCCTCTCAACATGAGCTATTGTTTTTTTTGAATGAAAGAGAGGTCAAGCCTCTAATTTATTGATAACTGATCTGATACATGAGTGATGTTACAGAAGCGGCCATCAGAAAGGAAAGCAAACAAAGAAAATGTAAAATAAAAAGCGAAGAAAGTCCCCTAGGAAGGTTCATTCCCAAGGGCCCGTAGCACCGAAAAACCAAAGGTAGTCAGTGGCAACAGAAAAGTTGAAAGCAGCAGGTAATGTCATGAAGTAGTAGCGTGTGCCCCCATTCTACTCTGCCGCTGAGATCCACCCGAGAACTGCCATTGTTCCCGTATCTGCACCATGAGCTGGTGTACCGTATTTTCAGAACTCCTGAAAATTCTGGTACATCGCTCCCTCCAAATGATAAAGTTCGCTATTAGGAATAGCGATCTCTCTTTCATACTGAAATGTCCGTGGAGTAAGGGATGTATTGTTGTATGTCGAGGTAACCGTATGTGATACTCCGCAGCCATCAGAATCTGGATCTGACGCGATACCGGACATTCTGCAAAGAGATGTAAGACCGTCTCTATGTTTCTTTTACACATGATGCATCGGTTGACCAATATCATTCCCTTTTTCATGAGGTTATCTATCGTTAGTACACGGTTGAGAATCATAAGCCAAGCGAATACCTTAAATCTCGGAGGTGCCCTTAACGCCCATATTCGTCCCAACTGGCTTGCAGCTCCTGTTTGGCCTTTGAGGGCCAAGTAAGCCGTTTTGACCGTGAATGTTTCATTGTTCGCCCACTTCCATCTGACTTGGTCCGGATCCGAAGTAGTGGTTGCGGTTGTTAATTGCGCTGTAAGCTGGGTTAGCTGCGTCGCGGCTGAATCCGACAGCGGTTGTCTTAACTCAATTTGTGTTGTTGTAGACATTAGCACATGTGCCAGTGTCTGTGTGTCATTGCATACGAAAGAGTAAAGATCCGGGTATGTTGTCTTGGCTATGCCCATCCCCCAATCATGATGCCAAAAACTAATAGTCATACCGTTGCCGATTACCCTTGTAATGGATTCATTCCAGAATTGTTTGACCTCACTGACCAACCTGGATAGTGTGACCGGCATAAGATCGGCAGAGGTCGCCATGTGTGCGAACCAGGGCTTTATCACAACATGAGCTATTGTTGATCAAAGATATATCAGGCTTGGTTAGCTAAGTGCTGGTATTTATCTCAGCTAAAGGTCGCCAACTGTATAGTATGAGATGCATGTCAACATAAATGTAGACATGTAGTTGAGAGTTGGCTCTACTACGAACTCGTATCGTATTCACGAGTTATTCTCAAACTCGTGTTTCTCTTGCTACATTAGGTAAAACGTAGACTTCAAATGATAAAAATTCAAAAGTTAACTATATATATTTCACATCACAAAAAAAAAAACCGTAAAACTTTAGCATTTTTTTTTATCTGGATCAAGAAATGGAAAATCAATACGCCAATATTATCATCGTGCAACATTTGTCATATTGGCATGTAGATCATGTCAAAATATAAACCATGTATTCTAGAATTTAACGTGCGTGCATCTCTATTAGGATAAAACAATATTAATTGGTTTTTGGTTTGTTATTTAGGATTCATATTATTAATATTATCATTTTACACAAAAATAAAAGAGTTCAGAAATTAATTATATCCCAAGTTCACAATGGCCAAACCTATATATAGTCGGCGCCAATTAAAAAGAAAATGATTATGTTATAGTCTTATAGAATTTAAGTAAAATCTTGCCAAATTTCCATATATCCAAACATTTACTTTCAGCATTTTTTTCCCGCAGTTTTCTGCATGCATAAAATCTCCCAAATTTTATCTTAGCCACATCCATTATACTTCATTCTATGCAATCCCGCACTTACCAGCCATGCTAATATTTGACTTAGTGATAGAACAAAAGCATTCACTTCGTTCTTCCTTGTTTTGGAAAATGTCGAAGTCTTCATCTCAGAAGCCTTGAATATTGTGAGATATACTATGCCAAGTCTAAATCTGTAATTTTTGGACCTCCATCTCTTCCACATAAATATTTCTTGTTACCTTCATCTCCTTTCCTTCCCTCCTCTGTAAGGGCGGATGAAAATTCAAAAAATAAGGTCAATTGACCATCATTTTTTTTCATTTTTTTTTGTATTTATACATAATTTTCTATACAAGTTAGAGTATAATGTTATAAATATTGTAAAATTGATCTTTATTCGCAGTATGAAAACTTCACATGTTTGATCTCATAACTTGTAAGCCGGCTCTGCCCTTGCTCCTCCGTCTCTAAATTCATTGGAAGCATGGTCTTAGAAAAAAGAATATGCTGGAAAATAAAATTGGAGCTTTTAGGCAACATAGTCACAAGATTCGTAAATTATTCGCGAATAATTTATTTTTTTGGTGATGACGAACCAAACGTCGAATTATTCGGTTGACCGAATTATTCCCGAATAATTCGCGAATTTTACGAACTTTATCCGAATTTTACGAATTAATCGCGAATTTTTCTAGAACATTTTTTTTTGGTTTTTTTTGTTGCTTCCTTGTAGGACTGAGATTTCTGGTCCGGATAATTCCGAATCATTCCCGAATTATACCTGAATTATTTCCGAATCACAAATTTTTGACTTCGCCAAATCGAACCCGAATAATTCATTTGTCACTGTCTTAGGCAGTATATAGAAAAAAAGTTCCAAAAGTTTGAGTGTGGAAACCATAGACTGTAATTAATGCTCATATTTCCTAATTATACAGTTTGACAAGGACGTGAACGTGACTTTCCACTAAAAAAAAAATCAAGGCGGGCTCCGGACCAGCCGTCCCCTCCCACTCTCAAATTCGCATCCCCTGAGATATCTCATATTTTGCGCGACTTATTGGAAAATCTCAACTGTTCAAATACGTTCTGCACGAATCTCAAAACTCAAATAATTCTGGCCCCTGCGCTATCCCCGAATAGGCACCGGACACGTCGGTCACGCAAAATATGAGATATCTCAGAGGATGCGCACTCCCCACTGTCCCATACACTTCCTCAAATTGTCTTTCTACACCGGGTGCATTTCGTAAAACGAACACCGAAACGATAGATAATGGAGTCTATGTGGGTCCCATGTGGAATTGCCTTATCAAAATGTAAGTGGAACTACATTGGTCATATGTACCAGGTTCACTGTTTGCATCTCCGTCTACCTTATTTCTTTATAGTTTTTCTTCACGGGTATCTTTTCCGACATCACATTCTTCAAATACAGTTTTACATTTACGACGTGGCTTATTTCTACTTGTTATTAGGAATTCCAGAAGCTTCTATCCAAGGTTAATGACTTAATTAAAATGGAATGAGTATACAATCGTAGAAACGAGGAATAGCAATAGCACGATTCTCTGATTCTTGACGCTATTACCGATTTTCTCTGGAAGCGAGAGAGGGTGGGTGGAGAGAGGTAGAGACGAGGCAGTCGCTATTGGCCTTTTGATCTGTAAGAAATTTATTCCTTTTAGACTGCAATTATTCTGTTAGCTGAGATCAATCCGCTGTATTATTGATTTTCTAATTTCTGTTGTTTATGAATATTTGTTCCGAGTTCTTTTTTTGAATGGACATTTTAGTGGAATTGGGGCTAGATCCAATTGGTCCAATAGCTTTTGACCAATTTTCTTGTTGAGCTTTATTTTTTAACCTTTGCAAGGTTGTATCATATGTATGTATATACCTTTTTTTGTTTAGATATCAAATGTTAGATATTTAAAGCAGGTGACAGCAAGTAAATAAATTGTAGTTCACCTTTTAGTGGGATGTGATCAGGGGCGGAGCCAGACATTAGAACTATGGGTCGAATACATATGGGTCAATCATATACAATTTTTCTACATAGAATGGGGTCAATTTTAACCAGTATTGTGACATTTTACACTAAATTGTATATAAAATCATACATAAATATAAAAAAAGTTGAAAAAAAATGGGGGTCAATTGACTTCTTAGCTCCGCCCCTGGATGTGATTGATCTACTGCTGCTTGATAAAATTGTCCCTTTGCAATACTACCTTGCAAAGGCTAGATTATTCGATACATTGGTTCTTTCTAAATTTTTCAATATTAATCAGAATCCTTTTAGTTTTTTTTTTTTTTTTTTTGAAAAAAGGATATTATATTGTTTAAGTTTTTAAGGAGAATATGTAGTAGTTGGTTGTGTTGACTTTTTGACGTGTTCTGTCTACAGCTGCATTTGATTTAGTAAAACATTGTTGTTTCGCAACTATTGCAATAGTGAAACATGCATGGACTAATTTTGTATCACGGGCAAGGTTAACTGGCGCGTTCGTGCTGTAATCAATAATTTGTCAAGACATACCAGCTACGGGACATTCATATGTTATTCTTCTTTTGAACTTAGTAAATTGTGCATATAATACTAATTTTGCAGCACAGAAGAAATGAATTGAAACTCCTATATGTAAGTAATTCATACTTTGCATAGTACATCCATTTATTGCTCTTTCAAAGTCAGTAAACACTCATGGACTAATTATCTTGTCACGCAAATAAAACAAACTGAAGATTTTGCATTGCAAATTCATAGGCTGCACTAAACTTACGGACTACTGTACATTCATGTATTGTTCTTGAGACTATTTAAGTGTTTCATCTTGTATTTTTTTGTTATTCTACTTTGACAAACATGAGCAATTAATTTCTTTTTTTCAAAAAGAGTAACCACACACCCGTACGTGTACACACAAAAACGGAATAAGAAGCTGAAAGAGAGCAGTCAATTACGAATGGGATTATAATATATGTAAAGGCACTGAGACAGCTTCATCCTATTCATTCTGTTCTGTGAAGCCCTTAGTCAACAAAATATCATATCCCACATCAGTAAAAAAAGGAACTATATAGATGAAATCCATTTCACAAGAAAAATAGAAAAAAACTAACTTTCAGATCAGTCCATGTAATTCTAAATGAAATTGCACTATCATTTGTATTGATAAAATCAAGAAACTTCCTGCTGTAATTGGTGCCAATTTTAGCAACTAGTGTGCTTGACCACTGGAATTTCCAATCAAAGTGTCTGATTTAAATTGCATGCTGTAATTATTATTATTCTTTCAAGTAAATCAGCATATCAATATTAAGTATGCTATTTAAATTCAACTTATCTAATTTGACACGCTCAGAAGTTGGATATTTTATGGCTACTTGGTTCACAATGTTTCATTTTTCTTAATACTGGTACTGCAAGATGTCTCATACTTTGGAATTCTAATAGCAATCATCATCTAGTGGTATATTCATGCCAGCCCGAAAATCACCTTACTGGAAGTACTTAAAACCCAAACCTCTTATTGGAAGCTCAAATGGTAAATGAAAGAAAACAGAAATCTTACCAGACACCAGTCATCACTCATCACTGATTTAAGTATAGCGATCCTTTATGTGCTAAAGTTCCTTCTAAGGAACAAAAAAGCATAGCTCTTGAAGCTTCATCTTCCATAAAAATGTGTAGGGGTTGAAAATGGCGAGCAAAAGGATTCAAAAAGAATTGTTGGATTTGCAAAAGGACCCACCTACATCGTGCAGTGCCGGGCCTGTTGGCGAAGATTTGTTTCACTGGCAGGCAACAATCATGGGGCCTGCTGAAAGCCCCTATTCTGGTGGCGTCTTTTTCGTCAAAATCCACTTCCCTCCGGACTATCCTTTCAAGCCGCCTAAGGTCAACTTTCAAACCAAGGTTAGTTTGTGATCAAGGTGTTCTTTACAAGATTCTGTAGACCTCTTTAATACCCAGGATTGTACCAGGTATCTTCCATTCTGATGCAATAAGCATTTGTTGGTGCTCTTTCCTCAGTTAAGTAGACTTCTTTTTGTATGCTAATATGCTCCATATCAATAGGTTCGCATGTTCTTATTTGGATCGTATTTCTTCTTTTACTTGTTTTGGTTTGTTGAGATTGATGTTGGGTAGCAAGTTAGTACATAAACAGCTAATAAAGCACAAATCTTTTGTTTGACATAACCTTGCTTTTAACAGCTAGTTTGTTATTTGCAAATGAAACAATAATTGTTGGTCGTCTGTTGGCTGTTGCTAACTTGATAAAGTACAGTGCATTACAATCCCTCATATTCAGGTTTCTCTACTGATACATGGCATAAATGAGAAATGTAGGTGTACCACCCAAACATAAACTCAAATGGAAGTATATGCCTGGACATTCTGAAGGAGCAGTGGAGCCCTGCTCTGACAATCTCGAAAGTTCTCCTGTCGATCTGCTCCCTCCTATGCGACCCGAACCCTGATGACCCACTTGTACCAGAAATTGCACACCTCTATAAGACTCAGCGATCCCGCTACGAGGAAACAGCTCGTGCCTGGACCCAGAAATATGCCATGGGTTAGTTCGCAGGTTTCATTGGTCCACCAGTTTCCATTCGTTGTTTGGGTGAACTTATTATGCTAAGAACCCTAATTTTAATAGCCCAATGGCTTTTTGAACTGTCGTTGTCGTTGTTAATGTCACGCGTATGTGTGGAGGTGTGTCTCTACCTGTGTACGTGTACTCGCTTGCTTGTGCTCGTGTAATGTAGTGCTGTACTACCCCCTTTGGGGGAAAAGCTCTTGTAATTTTTGTGTGAGAAACTTAGTACTGTTGCTTTGCTGTCTTAATTTCAGTGGAGGTGTATCGAGCTTGTGCTATTTTTCTATCTTGCTCGTGAAAATATTTCCATTCTGTTAATTTTATTCTTTTATCATGAAGACAATTGAAGAAAGTTTCAACACCTCATTGTTGAATCCGTATCCTCCTAGGTACCTGACTCAAGCAAATTACAAATGGACGGCCCAGATTAATTCCAGCCTGGCCAAAGTCAATCCGGTGCTTATGGAAACTATAGGAGGCCCATTTTGAGATTCGTGCCAAGTTAAAAGAACTAATCTGGACCGTCCATTTGTAATTTGCTTGAGTCAGGTACCTGGGGTGATCTGAATTACCTCGCTCAATACTCTTTGTTTTGAGGACACCAAGTTATATTCTATTTGCTTGTAGTTGGTTCCATTATTGCGACGACCATGCCATAAATAATTTCCCACTAAAACAGTAGTATTCACTCATTATTGTGCCGTTGAACGAATGCAAATTGATTGTACTATTCTGTGCGATATTAATTGCTGTTTTTACTATCTCAATTTCATTGGTGTATAGTTATTGCATCACCCAATCTCTAGTAAACTGCAGTTTCAGTTTTTGCAGTCAAGTGACCCAAGAGGTAACAAGGGGCACCGTGAAGATAAAGCCTGTTCTGGCAGTGTTTTATTGAACTCGTTACTTTGCTAGCTTCCAGCTTTGCGCATGATGTATATTTGTGTTTATGTGAGTGAGAAGAAAAGGTGCTGTACCCGCCATACATCTAACATCAAACGTTTCAGGTTGAGCATGATTCCATAATCGTCTTAAATGGCAGTCACAAATTCGATGATCTCCAAACTGTGGAGAAGTCAAACCCATTCTTTTCTTCTTTTGGAATTCATATCACCTAAGGTAACAAAATATTCTTGTTAGATCCGGACCAATATTAAAAGTTCCGTGCATTCCAGCCGGATTCTGATTGAAAGGTCCGGATGTAAACAGGAATTTTCTGCTACCTCAAAAGGATATGGACTTGTGTGTGTGTTGGGGGGGGGGGGCGGTTATCAACCCACTATTTGTTATTTTCTTTGTTGGCACATATTCATTTCAATAGTGTATCAAATCCTGTCAATATGTTGCTGTTATTTTCGAGAACAGCTGCATCTCATTTCCATTCGTTTACGCTTTTGTTGATTCTCATCAACATTGTTTTGGTATTGCTTCTTTGGACACATTCTCACTGGAACTACGAGCTTAGTGCAGTAGCACATCTCTCTATGGAGAGATCACGGATTCAATTCTCAAGAATATCGGGACCCTTTAATAATAAAAATAAAACAATGCTTCTTCACTACAAATGCATTGTTTCTGGTACAGGAATTGCCTGGTGGATGGTACTGCTTTAATAATAAAAATAAAACAACGCTTCTTCACTACAAATGCATTGTTTTTTGGTACAGGAATTGCCTGGTGGATGGTACTGCTTTCAAGATTCTACATTAGTACAAGTTCACTATCTTCAGCAGATATTACCGAAATATGAACTACCAGACGCACATCTCTACTTGTATTGCAAGAAGAATTTAAGTTTAATAAACCAAAACAAAACAAAGAAATGATTCTGAGGGCAAACAGATATTATTTGTTTTCTTTTTCTTTTTAGAGAGAATTCTGTAACTTAGCATAGACTCTAAAGGCCAAAGATGGATGGAACTAATCAACATGCCACAAAGCCCCTCAGTGAACCAATACCAATCTGCATCGCAGACTTTGTGCGCGATATTCCTACTTAATGTTCTCATTTTGTATTCCTGCCTCCTAAAATTCCAATTCCAAATGCTAATAATTAGAAGTTACCATGGCTAGCATTAAATTTTAAATTATTTCCAAATGTTAAGTTCACCAACTTACATAAATACTATCCCGATCCAGTACCCCACATTTCATCTTTAAACACACCATTAAAAACTAAAAACTTCAATCCTAAGAGCTAACCCCATAAACCCGGATACGCTCTTCAATTTTAGTATTGCAACATGGGCACCTTACCTTTCCCATGTTGACATGGGACTCATTACATGCTACACACAAAACCTGGTGTGCACAAGGGAGTAGAAGCATGGACACCTCCTCTTTTGAACATGCAACACATTGCCACCGCCGGCCTATTGCCTTCCTCTCCAGTTGCTCGGTCTTTCCATTTTTACTGGCCCCTTCCAAGGTCGGGGGTGAAGAGTTGGTTATGGCACTAGATACAACGGTGCGGGTGCTCTGAGAGAGGAGGCGAGCATGCTCTTCTTGAAGGCGTCGGATATCATCCCGGTAGCGTTGTGTGTCGAGTTCAATTTTCTGCCGTAGGGAGTCAATGCGACGACGGAAGGTTCCATTGGTGGACTCAGTTGCTTTGCTAAGCTCTCCAAGTTGTGCTGTTGTTTCCTCCTTCACCTTCCTTTCTTCTTTCAAGAGTCTCTGGGTTTTCACATTGAACATCAAGTTAGGTAATGAAAGATAGAAGCTCTAGGATATTGGTGCAGCTTTGGTGAAAGGCAGTACTAGTACAGTTATCTACTCTCTTTTTTCTGTTTTTTCATGATTTTTTCTGTTGTCCTTCCGATTTCTTCTAATGTGTTTTATGCTTAAAATCTGCGCTTAATAAAACAATTGAGATATTTATGGACAATAATTTCAGGACTGACATGACATCCTAACCATACATTGTTCAGCACTTCATTCATTGGCTGCCATTGAAATTAATTTATGTATGCAGTCAATATATTGTTCAATATCGAGTACTATCTCATGGCAGAATTACATCAATTTAACCAACTATGGATTATAATGTAAAAGAAACTATGATAATAATGACAAAAATCACCTGCTACTGCTCCTTGACAGTTATAATGATGACAGTACTGAAATTTGAGGCTCTGCACTTGTGCATGAATAAACAATTCCAAAAAAGGGACTTGCTAGTCATTTGGTCATTATTACACTATACACCTAACAAGAACAACCTAAACAAGAAACTTTGTGCTGACCTCAGCCACCTTGGTAGCCTTGCAAGTGTCATCAATCTCCTTCTGGATCTGAGTCTGCATGCGTCTGGCCTCCTCAATCTCATCCTGGAGCTGCTGCCTCTGGCGGTCCCGCATCTGGGATTTCTTTCGCACACGTTTCTCCCGCTTGGCTGCCTCCTGCTGGGTTCGTGTCGACTCTGCTGCACTCAGCTTTGCCGCCTCCATCTCAGCCCGTATCTCAGCATTCTCAGCCTCCAGCCTCTGCACCTCAGCATTTGCTTTGTCCACCTGATAAAATTTTAGTTTTATTAGCCTGGAGTGGAAATTTCCAAAACTGGATGCTGGTACCGGTTTGGATTTCCCATGCTGTTATTCTAATAAATCAGCCGTATCACTTCATTTCTGCAACAGGCTGTCAAACCTCAGCACAGTCCACTGCGTAGAGGAACTCAATTTCAGTCATTTTAGCCCCACTGATGATTCTGTCATACTAGGTTTCGTCAGATCTTGATTTAGTTCACCGTGTTTCCAATAAACAGGATTTACTCATAAACACAGCTGAAAGACTCTGCTATGGTGTGAATTCTGTCATGTCTTGGTATACATGCATATATTTTATATTTTTTGAAATTCTATGGGTGTAATTTATGCTTAAACATTAATTGAGCTCTCATAAAGCTTCAAAGAAATCTGATCTTGCAGTTCTTTTTGGTTTCCTACTATTTAACAAAACCCAGAATACTATCCTCAGCTACGACCAACAAAACCAAGCATCAGCAAAAAGTTTGATCAAATTAAATTCAACCATACTCGACCAAAACTTCCAACTGATACATATTGTTACCATCACTGTTAAACAGTTCAGAAATGAGCAAAAATCCGACAGTGGGTCAGGAACACTATTTCAGTGAAATCCACTCTCAATGATTGAACCAAAAATCTGACAGTGGATCAGGAAGGCTATTTCAGAAATATTTCACAGGGACTATATTGGCTCAAAGTTGTCCAAGGATGGAAATGCAAAATCACAAGTTCTTGCCTGGAGGCTTGCCTTCTTGAGCCCCTCCTCCATCTCAACAAGGCGTTTGACAGTGCCTTCGTCAAGGGACACAGCTGGAGTACCGGCCTTCTTCATGCGCTCACGCCGCTCCTTCTCCATGCGTAATGCTCTCAGCTCCGCCACGTCTCTGCTCAGCCTCTGGGCAGCCTGCAGCGCCTTTTGCTGTGCCCACTCCCTTCGCTCCTTCACTTGCTCTTCCATCTCTCGTGCCTGTTTCAGAACTATCTCATCTCATCAAAGTCTTTTTACTTTTATTTTGGGAACTAAATGGCCCAGACACAGGCTTTATTACTTCCAATCTGAGGTTTTGTGCAAGCTTATCACTTTTGGCCTAATTATATTTAAACCAAGTCTTAAAAGGTAATTTTAGTCAGTAGGTTTACTGTAATGGAGTTAGATAACCATCCCCTGTGTACCAGCATATGCTGTGCATAACCCACATATTACCCCAATTAATCCCAATTATAATTTTTTATATTTCTGTCATTCCGTTTCCTAATTGAATAGTTTGTGGCTTAAATGTGGAGGACTTCCCCTGAAGAATACAAAAGGTTAAATCTTTAGTTATGTTGGGATCAGTCAGAACCAAAACCAAACTGTTACAGTCAGCTAAAGAACCACAGTTATAAATAGCACATCTAAAATAAATCACCTGACGAAACAGTTCATATATCCTCTCCGTCTGAGCATCAGAATCAGTTGATTTATCATCTATCTGGAGCAGCTCTAACTCCTTCATCAACCCGTCAATGAAATCCTCTGATCCACATGACCCGCTCTTCCCACCTCCACTAGGCCCTACTGTTTTCATTCTTGTGAATGGACGAAAACCAGAGGTAGCCGGATCATATCTCAGACCCCCAGCTGCCACTGCTGCTGCCACTGCCTCAGTAGCCGCAGGGGGGTATGACAATGCAGCTGGGGTACAACAGTTGGGAGGGGGCAGCTCAATCTGACAAGCGCGGCCCACATGCAGATCCCCCATAAGAAGGCACCACATGGCATCCCCCCGTGAAATGCCTCGCCGATGCTGCTTCACCAAGCACACCATCCCGGCCAGTGAGTACTCCTCGAGTGCACGAAGGTCGGAGAATCCTGCCAACCCACTGCCACCTGTTGCACTAGACGAGGATGAACCAGAACCAGCTATAGCAGTGGGGTTGTTCAAGTAATCCACTGCATTTGTGACGATGTTGGTGATCACATCTGCAGGGCCACAACAGTGGCCGCCACAGAGAACCCCGTGGAGAGCCACGTCAGCACTGTAGCCCAGAGATGTCAATCGGGAGAGCGCCTCGTTGTATGCGAAATCCAGGTTTTTCAATAGAAGGTCTTCGAGTTGATCCTCGGTGCAGTATCCGCAGTCAGACTCGTGGTAGATCGAGTCCGGGTCGGCGCTTGTCTGCTCCGAGTCCGGATTCGGATATGTAGGATCCGGTCCAGATGGCGGCGACGGATGGTTGGAGCGATCGGCGGCGGTTGTGGCGGCCGAGGAAGAGGAGTGTCGCCCGGAGGCGCGTAGCTTGCGCCCGGCGCGACTGGAGCGATCCCTAGAGTGGCCTCCCATTAATTAGATGAGAGGGAGAGGAAGAGAATTGGAAAGGATTTTTGATGAAAACGACTGGAATCAAGAAATTGAGGTAAGTGGGGGATAGAAATTTTCTTGAAGAAGGAAGTAGGGAAAGGATTAATGATGGTTTTGGGAGGAGGTAGCGGGCGAGGGAAAGAGCGAGGATCGGACGGCCAGGAAAAGGGCGTCGTGTTGCGTGCGACGGCTGGATTAGCTCCTTTGAGAATTGAGATGAGGTCCGTCCGCAACTGAACAAAAAATAGCGATGGACCATACTTAGCGGGGGATGCATGAAAGCCGGAAGCGTATCCTCTGCGGAGCTGTGCGGAGTTTTTAATCTGGTCCGTTCATTTTAACTTGACACGAATCTCAAAGCCCAATAATACAGCCCCTCCGTTAGCCCGAATATCAGAGCGGCTGAGAGTTAATCTGGTCCGTTCGTTTTGCTCCGCAGAGGATACGTATCCGCATGAAGCCCACGAATCCTCTGTTGATTTCAGATTCAGTGCAAATACCTGAACGTGTATAATGAGAACTGAGTTGTCCATTTTAGTCTAGCACATATCTCAAGACCTACTCCTATACTCTAAACAGGCACCGAGATGATTTTGAATTCCATTTCCTGCGTTACCGCAGGAATACTCACTTGGATCCAGTGTTTTAATATTTGGTTCTCATGCGGTATTCAGAAGGTCACCGCATACCGCATATAAGGTATGCGGCCAAATATACAGATTCTTATTCGGATTTATATATGCGGATTTTTTATTAAATATTTAATCTCACAGTATTTAAATACAATAAAGTAGCATGTAAAGAGGTTATAAAAGACCTCTGAGTAGGATGCTTGAAGAGAACACCTACTTGGCGGGTCTGAAACTCATTTAATGGGTTATGAATATTTTTTAATTTTTTAAAACATGAATTCAATATTCAATCTGAATAGCTATTTTTATTCAGCTGTACACTAAATAGGAATATACGGCCGTATATTCACCGAATATAACTAAATTTTAAAACACTGGTCGGATCTGTTGGGAATGAAATCCAGTGCTGAGCAGAAATTTTCTAAAGCAGCATGGATCGGTCCGTATTTGCCTGCCTATTGCAATAATTATTAGCAACATTCCTTCAGATTCAACTCGAGATGACACAAGTCACACAACTATATTATTAGTGTACTTGATGTATTTGTTTTTTTTTTATCTGCATCTAGACAATCGGAATTAATTTTCACGAACAATTCTGTAGGTATGGAAAATAATTTCAACCTCAAAACTTTCATTCCCTTTTTTTACCGAAATTATTATTAATATCCAGAAAAATATTAAATTTTAAAATCTACACCTCAAGCATGCAGAGGAATTTCGAAATCTGTTCAAACCGCAAATTTTTTCTGCGGAAATTCAGCCTAAAACTGCAAATATTTTTTGCAGTTTTATGTTTTTTTTTAATTAAACAGAAATGTTTATAATTTATTTATTTTTTGTATTGAAATATTAGAAATATTTTATATATTTATTTGAAAATAGATGAAATACTATATAATTTGATTTATTAGAAAGACTGCGACAAATAATCCGGAACAATATTTTTCAGGCCAGATTTTTTTGCAGCTGTAAAAAATTTAAAATATTTCTTTGTGTTATTTGAAAAAAATAAAAATATTATGAATCTGAGTTATTGATCCCGGTTAAAAAGTCACTTCTAGATAAAAACAGAAAATATTGTGATCCTTCTATTTTTGAAAAACTAAAAAATTTCCCTGACACGGTTCTTTGAAAAACTTTTTCTTGACAAATTTTTTATTTTTTCTAAAATAGAAGAATCCAAATATTTTATGTATTTACCTAGAAGTGACTTTTGAACCGGGATCAATAACTCAGATTTAAAATATTTTTATTTTTTTCAATAACACACAAAGAAATATTTTAATTTTTCTTACAGCCACAAAAAATCCGGCCTGAAAAATGTTGATCCGGATTATTTGTCACAGTCTTTCTAATAAATCAAATTATATAGTATTCCAATTTTCAAAGAAATATATAAAATATTTCTAATATTTCAATACAATAAATAAATAAATTATAAACATTTCTGTTTAATTAAAAAAACTTAAAACCACTAAAAAAAATTACATTTTTGGAATTCCAAAACTGCAAATTTATTTTGCAATTTTAGGCTGAATTTCCGCAGAAAAACTTTGCGGTTTGGACAGATTTCGAAATTCCTCCGCATGGGGTGTAGATTTTGAAATTTAATATTTTTTTTTTGGATATTAATAAAAATTTCGGTTTTTTTTATTTTCACTTAAAAGATTCTTCTACTTTAAGTATCATTTTTAACAAATTATTTTTTATAAATTAAATTCTGAACTAGGATTTTTTTTTTTTTAACTTTTAGTTCGTATATATTTTCTCAGGATACATGTACTTCTTTTAGTTTTGTGGTGTGTTCGCGCGAAAGCGCAACGCAAGTTTCGGTACGCTTGAGGGCGTACCTTTTAAAACCGCGCTTACACTTCACGAGTAAGGGTTGCAAGTGCACAACCCCTATCGAGTAATATAATCGGGTATCGATCCACAGGGACGGGCAATTGTTAGGTTAGAATCTACCAAACTCAATTAAAAACTAGAAGTGAGAAAGATTTGGTTTGGTATTTAAGTTCCTAAAAGATCAATTCAAACAAATCAAACAATGCAAACAGGTGTAATAAAGTGCTAGAAGAAATGTAAACTTTGTTTTGATTATGGATAAAAGGCGTTTCCAGGGTTTCAGATTTCATCTGTGATCTGCCTCTAGTGGTACGGCCCGTACCAAGTTGGTACGGCTAGACCGTACTCCACTTGGTAAGGCAAGGCCGCACCACTCTGGTAAGACCCGTACTGGCTTGCCAGAACAGAGCTTACCAGTTCGAGTTGATGCATTTCTTGCTGGTACCTTGTGCTAAACTCTTTAGAAAGGTTCAATTGACCATACCTAAGGTTCCTAAGCCTCAACTCTCGTGTATTGGATCAAGATCTAGGTTGGAATGCAATTGATTGCCTTTTAGGGATTTTTACACCTCAATTTTCATGTGTTGGTACAGATCTACCCTAGCTGGTTGATTGGAGACCTAAGGCACCCTCTAATCTGTCGATTAGAGGAGAATTCAACCTCTCGGCTTCAATTCGAACAAGTCTACCCTAAACAATTGATTTGGTTGAGAGATTGAGATGATCACATGACCTTGATAGGTTTGATCTAGACCTAGAGGTTCATCATACACAATCACAGCAATCAAAGCAAGAGATAGCAAAGAAATCACAATCAATCAATCAAAAGAGTTCATACAAAATACAAGTCAAAGAAAGTCAAAGCAAATCAAGAATCCATCTCTAAACTCTAGAAACTAAAATAACTACTCACAGCACATGATCTGATCTAAAAATACAATAAGAGGGATAAAGAAAGCCATGGATCGAAGGGATCGAGTGGAGGAAGCTTGATCCGTCGAGTCTCGCCTCTTTCCTCTTCCTTCCTTCTTGCTCCTAGCTCCTCAGCTCTCTTTCTCACTCTTACTGTGCTCTCAGATGTTTCTGGAATGAAAAACTTGCGAAATTGGAGAGCTCCCCGCCTTAAATAGCCTCTGCCAAGATTTGAATCTGTCAGGTCGCTTTTAGGTACGGCCCGTACCAAAGTGGTACGGCCTGGCCGTACCAGGCGTGATGAGCTGAAATCGGCTAAGTCCGGTGAGACCCGTACCAAACCTGGTAAGGGCCGTACCAGATCATCCAAAATCGCCGTTTCTTCGTGTGTTTTGCTCCAAACCTGCAGAAAACAAACAAACACTCAGCAGTACCAAATTCTAAAGATATATCAATGAAATGCACATGATTCTGGTGAATTAGGGCACGAATCTGGTACTAAAACAGGCCTAAAATAGACTAAATATGCGAGGTATCATGGTGTGTTTTCTTTTTCTTTCTTTTTATGCTGGGTGGTTCTCAATAATTATTTTATTACAAAAAACCAACAACGCGAAGGAGTTTTAAAAAGATGCTGTTAATTACATATAATTTGCGAATTTACAAAAAAGAATATTATAGTCAGTTTAATCTAGCTAGTGAATGAAATTAGTCGTGTTATTATCGGTTCTATCATGATAAGTTACGGGCACGTAATGCATATCGGTCACGTATTGTCGTACGTGTCTATTTACATGGTGTGTCTCTAAGAGATCAAATATAGCACGTCACGACACATCAACAAATCGACATAGTCATGTCATGTCCCGTAACAAGTCAATTAGGTGACTAATTTTCCAACATTATTTGTTTTTTTAATTTATTTTGCAATATTTTCTTACTTTTTAGCATCTTTTTTTTTTATTTTTTTATATGAACTAACTCAAAATCTTAAAAAAAAAAATCAGTACATGTGATCACGACGTGATGTGATCATTCGTATGACATGACTGTCTTCCATCAATTTAGTCGTGTGGTATGACCAAATCACGACGTATTATAATTCTCTTTTATTATTAGTTTAATTGTTTACGATCACACATATGACATTTTTTATATAAACACTATTAATTTCTATATTTTTTTTAATATCTTTTACATCATTCAAACGTGCAATATTTTCATAAATATATATATAGAGATGGGCTATGGTGAGTTGCGAAGTAAGAGGCTTGTTTTACTTCACGCTTATATTTCCGATTTTAAAGTCCAAATAGATGATCCAAACAGCTCAACATGATTTCTATATTGAAATGTGCTTGGAGACCGAATTTTACATTTTTTGGAAAATTTTTACTATTTTTTATGGGTAGAAAATCGTTGTTTTTGGATGGATTCTGGACCATAAAAAAAATAGTTATTTTAAAAAATACTCAAAAATTTCAAAAATGTAAATTTGGTCTTCTAACATATTTCAATATGTAGATCATGTTGAGCGTGAAGTAAAACAAGTCTCTTACTTCGCAACTCACCATAGCCCATCTCTTTCTCTCTCTCTCTCTCTATATATATAATAGAGGTTGGCTAATATCAAAACATTTATTCCTGGACCTTGAAACAAATGGTTCGGTTTTTATATTTTCAAAGTCCAAACAGTCGATCCAAACCATTCAACATTCAATTTATATTAAAATATGCATGGAGACCAAATTTTACATTTTTTGAAACTTTTTTTTACTATTTATTAAGCCAGTTTTAAAATCTTTTGTTTTCAATGATCCAGAATTTTTTTACTGTTTATTAAAATTAGCGATTTTAAAACTGACTTAATAAATAGTACAAAATTTCAAAAAAATGTAAAATTTGGTTCCAAGCACATTTTAATATAGATATCACTTCTAACGGTTTGAGTCGACTGTTTGTACTTTAAAAATCGGAAAACCAATTAGTTGCACCAAAGTTCCGAAACAAACATTTTAATATTAGCCAACATCTATATATATCTATGACTGCCATCTATATTATACATGCAGTTCATCATACAAATGACTTAATTCAATACAACATCCTTCCTTTTTTATCACTTAACAGTATCAAACACCAAGCAAAAATTTTGAAGATAAAGACTAAAGAGTGATGATCTATGATCCTGACTGCAAGATAATGTTAGCCCTATTTTTCCCGAGTTAGTATCCCTGCGCGCAGTTTCACAGGGATAGAGTGAATTCCAGCATGATCATAAGAAATTTATTTCAAATGTATTTAAAAAATAAGAAATTTCATTTTAGATTTTATACAAATTAACATAGAACGATTTAGATCCAACCCAACTCTTCTGCAATATAACTTACCTTGTACCAATTCCATTTCACCTTATCTACAGGTTCGAGTCCGCGAACATTTACCGTTATGAGCACCACAGTGGTCACATTGTTTACAGGCAAGCCCAAGATTTCATAACCAAATTTGCTGCTCTTCTTTCAAAAAGCAGAAACATGTTTTTCTTCGTTTCAACCAGTCAACTATTTTTTAATAGTTCTGATTTGGAGATGAAATATGTTGTTGTTCACTTCTCTTCAAAATCTGTCAGATCCCTGTCAGCAGATTCTCACCCCTAAATTTCAGCCTAGAGAACTGGTCGGTTATAGAAAAAATGGTAAGTCCCATCTCTCTCTTTGTAGCATTCATTGTTATTCTATCCATTCTTGAGATTTGAGAAAAATAGTCAGTTTGGATCAAAAGTTTTATACAAAGCTGAAAGTAATAGGATAGAGTATGGAGGTGGTGCTGCAAACAGGTCTTCAGGTTAGAGGTAGTTGATTCAATCTTTAGCTTTATTAATCGAATTGAGTCGAGATGAAATTAAAAATCAAGTGAATTATCGAGCTCAGACTAACTTGACTTCGAATTGAACTCAAACTATTGTAAAAACGGTGTAAAATAACTCGATTGCTCACATTGAAATCAATTACTAAATGTTTTAATATTTATTTTCATATCATCTTAAAAAACCGTGTAAAATAACTATAGTCGTTCTTTTCGAAATAAAATTTATTTTGTTGACCTGTAATAAAATTGAAATAAGAATTGCATGTGTATCCAAAAAAGAGAGATTCTTATGTTATATTAATAGCTAGAAACTCCAAATATAATAACATGATTATATGGTCAGCTATTTCAAATAGAATTCAAACAAATCAATCCAATAGTACTTGAGCTAGAGCTCAAATTAGACAACAGTCTAATCCAACGAGTTGAAATCGAACTAAATTCAAATCAACCGGTTACAAACTACGAACTAAAGTTGTGTAGTTCTATATTGATGTTTGCTATATTATATTTTTTTTGTTAGTCGAAACGATAATGAACGAAATAAAACAGTAATTTGTAATCTCCTGAATGAGATGAATGTGAAAAAATGTAGCTGCTTGCTTGATTACTGTGGTTTCATGATCAACCGCACATTTAACATCCACTCATTCATTGCACGTATGACGTAAATATTATGCTACCAGGCAAGTTTAAAAAAAAAAAAATATCTTTTTTTAAGATAAAGATGGATGCAATGCAACAGAGTAACAGACCAACAGTGACAGAGGCAGCACAGACCATTGGTGGGGTCAGCTTTAAAAAATCTATAACATCTTTCCGAAATATAACCTATAACTCTTAGTATTTAATACATTTTTCATAGAGTGATTAAACTCACTGTATGTAATAAATTTTTCCCGACATAATTTTCGCAAATTCTGAAGAGAATTTTCTTGTTTCCAGACAGAACACTTTCAACAAAACTTGGTAAAATTCGTGATGCGAATTCAGGTCTTCTTCAGCACATTGTGCCGAATATCTTTAATGTAGATCACATTCCTTTGTCTGCTGTAAAATTCATGCTAGTACATACCTCAAACCCTTCCCCAATTCCCCCCAACAAAATCAAGGGAATGAATCTGCATGAGACCATCCTGCACGGAAGGGGATCATAATTCACAAGGTTAAAAGTGGCTAAATAAAAGCACCATGCACTATTAGTTAAATGATTCCGGACAACTAGAATGGATTGCATCACTCCATAAATTTTCCACGTTAAACGGACAAAGTTGTGCTGAAATTGTTGCGCTTATTTGAGACATGCAAGGAAGCACATTTATGTAACAACAGATCAAGCATAAACAGCAGTAGCAAGACAGTAACTAAGCTACCAGTTAATTAAGCTATCAATCATCAAATGTCCAGAATCAAATCAGAAACCTAATGTCGATAACATATACAGAGGTACATTCATTTCGTGGACCTAATACTAGACATAAAGTTGCATGTTGCCACAAATAAGCTTAATCGACACAGCTAAATGTCTCCCCCGCAGTAGAAAGTATACCAGTTTATTGAGTCCTGATTAGAGATTTAGACTAACAACCCTTCTCCTAACAACAACAATTACATGTAAAATTTATCAATCACCATTGGTGTTGAAACTCAGAACCCGAGCTTGATTCCAAGATATGGCTAGGCATTATCAAATCACCAGTACGTGGCCTCTTATGCCTCGGGCTTCTTGCTGGTGAGCTGGTACCAGTAGCAGCCACAGTACTAGCGTGGAAGCTGGAATCTGGGGTTGGTGGCTCATGGCACGAGGTGAGAGAATCTGATGTTGGCGCTGGGATGTCAGGACGTGGGGCCCGAGTCGTGGGTGACTCAGATGTGGGTCCAGGGGTGGACGGTCCGGGTTTCTCAGAATCTGAGCTAGGGTTTGGGTTTTCAGTTATAGTCCCACTCAGACGCTGTTGTTCGTCTATTATCTTCTTCAAGTACTTTCCCTGGGCTTCAATTCTAAGTTGCAACTGCCTTTGTACCTTTTATTTTAAAAGAATAAAAACTTAATGCCATTGCGCACTGGATATTAAGCCAGCAATTGCATTCATTTAAACTTGACATTGAAATAACATAATTGCATTTTCAGCTCAGACTAAAGATCTACAGGTGCCAAGTCAAGATCCATTCTCATAAAGCTTGCATTACAAAAGATTATTGTTTATCCTCACCCATGGCTCCATTTTAGATTGCTAGGGAAACACACTTTTCTGAGAGAAAACTAGACTAAAACAAGGGAGTTCAGCTTGATAGGAAAGAAAAAGTATTTCGAATTGGTTCCTTCTGCAACAAAAAGGAAAAGCTTTATTTCCAAAAACTAATCCTTACAAATTTGATTTTAGATCAAGGATCCATTGACAATGATTTAAGTTGACGACTTTAACAATCGCCACAAACAATTTTATAAATTAAATCCAACATTTTGGACATGATCTATATGATCCATCCACTATGCATGTAGAAAATAATGAAATTTGATGCATCTTTTCCACTCATTAAATGATCAGAAATTTACACTGGTCTGTTTTTAACTAATTCTGATGGAATAAAAATTTCCATAAATTTTGATAGGTGAGCAATCTAAAAAGACCAACATTCCAAAAGTTTATTTTTTCCGATTTTGGAGAACTTTTACTTGATAAGGAAATTAAGAACTGTAGATCTTTATCTTCCAGTGGTATCTATATCAGTCTGATTGTCCTGTTATCATATTATTTTATCTTCCAGTATTCAAATAAAATAGAAGCAGACCAAATAACAGCTCCTGTCATTTGAGAATATCAATAATGGAAATGCTATATGATTCCCTTTTATTGATGTCAATTGTTATGCAGCTGAAAAAATCATACCTGAAAGGAAATTTCAGATGCAGCTTGCATAACTGGAAACATTTTTGAACAATTTCAGGTGCTGCTTGCAATGGTCTTCCAATTGTCTTTGTTCGTTATGATAGATGTTAAGAGAGAGGATAGGATACATGATTGGAGAGAAAGAACAGAAACAAATTATTATATTTTGTCGTTAGTGAACAATTTCAGGTGCTACTTGCAAAAGGTCTTCCTATTGTCTTTGTTTGTTATGAGAGATGCGAAGAGAGGAGAGGAGACAGTATTAGAGAGAGAACAGAAACAAATGATATATTTGTGATTAGAATAGAAGAGGAGAGCATAAATCTTTCCATTCTAATTTGTTTTGATCAGACATGGAAAGAAATTCTTAAAATTCATTTTATCTTTAATCCAAACTTCTCCAGTCTCCAGTACCGCTAAAAAAAATATTTGCCTTGAAATCAAAGTTCTTCTTTCTGCTTAGCATATTTTCTTTCCATTTTTTTTCTCCTCCATCCAACCACATACAGATGAATAATGTTACTTTCATATGGATAAGTACGGGGCCAATGTAAAAAATATAACCATGCAATTACCTCCAGTTGTTCATGTAGCCGTTTTTGAACCTCCATCTGTAGCTTTAGTGCCTCACTTATCTGTAATCCTCTACCAAACAAAACAAGTAAATAAATAAAATAACGCTCCT
Organism: Carex littledalei; assembly: GCA_011114355.1. NCBI lineage: Eukaryota > Viridiplantae > Streptophyta > Magnoliopsida > Poales > Cyperaceae > Carex > Carex littledalei. The sequence goes on from CM022097.1 coordinate 5,852,953, forward strand.
GCTTTTAGAAAACAAAGAAATATAAGTGCTTCCAACATTGTTCAAATGCTCTTTCAAGTTATAAGTGGTATTAGAGTGAATGGGGAACCAAACTATCTCTTCGTCTTTTGTAAATGAAAAAATTCTTGCAAGTTGCCAAAAAGAATAGCAAAAACTATAGGTGTTAAGATCTCTGTGCACGTGTGTGAGAGTGAGAGAGCCGACTGTCTGTTCCTCCCTTTAATTTCTCTCTTTGTACTGTGTTATACTTTTCTTCATTTCTAGTGAGTCTGTGCAGCAGGTGGGGAGGGGGAGCAGTGAGCTCAGTCTAATCAGGAGGGGATGTGATCCCAGTTTTTTGGGCTTTTACAGATTTCTGTCGGCCAACAAAATCCTTCGAAATATAGAAGAAATAGTTCAACCAGTAATTTTTAACTCCCACCAGAAGTTTTTATCATTTAGGGATCTTAAAAAGAAGCACCCATTTCTTATCTAAGTTGGCAAAAGAAACCATAATTTGTGGCTTTTGCAAAAGCACCAACCTTTTCCACAGGTACTGACAACAATTTGATGACTATTGGAAAAAGTCCTAAGAATAAAGGTTCATAAATATTACACACGCATCTTTTGCCCGCACCTTCCCAGAATAGTCAAATTTACCAAGTATAATAATTGTTTGATTTATTCTTGTTCTTTGCTTCTTTTTTTCAATTTAGAAAAAGGCAGAGGTAATTCAGTATTCATTCGACCTGGCCACTTAACAAACTTAATCACCATAAGATCATCCCACAAAAAGAAGGAAAGTTATGTACTCCTTCCTGTCAATACTGGTGTGAAAATTATGTTGAACTCATTAAAAGCATTTTTTGTAAATTGTAATTTGTACTTACGAAGAGCTCTCTAGTCCTGAGAGGAGATCCCCTGGATCCTTCTTTTCAACTTTAGCACCTAAAGTTCATGCAAAAGTTCAAAGTAAATAAATAGACAAGTCAAAATAATTTTTGATTCATTTAATTTGTCATGCGGTCCACTAATCAAAATAGCAATGCATGGTACAACATAATAGAGGCTAGGAATCTATAAGTTCGCTGGCCTTTACCAAAATAACAAAATTATATTCTTTCTCAGTCCTTTTTGTGAAGAGATAACATCCAAATTTCAACAGAAGAACAAAGTTATAAACTATCAGACAAATAACACCATAAATCAGATTAATACATAACTAGTGCATACCAGTACCATATGGCTATCGGCCTGCCATATGGTACTGGTATGCACTACAGTACTAGATTCTGTAGTTTGCAATTTCAAAAACAAGTACCTACCATCAGCTGATGCCTCAGGAATGTATTTTGCGAGCCTATATTTCTGAATAACAAAAGAATCATGACATGTCAGCAAAAATTAGGAAATAAAAATGAAAAATGACAACCAGGAATTACAAGCATACAGAAGTTTGAGTTACCTGTAAGTGGCTTTTCACATGGTAAATGGTTAAACCTGGTACACCCATAACTCTCAAAACCCCCTTAGGTGTAGCACCTAACACAATTGATAAAAAAAGTTAATCACTCATTATCATAAAAAAATTTATATTAAAATAAAAACTACTATGTTCCCTCAAAAAACTATAATTTTTAATTTGATGGACTGTAACCAAATTTGAAAATGATCTATGATAGAAACAATAGAGTTTGCATATATGTTTATAATATTAGAAGGTATCTCTGAATAAAGGAAAAAAAATCTTCTTTCCATTTCTGTTATCAATGCAATTACAAAAAGGGCATTGTGAGTTGAACTTTCCCTAAAATTTCTGCATAGTATTTTAAAGGTGCTCCTAGAAAGAGAAATTTTTTGGAAAGATGTGAAAAAAGGAGAATTAATTCTGTCAAGAACTTACGATCAGGCCCACCAAGCTGAGTCACGGCAACAACAAACTGCTCATGCAATTCATTGGTCCATCTCAGACGCTGACGTGCTGCCAGATTAGAGTTACTATTGTTGTTGGTGCTATTATTGTTGTTCATGCTACTATTATTGTTGCTCATTGCATTATTGGGTCCCATTTCGTTGCCAGGTATGATATCGAGTTGTTGTTCAAAACCAATACTAGAAAGCAGGTTTTGATTCGGCTGATACATCTTTCCTCATCTAATAAACAAACAAAATTTGCCTACAAACGATAAGCCAATAAGTCAAAGAGATAATACAAAAAATAAATAGCAAGGAAATTCAGGCACGAGGCTGACTGAATGGGTTGAAAAGGTGTCTGCATCAAATTGAACTCGGGCTTCAGACCAGCACCCAAGAATAAAAAAAAAAAAGCAACCTACGATCTAAACCCAACCACTGTTACTGAACTATCATTTAATATATTTCAACTAGCGGCACAATACATAACAGCGTATTTGGTACCTAATTTATGTCATTAGCTCAGTTAAGTTGACAACATGGATAACATTAAAAAAATTAACAACAAAGCAAGATGAATTCAGATTAAGTGGGTTGGACCAAGACAAAGGCAGTAAACACCTGCACCGATGGTTGCAAGCTCATACCAAAATCAGGTACGTACGTAAAAATAGTTCAAAACCATGGGAAATAGAAGTACAATATTTGATTAGTTCTCAAAATTAGAGCAATCACTATTTACCTGAACACCAAATTGTAATTATACATAGTTAATTAATAAACATGTTTCTCCAAAGCAAGGTAGCGTGTAAAGAAGTTTTGTTAGGAGCTGTTTTGATGACAAGAAGGTAACTATAGTTTTGTTTCTTTTCTTTTTGAAAAGGTAACTAAGGTAAGTAGTTTCAAACTGTGAAATAAAAAGCTGCTGTCAGTCGGAGCTGTAATTCCTTTGTTTGAACACAACAATAAAAACCACAAATTCTTTTTTAGCTAAAAAAGCAGCAAATTACACCGTTAAATTTTATTAATTAATTTTAACCTATTTTTTGTCTTACTGTATGAGCTGGGCCCTGCAGTGATTCATTGTAGAGGCAGATAGTCACCACTAAGACTTCACCAGAGCCCAGCAAACCACAACCAGTGGGTGTTACAAGTATACTGAACACAGCTGCAGTTCACAAGTTCCTCAGAAAAGAAATTTCTAATTTCATCAAGTTTCACGAAATTCAGAGTTAAATTAATCGAACTGGGAAAGGTACAACTGATATCAGGTCAAGATTCACAGGAAAGAAGGATATAATCTTACAATTCAACATTCAAAACAGGAATATGAGAATTGCAAACGAAATTTAAGTTTTCAATGAGAGGCCACCACAGATCGTCGGACAACAGGAGAACTACTGCCGGATCGTTCGCCGCAGTAAGAAGAACAACCCTCCGGTGGTCTGACGTACCACGGTAACATTTTACTAGAGGAATCCCATATTTGTAGGTAGAGAGAAGATAGAAAGAAGACCGACGACAGTTGCTCTTACCACGCGAGAGAATTGAGATGGCCCTAACTCGGACAGAGCGAAGCTCTAAAACGAGCAAAGTCGAGACTCCCGCAAACAATCCGATGTTCCGAAGCCTCGGGAAAAACGAACTGGAGAGAGTAGTTGGGTGAGTTACGGACTTGCGACGGGCTCCCCCAATTTCGCACCTGCTATTCTTCTTTTGTTTTGACTTAGATCGCAACGGGGCCGTTCGGATTAAAGTTCTTGATAGAGAATTGGGGGGAGGTGTTTTAAAGTCCATTCATATAGAGAATTAAGATCCGGACAAAAGAAACAAAACAAAAATTATTTTTAATCCGCGCTACAAAATCATGTTCGACAGAATTAAGTCATTAAAGAAGCTAAAGCAAGCAGTCTTATTGCCGAAGTTATGGCTCCATATTAGCCGTCCGATCCAGTGCAGAGCCGAGGGCTGAGATTGCACGTCTCTTTCACACAGCCAGCGTCAAAAGTCGTCCCTTTCGTTTCGTTTCGTTTCGTCTCTGTCCTCCTGAATCCTCTTCCTTTTTTCGCTTTTCCTTTTTTTTTTAAAAAGAAACGAACCTCTTCTCCTTCTGTCTGCCACGTGCATCTCGTAACGGGTTTCGTGTTTGTTTTGAAGCAAAGAAAATGAAACAGAAAACATGAAACTGACCCGACATGACTTTCCAAATTACAGCCGATGTTGGTGTATACGATAAAGGTACACCGTGTGTATCCAACAAAAAGACCAATTCGACTGAACTTATGGAATCTGACCGTTTGCCCACTGTCACGTCCAACTTCTGCCCGGGTTTAATTCAACAGTACTGCTCTGAGCAATTATAGACCGTCAGAGTGTTGTCATAATGTCAAGTAGCTGAGGTCTTGTCTTTTCTGAACTGCGACTATTAACACTGCACGTGGCATGTTTTTATTAGTTGAATATCCTAGGATCCAACGGTCTTTTGCATTCAGAAAACCTTTGTTTCATAAACGCATTCAGAAAGTTTCTTTTGCATCGAGAAGATGGATGCACTTTAGATTCCCAAGTAACCCCTGCGGCCTACAGCCTACGTAATAATTAATATAAAAAAGAAGAAAATCCAGAGACTAATCAATAATTTGTTTCCTACTAGGCTAGGCTGCTCATGAGTCGAGTTAAGGACAACTTGGATTCAACTCGCGAACTCATGAGCCGAGTTGAATCCGAGTTGCTAATTCAATTTTGAGTCAGAAACTCCAATTTAGAATCAACTCGCGAGCAACTCGAATCGAAGTGAGTCGACTCGTGACTCATAATATAGTACATAGTGAGACAATCTAATTTAATTCTAAAAAAAAAATATTACATAGTTTACCAAAATAATACACAATTAAAGACAGTACATAATGAGACAATGACCAATAAATAATTAAAAATTACGATAATATCAAAATAGTACATAATCAAAAATTATCAAATAGATAAAGTCTAACAAAACAATACAGAGTCTAATAATTAACAACACAAAAGAAATAGTGCATAATTTATCAAATTACCAAATATTGTGAGAAACATGTATAAGGTTTGGGGACGTAAAAATTAGGAATATATAGATTAGGGTTTGGTGTGAGTCTAACCAAGTTGATTCCGAACCGAGTTGGAGGTAACTTGAATTCGACTTATAAATCAACCGAGTCAGTTTCAACTCGAGTTATTAGCGAGTTGAATCCAAATTGATTCCGAACTGAGTTTCGAGTCATGAGCTCCTCCTGCACAATTACGACAGTAATCCAAAATAGTCTGACCTCCTCCTCCTAGGCTACGACAGTAATCCAAAATAGTCTGAGTTATTAGCTTCTTGTGCACCCCTATACTAGGCTACGACAGTAATCCAAAATAGTCTGACCTCCTCCTGCACAATTACGACGGAGGATTAAATAATTTGGTAAGGTCAAATAATTAAAACACTTCGCTGCCGATGGATGTCGAGATTTAAACGCTTGCCCATAATATATTGCGGTATAATCATGAAAAAATGACTAAAAAACACGACCGTATTTTGAGAGGCGTAGCCGGAAAAAAAAAATTGAATGGATAAAAAAAATTTAATCAATTCAAATCAGTGTTGTAAAAAACGGCCAATTAGTCGTTGGCAATGACCAAATCGTTACGGATTTTCTCAACTAATTGTCTGATTATTTCCGATTAATCGCTTGACGGTACCCTGTCCGTCCAACGAGCGCATACTGTTATTTACAACACTGATTCAAACTGTGAATTGTCTAGAGGTAAGCAAAAAAATCAAAAATAAACAACAATTTGATTATACATAGATATATTTAGTTTTCAAAATTCAAAGATAGATAATTGTCTGTTCATGATTCGATGTGGCTCGTCACTGCATATATTCAATAAGTTAGCTTTATTTTTATTTTAAGAGGCCCAAAAAACCAAAGGTTCTAAGTGCAATATTTGACGATCAATTAAAAGAGGTTTGAATACATTGCATAAATCGGAAAATACTAAACAGAATGCCGAAATAATTACAAAGCCAACATTCAAAATTAGAGAAATACACGGTTTTTTCCATAGCAATGCGTCGTCAATATTTAAAAGTTATGATATTTTTTCAGACGACTCCAAATCCTCCGACTCAAAAGTAGAAGCATAAATTGATTTTTTATATCTGTTGTATGATAAATACGAAAATAGCAACAACAAATTTGTAAACATAAAGAACGAAATTTTATTTAGTCTCACTGCGACAAAAAATGATTATATTTTTAGAAGAAGACACGTGGTAGCAGCATACTGGTAAAAAAATTATGTTGTGGTCCTATATGAACGGTCATAATTAAATTAAATATAAAAATATTTGAATTTTGAGAACACAGTTTATATTTTTATTATGATCGTTCAGATCAGAACAAATATGAAATAGATGGACTGATAGACTCTGTGAGCAGAATTTTTCAGGAAATTAAATTCCCTGCGTAATTTACAGTAGCTCAACAAACTAAATGAACCATATGTTAGGATATGGAAAGTGATTTAAACTGAAGTGAATCAATCTGAGTCACTGGTTTTAAATCTAAATGCAAATTAAACAAAATCCGACTATCCAAACACAATCTGAGGGTGCATAGCTTCCTGGCTTGGCTTTTCCCCATGTCAGTTCTTTAAAATTAGAAAATATAAAATATAATTGCACTTAAGCAGTGCCAATGCCGTATTTATGATTCAAAGATCTTTTCCAATTGCCTCTTTGACAAATCAATACAGGGCAAACACATCAGATCTTATATATACTTTATATGTACCAAGGGAAATGTTTGATTTGGTCTTTCCATTTTCATGGTCAAGGTTACTTCATTTGGTTGGTTGAAACGTTGCCTGAAAATTCTATTTTGTTTTTCATTTTTTTTTTAAGAAGAATGACCATTTAAAAATTATTTATTCTAATAAATTTAACACTTTTAAACAAATAATGATTGAATTTAAAATTCAACATACATGAAGGTCATGATCACCCTGCAAGGTCGTCTATTGAAAGAGGCCCGGGCCCAGGCCCATACAATTTTGGTGATGACTCTCCTTTGTTCTAACAATAAAACCAACATTACAATAATTATGTGAAAGCATTTTGTATTCATCAAAACTTAATGTTTATGTATGTTTAGGTGGACAATACAAATATTGTCATTATGATTGAATGAATATGTTGTGTTGGCTTATTTATATAAATATCCCAAAACCAATTATTCTTACATGAATGTAGAAATATATTGTTCAACAAATAATCTCTTATGTTTGTATTTTTTTTTAATTAGTTAATAACATTTTTATAATCAGATATAAAATATATGACATTGAAGAATGCACGTAAATGATCAGGTTGTATGATATTTGAGAAAACCAATATGAAAAATGTAAATTAAAATCTATCGAAGGAAGCATGTTAGCCGATATTTTTTGTATATTGAGATGTCATGATACACATGTATGGTATATATCTCAATTAACCTTCGATAAGAGGTGACACGGCAAGAGGTCACTATTTTGATCAGATTAATAAAATGCTGCTGTGGCGTTCAAAAAAATTGAAAGTGAATTTTAGCGATGTAGAAGTTTAGAAATTAACTTTAACTCAATTTCTCTGATGTAGTTGCTCTTAGAAACGTGTCGATGCTTGAAAAGAGAGGAAAGGAGAGAGAAAGTCTAGATTGAAACTAGATAATTGTACTTTTTCAAATATCTTACTTGGTGTTAAGCAAAGTTTCTTCTACCATTTTATGACTTCGTGCTCTAAGGCGGGATATACGAAATAAACGATGTTTTTTTACAATTCTGATTTTTTCAGCAATGCTAGAGCAAGAAAGGAAATGGTACTGCTGACAATATCAGTGGTTGGATTACGATTCAAGATTTTTAAAAAGTGATGTAATGTTTGGATTTTTGAATATTTTTTATGTTGTGGATAAAAATTTCGGCGGGATTGAGCTCTAATAAAAAGTTTCGGATGTAAAAGCAACAGCCACGCAGAAATAATTAATCAAAGGAAAGTACTATCTAGCCGTACCACATTAAAAAAATATTTGTTGGATGATTTGGCATGTTTATCTCACAGATGAATATTTTAGTAAAATATAATTTGATATTCGTGCCACCTAAATTTATAATTATGTAATTTACGTGCATGTATTCATTTGCAGAGTGGTCAAATTTATAATTATGTAATCTACATAAATGCATGAATTATAATTTTTAAATATTGAAAAAGAGAGGTGGTTGCGATTTGTGACGACGAGAGTTCCATTATAATCCTTTCAGTAATGAAACGAGCCATCTTGGCCTTTTTGTAAAAATAAATAAATAAGAAAAGTTCAATTATAATTTTATTTTATTTTTTATTTAAGCAAATTTGAACGGTGTTTGTCATGAATTTCAACATCTCTCTTTCTTGTATGGTATAATTTTGGAATTAGGTATCATTGAAATTTATGTTGGTGTTTCCTCTCAAGTCTTGCACGTTTTATCATTTTTTAGTTCAAGAATTTTCTGGATAAAATCAATAAAGGATTTTTATTGTGCATTTAATCTAAGACAAAACAGTGATTCTTTTTTCATTTACATGTCAAAGTCAAACAATAAAGATATTAAGGCAGGAAATGAGAGAAAAAAACAATATAAAATAATTTTGGTTTGATTGGATATTTAATAGGAGAGTAATGTAAGTGGAGACTGGAGAAGTTCTTAATTGTAACCTAGTAAAATTTATGTTTTGCTATAATTCAAATGGGAGTATAACGGAGAGAAATAAGATTAATAAAATATATTATTTTTTCTTTTATATTCATGTCATGTGAACCAAACAAACCGTTAAAAAAAACTACAAACCCCAAATTTTAGTGGTTGTCGTAAGTTCCCTCTAGCAAATCTTACTTCGTAAATTAGTGGCTAAGTTGAGAGTATTTCTAGTGGCATCAATTTGTTATATTCCATTCGTTTCGGCCAAATTGTAGTTTCTGTCTGCTAGTAGACGAGCTTTCATTGGTTTATAAACAATTTTCAGATTCTTTTACAAGTAAAAAATTTAACTTTTCGAAAAAAAGAATAGCACTGATTATGCGGTTCCAGATTTTAAATCCCATCTTAAGCACAGATTTGTCCGAAAATTAATATGACTGCACTACTGGTGCGATTACTACAGTTCCATTTATTTTTTGAAGAAAAAAAATAATCAGTTTCTTTTTCCAAAATTTAATTTTTTAATATCTAAAAAAGTCCTAATTTTCAACTATGCAATTATTAAAGAAGAGAAATGATTTCGGCAAAAGAATTGCATTTTTTTAAACTAATTTCTTGGGCCTATCTCTTTTGAAATATATATATAAAAGCGCGCTTGTTTTGGTCTGCATTCTGTTTTAATCATTCTACCGTTGCGTGGTAATTACGATTCAAATAATTAACCAAAAGTTATCTCCATTCCATTATTAAGCACGTTGGGTGTCCTAATCCGCCAACGGCTGAGATTGAAAGATGAATTTTCGGATTCAATATCAGTCCTCCAATCACATAATCTGTCTTCTTTTGATTAAATACATTTGTTTTATGTGTAGAAGTCTAAATTTACTTAAAACCATACTCGCCACACGTTTGGCCACACGAAACTCAATCTCAGCTGTTGTCGCAAAACTCGATCGCTCTCTCTTCTCCTTCCCCACGCCACTTTATTTTCTCATTTTTCTCTGTCGCGACTCTCTCTCGGAGATCCATCTCCTCCTTTCTCTCTAAAAACTAAAAACCCTAAACTGCGTATCTCCGGTCGCCTCTACTCGGTCGCCTCTCTCACCTCCCTCTGCGGCTCCCTAAATTGCGTATCTCCGGCTCCGCGGCTCTCCCCCTCTCCAACACCGTCTCTCGCACCATCTCTCTCGGTCTCTCGCTCTCTCGCCTCAGACCCCGACCTAGCACAGACGCGTCCTCCCCGACCATCTCTCTCGCTCTCTCGCCTCATATTTGTTAACGGAAAATATATTGGATCCTCACCTTCAAAACCTCTCCGTCGCTACCTCTCCGTCCCTTCTCCCCAACACTTCCTCAATTCGGTTGACCTCTCTTACTGGGAGATTCAAACTTTCAGTGAGCGAAAATTATTTACGATCGGGAAGTAGCCAATTGAATCGACGACTTTAGTTGTGAAATATGAAGGAGAAGTACAAGGTGAGATCGCCATGGAAGAGTCTTCTACGCGCCAAGATCGGGTTTCTTCTCGCTCTGCTCTCCATTTCTAAAACAAAGCACCCTAACCGCTACTCAACCGTAGTCGCCCTCTTTAATCGCTTGAAGCGTACTAGAGAAAGAGGCGTTTTTCCCACCATCCATACCTTCAGCCTTGTCATGGATTGCTGCCGTCACATAGGTCGAGCGGATCTCGGATTTTGTGTGCTTGGTCAGTCCTTGAGAGAAGGATGTGGTGTTGATACCATCATGTTCGGCTCCCTGATTAAGGGGCTCTGTGCATTGAAGCAGATTGGGCTTGCTGGTAAGGTGTTTGCTAAAATGCCTCTCGGATTTTGTGTTTGCTGGTAAGGTGTTTTCTGAAACATAGTTCAATTTGCTAAATTGACGAATTAAAAAAAGGTATCTCTTTTCTTGTTTCTTGCATAGTTAATTTCTTCTGCTGGCACAGGAGTTAGCAAAACAAATTTGTGATGCATTGTAACGGCTGTCTTATAATATACCTTTTTTTTACTTTATTTGGTCCATGTAAGCCTCTTGAGGCAAAAAAATTAAGGACCCAAACAGAACCTAGCTGGACAAAGTAAACAATATCATTTCAAACAAATAACATGGTGAATTCCCAAAATAATGCATCAATTGCATCATTATAGTTTTTTAATGTTTTTTTTGTCATGTTTTCAAACTTTAGAGCCGGACAACTCAGAGAATTTGGATAAGACCACTACAAAAAATGCCTCGAAGTCTAGATTTGTATCAGGCCTGAAGCCAGTCGGCAATAAGGAGAGTGGAAAGCAATGTCAGGAAATCCATATTTTACGAAGAGTGGAAAGCAATGTCAGGAAAATATGTCGCTTGGTCAAGCCTGACTCCTTATTTTGGTAGTAAGTTTGGGCACTTTAAGGCGTTGTCACTTACACTGTGGTAGTAAGTTTGGGCACATAAAATTTGCATTCAAGAGTCATCTTTGTTGTCAATTTCCATTCAGCATTAATTCGCCTAAAGAAACTATCTGGCACTAAACTGGGACAGCATCAGAGCATGTTTGATACTCTCAATTGTGTAATTGGTGATTAGTTAAGTTTAATCGTACAATTAAGCCTCCGTTTGACCACCTTTAGCCTCATTTGACCTCTTGTATCCCATGCAATTATAAAATTGTTACTTGAAATATTAGGTGGTTAGAGGGGTTGTGGAGCTTAAAGATAATCACACGTCAAGCGAGTTTAAGGGTAGCAGAGTATGCTTTTCACTATGCAAAGGCGAATGGCCGTCAGAGAGTGTCAGCCATCCACAAGGCCCATATCATGCGCAAGACAAATGGTCTCTTCCTCAAGGTATCAACCTTCGACTCTCAAGACTAATGGTCTCTTCCTCAAGGTATCAACCTTCGACTCCACAAGGCCCATATCTGGTTTTGTTTTACGATTCTTACATGCTGGTGTTCAGGCTTGGGCTGTGGTTGTAACTAGCCAATATATTTTCCGTTAACAAATATGAAGGATAAGGATCCAATATGCGTTAAAAAAATCAAAACCATCCAAATTGGACAGTTTGGCAACACCTACTAAACCAGACATGACAGTATCACTGTTTGGGTTTGGATCAGTATTTCTTGATCTGCTAGCAGGTGACTGGATCCCTGCCACTTGAAAAATTGAAATCCAATATGCTAACCTGTCGGACTGTCAGCTTGTTTCATAGTACTTGAGGACTTGAGGTAATTTTAATCTTTCCAAGAAGTAAATATGAGAAATTATACTAGCTTGCTTTCAGTTTTTAATATAAGCCATGGTTGGACTTCTGCCAATTTTCACATTTTAAAGGAATAATATTTTTTAGTGAAGTAGGACAAATATGATATGTCCTACTTAAGAGGGGCATGATGTCATTTTCAAGCAATCTGTAATTCTGTTTGCTGTTTTTTTTTTAGTTTTTATTTGCTGACTACAAGCTATTGACAAGTGGGTCTCACTTTCAGGAACCAGTTTACAGCATGGTAGGCCTTCAAAAAATGAAGAACGGAGTAGGTCCGATGCCCATCGGACCTACTTTTAGATTCAATGAGCATGATGACCATCCGATCTAATTTAAGATTTGTGCACACGAAAACTGAAACAGACGCGCACAAAGTTTAAAGCATTCCGCACGAATTTTAAAGCAAATCGACGGTGATTAAACCCATCGAACGAGAGTAGGTCCGATGCCCGGTCCGATGGGCATCGGACCTACTCTCAAGTGCAAAAAATGTTCTTGAAGAATACTTTTTCCACAAGAGTTGTCTGAGTTTACAACACTCAGACATGAATAATAAATGTCATGCTTTAGTATTATTTCATTTTATTATATGTTCCGAATTCTTTGTTATTAACATAGATTGTTTTATTATATTATTCAATTGTCTTTTACTAATTATATTAAATTACCATGTATGTAGTTTTAGTTTTTCAGAGCTTTCTCGGAAATTATTATTCATTTCAGGTTGTTTTGATAGGAAATTATTATTGAGAGCTTTCTGTAGTTTTAGTTTTCTGAATGATCTAATTTGGTATCGGTGGTCAACGGAAAGAAAAACCAACAAAAACGCTGGCGCGGCCAGAAATGAAATTTCTTTGCAATTGCATGAATGTAGAGAATTTGAAATTAATTGCAATTGTATTTCATTTTCAACTTTAAAAGCTATTTGCAATTGCATTTCGCTAACATCAATGGAGATGCTCTAAGCCAAGCAAAACATAGTAAATTGCCTTAATTTTTTTTATTAAATCAATCTCAGTCACTTTCATTTAGACTCAAAAGCAATTCAATCAATTTTGCTAGATATTTAAATATCTTGAAAGTATAGGATTTGTGTTGCAACAATAAAAGCTACATGCTGTGATGTATGAAGAAGCAAAGCAAGACCATAATTTACGTTTCATTGTATGTTCAATGCTTTCATATATTTATATAAAAATTTTATGTTATTATATCAAATTTTTGTTTCATCACTCTAATCTTTATTTTTGAACTTATATAATTAATGCCACCCCTTATTCGGTAGTTTTATTGGTAGCAGTTCTCTGTAGCTTCCTTTTTTATCATCTTAAAAATTGCTTTTTCTATTTATTTTACTTCAAATAATTTCCTGTTTTGGTTGACTTTTGTACTTTAGACACAACACATCTGGCATCGTGAACTTGCACACAACACATGATCCCTGTTTGCTGTTAGGACTGCTGGTATGACTTCTGGTACACTTAAGCTCTTGTTTCAGCTGGTACGGCTACTGGTATTGCCACTGGTACTGAACCGACTTTGGTGCCCTCTGAAACAGCTTCGGTATTGCTACTGGTATAGAATCAGCTTTGTTGCTATCTATGGTTTTTGGATATGTAATTTTTTTTCAATTTATAGTATGTACTTTTAGTCTTTTACCTATTATTCTACATTTCTCTTGTATATATGTTATTGTATGCATATATTCTTGTTAGATACTGTTTGGGAGGGTAGTAATTTGGGGAATAACATGTGGGTAGGGTTTAAGTCATGTAATTAATGAGGATTGGTTTGTGCATGTTGAACCATCCAAGTCATGTGGGTGCTTTTATGAAAATATGTTGAACACAAATCCTATTCCATGTTATAATCAAATAATCATGTTAGTCTCATGTTGTTCTTACATATGCAAAATTGAGGATCAAGTTTCATATATACCACCTTTGATGATTTCATTAAGAGAACTGTGAAGTTTCCACTTTGTCCTTTCTCATATAACTTGGAGACAAGGTCAAGGAGAAAAATGTTACTTTGGCATCTATTAATTTGTAAAAGATGGAGGAATGATGGTTATAGTGAATAGTTCTCATGTTTACAAGCTGTTAGACACGTTATGTCTGACATTTTGTGGAGCATGATACCTCTTGTTTTGAAGGGGTCTTAGTGATAAGTTAACTTTTGCAGATCAAGCAATCCCCTTCTATCTAAATTCCAAAATGATTATTATAATGTACTTTGAGATTGTTAAGTATGCAAAGTCTAAGCTTGAAGAGTTGGATAAAGATGTTAGTGGCCTTTTGAATTTTGCTTTTCAGATCGATTCATCTCTGCTGCTTAGCTACGCTGGGTCATTCATTCTATATTGTATTTAGATCCAATTTTTTTTAATATCCATGAATATTGTTAAATAAATATTTTTTCATTGATTTATTTTTTTTTTATAAAAATTTGTCATTTTGTATGAGAATTTATTTTTGTTATCTTATAATATATCCCGTTGCAACGCACGGGCACGATACTAGTATTTAGAAATAAGTGGTCGTTGCTTCATTATCAACACAGCATTTATTGTTACACATAAATTAGTAAATCCCAGTGCAGTTATATACTTGTATATATGTTCCCTTATCCGAGTTTCGATCCATACCGTCCGATCAGATTATCAGAATACTTACGAATATTAAATGGATCCCGTATTGAATCCGTATCCTCTGCATTAACTCAAATTTTGAGTTAATTCATCTTGGCCGTCCGATCAAAATCCGAGCCAATCCGGTTCAAGGTGGAATGCACGGGCTCCTTTAATATTCATGCCAACACAGATCGGACGTTCCGGATTCATTCTGAGTTAATGCAGATGATAGAATTCCTCCCGTATTCCCGTGAATCTTCAACTTGAGCCAGATTGAACCGGATTCCAATCGGACGGTAGAATGATCAAAATTCAAACCTGTACCCAACTTAATCCCATCCCAAATTGATCAAAATCAGATTAGGTTGCATGTGGTTTGACAGATTGGATAACTTTCTCGTTGTGTATTCAATCTGTCAAACACATGCAACCTAATCTGTTATTTCGGTTGCAGGCAAGAAAAGAGCGCCTGAGTACTCTTAAAGATTAATAAGTAAATTTCTCGTTAAAATGAAAAGAGATTAAGAATACATTGTTAGGGAGGCTACATATATAGTTAAAATTAAAAATATTACAATGCTAAATATAGAAATGGAGAGAGAGGACAACGCCACATACAAAATGTTCAGCCCCATTGTACCAACTCATCCTTTTGCTTTTGAGCCGTGCCAATACCTCTGGTAACGTACCAGTACTTCCACATGGTACATAAGCATATTTGCACTTCAATCCCCAATATTTACTTTCTTTAAAATTTAGCCCAAAACTTTCTTTTTCAGTCTTTTGCTTGATTCTTTGTAACCATAAAACTGTGCCACAACTTGAAATAAAATTTACAAAAGCCCCCTTTTGTCATCATTAGGTCAATAAATAGGTGCCATCATCCCTTGGATTCCTTTCATCCCAGATTGATAAATGGGTATAATTAAGTGAATGTTGCAAAAGTACCCTTAATGAAAAGTAATTGCAGGTATCAAAGGGCAAATTGCTCCTACCGTAATAAATCACCTCACTAAAGATTGAACTAAAAGAAAAAATATTTAAAGCTTCAGGCTAGATTTGGGATATTGAGAATTAGTAGAGGACCAAAGTGCAAATACATCAAACATACCATGCTTTCACCTGACCTCATCAACATGATTTTCGTTTTAATTCAGGGGGTTTCTGAAAAATGAACTGTCCTTCAGTGCCAGGAGAGACCTTTGTGCCAGTACAATCAGTTGGGCTTTGTAGACTAATGGATCCAACTGACAGCTGGTGTTAAACAGAAGGGCTTAATGGGTGGCGATGTGGATATATGATAGGTGCAGGAACGATCAGGTCAGGCAGTTCAGGCTCGGTTGGGTTAAACCCAATATGCTCTGATGCTACCTTGCATGCTTTTTCAAGAAGGGTGTCCATGTACTTCTGGTGTGCTTCTATTCTGATTTGGACGTGCTTCTGAACCTGGAACAAAGATTTAACAAAAGGTGGAAGTTAGTACTGGTATCACTATTGCTGTTACCATGCCAAATTCATCAGTGCTGCTTTGTGTTTTTCGTATTAAATAACAAAGCTTCCATTAAAAGACAAGTTACAGTTGGTCCAACTTGGTGTCATGCAGGTTGAACCTGGTCATAGTATGTTAAAGAAAGCATGTACTGGGTACCGGCAGTATCGTAACCCTGAAGGACATTAAAAATTGCACATCTCTAAAAGCCCAGAGGAAGTAGGACTTACCTCTACTTGTTCGTGCAATCTCCTTTGCACCTCCATTTGAGCTCTCAATGCCTCCTTAACCTCTTGGCTCCTGTAGCAAGCAAAATGTAAAGACAACATTCAATCATGAATCAGACAATTACACATTTTAAGTAAAATCTAAATAATGGGCAAGGATCCAATAACAGTAATGGACCCCGGACTAATGGTAACACACCAAGCTGCATGTAACAAGGGTGTATGTACTTGTAAGTTGCAACAGTAAACACTGGCTGACGTGGTGGTTCAGACCCAACCAGTCCAGTACAGGATGTACAACGCAAGATGCAACCAACAGCGTGAAATAGTTGTGTTGTTACCCATGCATAAATATGAACTCAATTGATAACACAAATAGTATAGAACACAAGGTATTCTCTTATCTTACTCTTTCATATCTTGAGCAGGAACTCTTGGCGACAAGTTGGAGTTGCCTTGTGCGTCTATATGGTATGAAGCTGAAATTAGACCACATAATGAAGCAAAATTTCACCATTTATTTTTTTCTTACTTTTTAGTTATTATTTGACAGTAGTGCTTTGACAATGAATGCAATTCCATGTCTTTTTTCTTCTGCTTATCTATTACCGTTGGTGCTACATTGCATAGAAGTGAGGGTCTTTTTTTGAGGTTTTATAGGTTTAATGATTAACTTGATTGCGCAACAGGTATATTGGCAGTTCTTTATGGGATCTATTTTAGCACTGCCCCCAATCTATGATCTAGAGATTAGGAAAATGTACCATCTTTTGATTGATCAATCATCTCCTTGCCAGATTGCTTTCCTAATCTGTATTTCTGCCAAACTTAAAAATAATTCGTCAGAGAATAAGAAAATAAGAAGTGCAGAATTAGCATTCCATTAAAGTTGACACTAAAGAGTTGTTTTGCAAATAAGGACCTGTTATACTAAATCATAGAATTCTTCTTCTTTTACAAATCAAATAACATAACGCATATCCCACCAATCACACTGGTTTACTTAAAATTTTGTAAACTGAATGTAGTTTATCATCATAGTTTGCTAAATTGTGCCCAGCAACTGGTCCAAGCAAATTTCAGGACCTTACTTTATTCGGAAAACTTTTGCTCTCGTTCTCTAAAGAGCAGTCTTTTCTTTCTGTTTTTCTTTTTGAACGAACAAGAGAACATCAAATTTTGAGCTCACAATTAAGAATTCCCTGATGGGCTTTGATAAATTAACTAAATTGAAAGCTCACTTCAGGGGCATAAAACAAATTATGATTACACTATCTAGACCTATCCCTTCAATTAGAAGAGCAATCATCAGCACTAAATATTTATATTATTAGAAAGTAAAATAGGTTAGGTCTAATTAACATATATGTTGATAATAAATGCCATCATAAAAATAAAACAAGACATATAGCATCTGGATACCTGTAAATGACTCTTCAAGTGGAAGAGGGTCAGGCCCTTCACACCCATTGTGCGCATTATAGTTTTGGGGGTTGCTTCTGCCAAAGGAAAAAAAGAAGAAATTAAAACTTATAAATCTTCACAGTCGAATCCCAAGGATAAAATGATGTAGCGGATCCATTTAGCAAAGTCAAACAGTACAGCCCTTTTTTAAAATAAAAAAAAAACGGCTTGATCCCTTTATGCACTTTTGTTTCAAATTTATTGAAAAAAGTTGAAGCTCAGAGGACCATTACCATATGACAAGCACTTTTCAGACGCAATACAATTGACATATGGAAAGCATGTACCTCTTTATTATGCACAAGGAAAAAAACTACCAAATATAGTTCAATACTTAATAAAGCACAGTAAGAAAAGAAAAACACAAATCTGTATCTAACAAACCAGAAATAAGACAGAAGGGTTAAGTGGGATATAACAGACTCAACAACTAGTTCTGATCAAGGTGAAGCCAGTACAAAAATGAATTCATTAATCCAAATAAGCAACTTTTACAAACTTGTTCCTTGCAAATATAGCAGAAATAAATAATGGGAAGAAGGTTAAAGGGGAATTAAGTTGTACTTCCATTTCCATGTATTTCAGTTGCATATTTGTCAGTGGGGGAAAGAAAAAACAACAATGGAGCATGAAAAGTGCACAGCAACCAAACATATGCACTAACAGTGGTTCAAAGCAACCTGACTGAAGAGAAAGTATTAATCAGCAAGATAAAAGGTAAAGGCACTCTTAGTCTTAAAATTCACTTAGAACTGTATTTGTTCGTCTATTTAAGACCCAGAAACTTTATTTCACTTCAAAAATAGTAAAATTTATGGGAAAAAACAGTGAGAAAAGGATCAACTCACTAGTCCACATTACGATTTTAACTGCATTTGCCACACAACACGCACAGGCCATGCACACAGCATAAATATTAAAACCAAAACACAGATTCCACCATGCCAGTCACAAGGCGGATGATATGTAACCAAATCCAAAATTTATTGCAAAATTTTTGGACCGAAGAAAGAAATGTCAGAAAGAGAAAACAAAGATTTGATTCCAGGTTGAACAGCTCACAGTTGCAATTCCACATTCACCTCCCACAAATCCAAAGAAAACGAAGGGAAAATCCTACAGTAAATTGTCAACATTTTAAGTTACCGCTCCAAAGAGAACCCACAGTTTAAGAAAGCCAAATTTAGTAAAACCAAAGGGAGATAAAAAGCTACAAAAGGGACTAACTTTCGGGGTACAACTTTACTTAAATTACAGTTGAAAACAGAATAAAAGACAAAAAGAGTGTGGTTACTTTACCTAGTAACTGAATTTACAATTTTCATCTTGACAAACCAAAATCGATAACCAATGCAAACAAGCTAACTTTCATGTTCAAACTTCAAACTTTAGATGATTTCTGTTTAGTACAGAACTCCACACCAAACTCACCCCCTCCCCGCAACAAAAAAAATATTAAAAAAAAAAGGAAAAAGGAAAAACACCTACACGCACACAACATCTTCTGTGCTCGCTACATAATTTTGGAACCACCGCTCCAGAGACAAAATTAACAGATACACAATCAAGTTTTTCACAAATTAAACAGAATCCAACCAACCCAAAGGAGAAAAAATGACTAACTTTCGGGACCACCGAGCTGAGCGACGGCATCGACGAAGCGCTCGTGTAGGTCGGCCGTCCAGCGAAGGCGCGGTTTTGGGTCGGCCGTCAGAACAAGGCTGGGGCCGTGGTGTACGGAATGACCATTATGCCCCTCGTCGCCAGTTTGAATCAATCCTGGAAACATTTATCCCTCTTAGGGGGAGTATTGCGGCTTCTCTCCCTTTTTGGAAGAGAGAAGGTAGAGAGAGGAAGTGGCGAGGAAAGCGCTTTGGCAGAAATGGCAGAAGAGTAAAAAGGAGAAGAGCTTTTTGGCAGTGGAAACTGGAGAAACTAGGAGGAGAGAGATTTGAAGGAAAAAAAAAGGGGGAGAAAAGAGGGGAGTGATGCCAAAGAAGACCAGATCAATTAGAAAGGAGAAACACTTTCCATTACTAAAATATTTTAAAGATGGAATTCAGAACATGACTTATCAGAGTGAGAGAGAGAGAGAGAGGAGGGGGGGGCGGGGGGAGATGGTTTGGGTACATATTATTCTGATTGTATAATAATTAAAACGAAACAAATATCAAGTGTTCGTGTCGGATCTTACGGTCGAGAAATACCATTATCCAACATTGTGGTGACTTCTTCTAGCACACATGGACTGTATGATCTAGAATGAGTGGTAAAGATATTTCTCAATGTAAATTGGTTACCTGTGCTTGAAGATGATCCGAGCTTGATTGGACGGGGACTCCGATCCGGGTCCGGGTCCGGGTCCGGGTCCGGGAGGGCTTATTTTGGCACAGGCGGTAGTCCTCTTTAGCGCGGGTAGACCTCTGCGCGGTGTAGCGAGTCGTCGAATTCCGGAGTTCGGACCCCAAGCAACTGTCGTTGGCAAAATTAGATTCGCATCCGTCAGACAAATTTGAAATTTTATAAAAAAAAAAAGGGGAGAACACAGCTACATACTTCAGATTATTAAAAAAAATTGTAAATAAAAAATTACATTCACATACTTTGCTCTCAAATATTTGTAAACAAGTATATTTATATTTTTAAAATCAAATAACAAACTTTAGTGAAGATAAAATTGCAAACATGTTATTAGTCAAGTATATTGGTCATCAATAAAATTTCATACATCTTTATTGTTATTTAATATTCATCAAAAGATCGTTAAAATATGGACAATTTCAAGTTTTCGTATAATATAAATTCATCATTTCTTATGTCAAACACTCCGTGTAATACAAACTACAATCCAAACGTTATATTCAAGATTAAAAATGATTTCGGTGATTGTAGAATTGTTAAGTTTATCTATCATCAATAGTTTAGATTTACTAAATGTCAGGTGACTCGCTACACTGTTTGAATCATTTTCTGGCCCCAGCACATTGGTGAAGGAAGCAATGGAAGTCAGCTGGACGGTTGAGTCCAGGGAACAAATGGAAGCGAGAGGCTAAGAAATTTCCACCTTGAAAGCACTTGATTTTTTTTTTGCCATACAGTTGCTGCGATGGATTGCTATTTTTCTGAACGAATGTACGGGGTGTTCTTCATTTATCTCACCCTTAGCGTGATTTCCCCCCCCTTTTTTTTTCGAAAAATAAAAATGTCCATGAGCCGATGGTCTAATTATTACTGCTACGCGAAACATATTAAAATAACAATTCTTTAGTTGAAATTTCATTCTCTCCAATAATTACATTTTAAAAACTACTAGCATTGGTAATCACTAATCAGGAATGAGAATGACTAGCCTAGTAGCCTTTGACCCCGGTTTGTTAGAATATTCTCAGTTGAATAAGTTTTTTCAAAACCTATTTAGAAAATAGGAGGTTCGCTTTAAGTTTCGTTCAAATTAAATTAAATGATTCAGATATAATCTGACTGAGTCAGACACCTCACCGGATATGAATTTCTGAAATTGATACATCAAGGAGAGATGGAGGAACGAGATTGAAGTTCTTTAACGACTTGCATTTATTTAGTGTTTTGATTAAGACATCATAGCTGAAGGTACAAAAAAGAGGCACATGGATTAGGATCAGAAAAAGGCATTGAGGATCCTAAGGGGAAGTCTAGTTTTTTTTTTCTTTTTTTATCATGTATTTTTTATTGAGTTTTCTCAGTGTACGCGGTGGATTATGAAGCGGGTGGTGCTAAGAAATTTCAATTGTGGTATTTAATTAAAAGAGAAGAATCCAATTTTGATATTTTTGGTGTCCATGATTTACATTAAATCGTTTACTTTTAGGTTTTTTAATCTTGTACGAAACAAAGAGGAAATTGTACTAATTTTGACGCCAATGTATACATTATAGACATGACAAAACCAACGATTTATAATTTTTTTTCTTTAGAACATTAATTTTGAATTATTGATAAATAAAATATGATTATGATGGGACACTTAAAACATGAAACGCAGGCATTGTGTCATTGCCTAAATAAAACATTACAGGATAAAATTCGATGCGAATTGCATTATTTTGAAAAATAAACTCACGTGACGAAACGACTATATGCCCTGAGACAAAATATGAGTGTTCGTCTGATGGCATAGTTAAATATCAAAGTTTCAAATAGTTGCGTGTTTTATATTTTGCACAGATGATAATGTGGTTGAATAAAGATCGGACTAACTTAAAACCGCCGATTTTTTTATTAATATCCTAAAAAAAATAATAGATACATCCTCAATTTTTCATAAATTCAAAATATACTCCAACCGCCACACTATGGGGCGGTCCACTTCCTGAGCCAACGCCCCACAGTAGGGTTGTTAGCTATTTATACTCTATAAATAGGTTTTCTCTCTCTCATGCCCACTCACAATTTATACCATTTTTCTCTTCCTCTTCTCCTCAGCTACCAGATGAATGAATTGTGAGTGGACATGAGAGAGAAAAAGCCTATTTATAGGGTATAAATAGCTGACCACCCTATTGTGGGGCAGTCCACTTCCATAGCAGACCGCCCGACTGTGGGCCGATTGGCTAAAGAAATGGATCGCCCCACAGTGGGGCGGTTGGGGCATATTTCAAATTTTTAGAAAACCGAGGACATATCTGTTATTTTTTTAGAGTATTAATAAGAAAATCGGTTAAAACCGCACAAAGAATGTTACTATGTATTACACGATGAAAAATTGTATATGCTGGATATTATTTGAACAAGGTTCTAAATAGCGATTGTCGCGTTATTGCGAAAAGACTAAAAAAATAACTATTACGAACAGCGTAGTTAGTTTTTTTTCTCTCTAAAATTATAGTCTATATTTCTACTAATTGTCAACATTATCTCAAGTCTCGTATAACAATGAGCAACACCAATTTGATTAAGGAATTATAAGATTTATATTGAAATGGTAAAAAGTCCAAATTTCTATTCAAAATATTTGATATCATAAATTATCTATTTTTTTTCTATTCAAAATATCCAAGCACCGTGACATCTATCTTTTTTATTTAAAAGCAAAAATAATCTGGACCTTGAAAAAAATTAGTCCTTAAAAGAATTTTTTAGTTTGGGTCTTTAAATAAAAACCTACGTAGCATAACGTGCACTGTTTGCTCTACATGATACGCTCTATTGCATATCATTGTTACCGCTATAGCGGTCGTAGCCAAATTAGCGTACTTTTTTCCCATAGCTTCGCTTTTAAAGTCCAAATACGCTATAGCGCGCTATTTAGAACACTAATTTTAAGAGATGTGTCAAGGTGCATTGTAAAGTACAATACAGTTTGTGTTTTACATTCATATCTTCGTTTTATTGTAATATCACGATTTTCACATGAGAAAGTATTTGGACGTCAAATTTTATATTTTTTAAAATATTTAATAAATTTTAGATAAATGGAAAAAATCATCGATTTAGATTTTGGATGTCTAAAAAATTAAAAAATATATAAAATTCGATCTCCAAATATATTTTCACACATTGTTTATTATTTACTCAATAAGTCAGAGCATTTATGTTGTAAAATGTTCATTTTTTGAGTTTGTTTTGCATATGACCGGAGGGTTTAAAAGTAGAAGATGAATTATTTAGAGTATTTATTTTCTAGCAAGTTTTTTTGTACATTTAATCTTAAATATGCACTCGAAACCAATTCAAAGTTTTAGATCGATTCATAAGCTAATTACAATCGATTACAAAATATTTATAAAACGATCGATTCATAAGCTAAATTATAAATTTATAATTGAAATTCGTCATTTAAAATAAATTCAAAATTTTTGAGGTCAAGATCGAAAGCAGCTTTGAATTTTTTTATACTAGTTCTACCATGCATGTATAAGAAAAAGGACTCCAAATCCGCTATGAATTGAAATTCTACATTTTTGTTTTTCAAAATATTTTTTTATAAAAATTATTATTATTACCTCTTTTCATAAAATAAATTACATGACATTTTTCATCTCGAAATTTTTTAGTTATCATCTTAATATTTGAAAATTCTGATCTTATCATCCACCCACCTTCAATATGTGCATGACTAAAGGATCGTGTACAGATTGAAGGTGCGCATGACCATTTTTTTGGATCTAGATATTGTAGTTATCAATGTGCATTAAAAATAATACGTATTAAAAAAATAGAATATCCATCATGTAGTCATCAAGATTGTTTTTTAGGAGCAAAATTAGGGTGTGATGTACTTATCAAGAAGGTTTGGTAAGCACAACTCAAAAAATCTATCGAATTGGTTTAAAAAAAATTCATCTACTGCATGAGCATGAGTGATACATGCACATGAATTTTTTTGAAAGTTTCAAATATTCAAATATGAAGATGATTTGAATTTCTCAGTGATGAGATCAGAATTTTCAAATATTAAAATAGTAACTAAAATAATTTCGGCCTTTCATCTTAGCTTTCCCGTCTATTAGAATTATTGAACATTTATTTGCTTGCGGTTGCGGAGAAACTGGAGAAAATCAAGTCGTTGTCATTCATTTGTTGACTGGTCTCTGCTTGCGAGGTACTTGGTTGTACCAAGGCCACAAACGGTCTTTTCATGCGCTTGAGTAGAGCGTGGAAAAACAACAACTCTTTTCTGATCTTTCAACTATGAATTATTGGTCTCGCTCAAAAATTGTTCTTGTCAGTTTCCCAAAAAGGGGTTTTCTATCTTCGACTCGACCACACATCTAATGCAGATAATTTAAACAGAACATCTTTTTGGATCCTTTTAAAGCAGATTACACTAAAAAGTAAAAACGAAAAAGGTAAGATTGAGCTCCACAGCAGCAGCTCTGAAAAATTTCCAGCTCAAATCCGAGCGACGAAATTTTTTCAAGATTTTCTGGTAGATTTCATGAAATTTTTTTTGTCGTAAAATCGAAAGGCCTTGGCCCAGTTGTGCAGATCCAAAGCGTAAATTACTTCTAAATTAGAAAGATTTAGATCCGGCCCAGTGGCCTAGTAGTGTAAATTACCCACCTCGACAAAGATTTTTTTTTTATCTTTTGAAGTAAAATCGAAAGATAAAATTTCTCTGCGGTGCTATCTCCGCTCTGACAAGAGCCGTCGTTCCACTCTCCTCTTCCCACGCTAAACTGAGCGTTGCACCGGAGTATGCTTGGTATTGTTGTTTTACAGTGCCACGTGTGATACTTGTTTCAGCTTAATATTTGTCTACTGTGTGTGTACTTGGAACAGATCGGGCAGTTATTACTTCGGGTTTTTTCATGGAGACCCTTCCTACTAGGGGTATGTGTTGTAATTTCATTGAATTTTAGATATTTTCCTGCTTTATGTTTTCTTTGATATGCATTTTTTAATTTATTTTCTCTTTACTCTCATTTCTGCAGTTAATTGTTTCAGCTTTCCAGAGATATATAGACCTAAAAACTTTCATCCAGTCAAGGTACCATTATGTCAGATCTTATCTTTGAAAAAGTTACAGTTTGACAGCAAGTTTGTGTTGGTACTGTAGTACTGAGCTTGTTTGCACTGGTTCAGTGCTAGTTCAGTACCAACCCTTTGAGCTTCTTTTGTTTGCTTTATTTTTGGTACTGATTTCCTGACTTTCTCTCCTTCCTTTTCAAATCACCTCAGGTCAAACTTCTACTGTACAAACAAAGTACAGAACCTAGAGCAAGAACTATCTGTGCCTGTGGTGAATTTTCTTTAGAACCCCTTAAAAAGAAGAAGAAGTATTATGAGAATTCCCCGCAAAATGTAGATCTGCCAACTGTGCATCCCAAAAGTAAAAAGAAGCCCTACGTAGTTCCTTTGAAAAAGATGGTTGCAGAAGCAAGAGAGGCCAGAGCTCTGGCTGAAAAGGGGATAGATAAACCTCTTGAGCCCCCAAAGAATGGAATACTGGTAACCGAGCTCATACCAGTTGCGCACACGGTCTTGGAGAATTGGAAAGTGCTAATCAAAGGTCTCTCTCAGCTGCTTACTGTTGTATCAGTTTATGGCTGTAGGTATGGCTTTTGGCATCAGTATGAACCTTCGAATGATGTACTAACTGAAGTGGTATCAGAATGTACCAGTCAGTAGGAAAATCCAAGAAGCAATAGCAGTCCCGGTAGTTGCTATTAAGATACCCAGTAGCATATACTGACATGTTGGGAGAATACAACTAGTTCCCACTGGTCACTAAACACAGGGATCAGTAATAATACCATCATATATTATAATACTTAAAATTGCACCTTAACCCACCACTTGGTACTGTGGAGATGGTAATGTATCAGTCTTGGTCATACCAGTGTTCTTGTACTTGTCTCTCTGCTAATTTCCCACCACTACCCCCCTTCTTTATGTAGCAAATGCCCTCAGATCCACGTAGGCCCTACAGGGCACGAGATACAAGACTGCACTGGTTCAGGTAGTAATAGACGGAACAGCTTCCATAAATGGGTCAAGGGCTCTGTAAATGATGTCTTGATACCCATCGAATCATACCACCAGTTCGACCCATTTGGCAGAAGGATCAAGCATGAAACTCGGTTTGCCTATGATCGTATTCCAGCTGTTGTTGAGCTGTGCATTCAGGTGTGTTTGGTTTATCAGTCAACCAAGTCTGTAACAGAAAACAACCTAGTTTGTTGAGTTTGGTATATCTAGTTACCTATATGGCTGGTAGGGAGATGAAATGAGAAAAACATTTGATTTAATAAGAACAAGAAAATATGGGATTTGGGTTTACTCTCTATCTCTGCAATGTACCTACTATTCCAAGGAGAACTTCATTTATTCTGTAGAACAAGTTATTCTAGAAAGAGTTTGACTAATGATGTATGTTTCTCATGATTCCATAATGAAATTACTGCCAGTAAGAAGAAAGTTAATGCCTACTGTTATTCCAATCAACAAGGAAAAATTGGAAAATAGTAGGATCAGTTTCTTGAAAGTGTTAGACTAAGAACAGCTTTGGGCAGTAATAAGAGGATGACTGAATACCTACTATTGTTTCCTCCATTGGCTCAAAACAGCACCTGACTTCATTTTTCATGTTCAAACTTAAACATCCAGGCTGGTGTGGATTTACCAGAGTACCCCTCAAGGCGGCGAACAGAGCCAATACGAATGAGGGGCAAAAAGGTAGTTTACAATGGCGGGTATGTTGAAGAGCCCAAGCCCCGAAGAGCTGAAGATCGCACTTCTCTCCTATATGGTTAGTTGATGTTTAATTTCTGTCAGATTTTTCATTTCAATGATCCTACAAGGTCAAGACCTGAAAAATTAGATTGTATAACCAAGTTGGATACTGTGTTTAAACCATTCATTTCCGAAAATGTAATCCCAAAAGCATTTACTCTTATTGCACTTAAGCATGCAATTTTTGAGTCACTTTTTGTTTGCAAAGTAATTAGAAACCTTGAGCCAAACAAATAAAAAAAATTTGGTATGTTACTATGCCTTTTTTTAGTAAATATATGATCAAAATGAACTCTATAGAGCTCGACACATATGGGGCCCACTTAGCGCAGAATGTACCTTCCCCACCAGCTGATATGAGAAAGCTAGCAGAGAGTACCTTGAAGGCATACATGACAGTACGCAGCGGGGTGCAAGAGCTCATGAAGAGGTATTATAAAAAATTTACAAGTCATCATATTCTGTTCCATGCATCCTCATCCCTTGATCTTGGAGGGTTTTTTTGAAGATTCAGCTAGCACAAATCTTGGAGAAAACCAACAGGCCGGGTCTGTGTAGGAACTTTCCTATGTGGGAGAGGATTTAAAGTCAAATTAATTCATTGTTCTAAGAGCTTAGCCTCAGAGAGAGAGAGAGACTGGGATCCATATCCTCCCCGGTACCATAAAAGATTCCCTTCACTTTACGGTTTGAGATTAACTCCCAGCCAGTTTGGGATTCGGGCTGACAGAGGGGGCAGTATTATTGGGCTTTGAGATTCGTGCCAAGTTAAAAAGAACGGTCCAGATCAAGTAATTGTAAAAGATTCCCTATTACGGTACCGGGGGTGATGTGAATTCGAGAGACTGTCGGTTGTCAGAGGTCAATAGGAGAAGCTGTGTTGTAAGAACTCAATTTAATTATAATATATGCGTGGTAGCCACTAGCCACTACCAAGTTTTTCAAAAATAAAAAAAATAAAAAAACAGAGAGAGAGAGAGAGAGAGTGATTTTTGCAACTTTTAACCTGATCTGGTTTAAACCAGTTCTATTCTTGTCAACTGCTCTCAGTATAAGCTTGTGTCCATGGCTCATTGCTATTGTGTCATGTAAACCGACTGCCCCAAAGGCTTATGCTGACAGAGTCATTGTAATCTTAACAGATACAGTGTTAAGGCATGCGGGTACTGCTCAGAGGTGCATGTAGGTCCGTGGGGCCATAATGTGAAGTGGTGTGGGGCCTTCAAGCACCAGTGGCGAGACGGTAAGCATGGCTGGCAGGATGCTACTACTGAAGAGGTGACTTTTTGTGTGCAATATTTTTTCTTGGGTACTTTAGCATTTTTAATTTTGTTTTGTAATTAAGGTCTCACCATACATACCATAGATACCATAGATACTGGCCTATTAGTATTTTTCTTATTGGTACTGCATGGGCCCATTAGGGTATCTTAGACCTTACTATCTTACTAAAGGTTATTACTGCTTCACAAAAAGTTGCTTAAGCAATAGAACTGTAAAGTATTGGATTGTTGAGCATTATACTGATATCAGAGATGTCACAGGTGCTACCACTGAACTATGTCTGGCATATGAGAGACCCATATGGGACACCCATCAAGGCCGCCTTAAAAAGGTACTATGGTAAAGCACCGGCAATGGTGGAAGTGTGTGTGCAAGCTGGGGCGCAGATACCAGATGAATTCCGGCCGCTGATGCGGCTGGATATTATTATACCAGATTCAGAAGAAGCCGGATTGGTGGCTTGATAGATAGTCATATGTTTGATAGATCTATACAAATAAAATAGTTTTAAACTTTGGTGTATTTTATTTGTATGATTAAGCTGTGTTCTTGCTTCTCCTAAACCACGCTAAGAATTACAAATCCTAAGTTAGGAGGAAAATTGACATGATTCCCAAAATCAGCTATCTGCGATTTTAAAATTCACTGAAGTAGTAGGTAATGATTTGGCTGATCTAGTTAGCAGCAGCAAAATTGTAGCCACTAACGAAGTTTTTAGAATATATATATTCAATCTCAAACATAACTATGTCATCTATAGCTATTAAAAAAATCAAGCATAATATCTTTCTTTTTTATTTAGATACATTTACTGAGAGCAGTGTGCAATTTGAAGTTATACTGTCAAGATTTGATTTTAGAAAACATCTTCATCTTAATTTTATAAACTCATTAAACTTCTCACTACATCCATATATGCAGTCCTTGAAATGTTGAACGGTTCAGATTAATTATTTGGACTTTGAAAATAGAAATATGAATTCAATACACAGACCAATCCGCATATTGCAATGTACCATAGCCTGACTCATATTACATTATTTAAATCTCATTCTTCGCTGCAACCATCTATGCAATCCTTGCAAAGCCAGTCCTACCTTGTCTACAGTTCAAGTTAGCTAACACATTTCGTAAAACTACAGTGGTGCTCCAGAAATACAACATGGTAAATGATACCTCGCATATTTAGTCTATTTTAGGCCTGTTTTAGTACCAGATTCGTGCCATAATTCACCAGAATCATGTGCATTTCATCGATATATCTTTAGAATTTGGTACTGCTGAGTGTTTGTTTGTTTTCTGCAGGTTTGGAGCAAAACACACGAAGAAACGGCGATTCAGATGATGAGGTACGACCCTTACCAGGCTTGGTACGGGTCTTACCAGACTTAGCCGATTTTCAGCTCTTCACGCCTGGTACGGCCAGGCCGTACCAAATTGGTACGGGCCGTACATAAAGGCGACCTGACAGATTCAAATTTTGGCAGAGGCTATTTAAAGGGGGAACTCTCCAATTTCGAGATCCATTCCATTCCAGATCCATTTGAGAGCACAGTAAGAGAGAGAAAGAGAGCTAAGGAGCTGAGAGCAAGAAGGAAGGAAGAGGAAGAGGCGAAACTCGACGGATCTAGCTTCCTCCTCTCGATCCCTTCAATCCATGGCTTTCTCTATCCCTCTTATTGTATTTTTAGATCAGATCATGTGCTGTGAGTAGTTCTTTTAGTTTCTAGGGTTAGAGATTGATTCTTGATTTGTTTTGACTTTCTTTGACTTGTATCTTGTATGAACTCTTTAGTTTGATTGATTGTGATTTACTTTGATATCTTTTGCTTTGCTTGCTGTGATTGTTGTATGATGTGCCTCTAGGTTTAGATCGGACCTATCAAGGTCATGTGATCATCTCAATCTCTCACCCAAATCAAATGCTTAGGGTAGAATAGTTCGAATTGAAGCCGAGAGGTTGAATTCTCCTCTAATCGACAGATTAGAGGGTGCCTTAGACCTCCAATCAACCAGCTAGGGTAGATCTGTACCAACACACGAGAGTTGAGGTGTAGAAATCCCTAAAAGGCAATCAATTGCATTCCAACCTAGATCTTGATCCAACAAACGACGGTTGAGGGTTAGGAACCTTAGGTATGGTCAATTGAACCTTTCTAAAGAGTTTAACACAAGGTACCAGCAAGGAAATGCATTCACTCGAACTGGTAGGTTCTGTTCTGGGAAGCCAGTACGGGTCTTACCAGGGTGGTACGGCCTTGCCTTACCAAGTGAGGTACGGCCTAGCCGTACCAACTTGGTACGGGCCGTACCACTAGAGGCAGATCAGAGATGAAGTCTGAAACCCTGGAAACGCCTTTTATCCATAATCAAAACACAATTTACATTTCTTCCAATCATTTTATTACATCTACTTGAATTGTTTGATCTGACCCTTTAGGAAATTAAACACCAAACCAAACCTTTTTCACTTCTAGTTTTTGATTGAGTTTGATAGAATCTAACCTCGCAATTAACCGTTCCTGTGGATCGATACCCGAATATACTACACGATAGGGGTTGTGCACTTGCATCCCTTACTCGTGGAGTGTTAACGTGGTTTTAAAAGGTACGCTCTCAAGCGTACCGAAACTTGCGTTGCACTTTGCTGCGAACAGTAAAACCAACACATTTCGTAAAGCCATATTTTTTGCTTTTCATTTCAAGTTGCTCGATCAATCCCCTGCAAAAATAAATATTACATTTGTGAGTTTTTGAAATTTAGAAGGGTAAATTTGATATTATGAGCTTTAGAGGGGGAATACATAATTTCAAAGTTTTTGAGGGGTATACAAGAAATTCCCCCTAAATTTTAAGGACAAAAAGAAACAAAATATAACATGTATATTTCAAAAATAATACTGCACTAATTAGGTCACGTCAATAAAAATTAGAAAGCACTAAAAGTTTTCAAGATACGCACAATTTCCAAACATCCATTATTCATCATAAAACAAACTGTTTGTGCAAATATCAAACCCGATTAAGATAAATTTATATAAAGTTTTTTTTGTCATATATTTTATTTTTGTTTTCTTAATCAAATTATGTAAATTTTTTGGAATTTATGAATAATTGAAGAAAGAAAATTAAGGCTGAAAATAAAATAATAGCTCCTTTAGATAAAAATAAAAATAATAACTGACCTTACAAATCTCCCGAAATTTTTATTAATAGAAAATAAAATAAAAAAATATCGACATTGAAGAACGTTTTCGCTGGATTTTGTTATGGACCATCACGGCCCGATTAGCAACGAACGATTAGGAACGATAAATAAGCAAAACACGGGCCGTTATGGTCTAGAACGGCCAGGGAGGCGAAGAAAAAAAAGAAAAACCGGGCCGTTATGCTCCATAACGGCCAGGGAGCGCGGAAAAAAAAAAGAAAAACCGGGCCGTTATGCTCCATAACGGTCAGGGAGGTGCGGAAAAAAAAAAGAAAAACCGGGCCGTTATGCTCCATAACGGTCAGGGAGGTGCAGAAAAAAAAAAGAAAAACCGGGCCGTTATGCTCCATAACGGCCAGGAGTCACGGAAAAAAAAAAATCCTGGCCGTGATGGACAACAACGGCCAGGATTTATTTATTTTTCCTATGATCTCGTACGGTTTTGCAAAATACCGTAACAGAGCCTAAATGTTTCTACGTAATTTCTTCTTGGAGTTATAACGGGCTTTGTTTTTGTGGAAGGTAAACTACGCTCAACTCTTAATCTTTTATAGCTATAAAAAAGGCCTCTTAATCTCTTATGAAGATATGGGCCAATATGCCTGTTTTTCAATTCTAACAAATTTTTATAGCTCAATTTTTGCAAATCCGCGCCGAAATTTTTATTAATAGAAAAAAAAAATCCTGGTCGTTGTTGTCCACTACGGCCAGGATTTTTTTTTTTTCCGCGACTCTCTGGCCGTTATGGAGCATAACGGCCCGGTTTTTTTTTTTTTCCGCGCCTCCTTGGCCGTTATGGAGCATAATGGCCCGTTTTTTTTTTCTTCGCCTCCCTGGCCGTTTTGGACCATAACGACCCGTGTTTTGCTTATTCATCGTTCCTAATCGTTATCGTTCGTTATGGACCATTACGTTTTTGCTACGTCTTGAAATTCAACGAAAACGTTGTTCAATGTTGATATTTTTTTATTTTATTTTCTATTAATAAAAATTTCGGTACAAATCTCTGATATACGTACGGCCATTTATCCGCAGCAGTCTAGTAGCCTGCCGGGTGAATATATTGACAGATTTTTTACTTCACACAGCGCATTAATCAAATATTTTTCATTTTTTCTATTGATGATACTCTGCGTGTAGGGATGAAAACGGAGCGAATAATATCTTATTCTAAAAGTTAGATACATATATTCATATCGGAATATCTATGTAAATATGGATACAAACATAATTTTAAGTTTGAATTATCCGTATAATAGATATATACTATATAGTTTAAAAGAAATCACATCACCTCTGGTACCGTAATAGGAAATCTTTTACAATTACTTGATCTGGACCGTTCCTTTTAACTTGGCACGAATCTCAAAGCCCAATAATACTGGCCCCTCTGTCAGCCTGAATCCCAAACCGGCTGAGAGTTAATCTCAAATCGTAAAATGAAGGGAATCTTTTACGGTACCGGAGAGGATATTTGCCCTAGTTTAAGAGGAGGGATCTAGTTACAACAATTTTGAGTTACAGCAAAGTTACCACAACCATTTTCTACATTTTTAAAGTCCAAATCGTCGATCCATACCGTTCAACATGATCTCCACAATAAAATGTGCTTCCAGATCAAATTTTACATTTTTTTGAATTTTTTTACTATTTATTAAGATGGGTACAAAATTCAATGGTCTGAATTTGACTAGTTTTTGTAAAATACTTAATAAATAGTAAAAAAATTAAAAAAAATGTAAAATTTGATCTGCAAGTACATTTTATTGTGGAGATCATGTTGAACGGTTTGGATCGACGATTTGGACTTTGAAAATGTAGAAAATGGTTGTGGTAACTCAAAATTGTTGTAACTAGATCCCTTCTCATAGTTTAATATATATATTATGAAAAAAATATCTTATTTATCATTATAATTTGATAAATATTATAATTTTTTTAATAATATATATATATATATATATATATATATATATATAGAGCTTGGCTACTATGCTTATATAAGCAAAAGCCCACATATGCTTAAATGAGCATTTTTGCGTTTCCAATGTTCAAATGGTCGATCCGACCGTTCATCTTGTTCTCCATATTAATATGTGCTTGGAGACTAAATTTTACATTTTTCTGAATTTTTTTACTATTTATTAAGCCACTTTGAAAGTTTCTGATCTGGTGGTCCAGAATTTTGGAAACACTGTTTTTACTGTTCACCCAGATCAGCAATTTTCAAAATGGCTTAATAAATAGTAAAAAAATTCAGAAAAATGTAAAATTTAGTCTCCAAGCACATATTAATATGGAGAACAAGATGAACGGTCGGATCGACCATTTGAACATTGGAAACGCAAAAATGAGTTATAAGCATATGGGGGCTTATGCTTATATAAGCATAGTAGCCAAGCTCTATATATATATATATATATATAGGATTTGGCTAATATGCTACGCGTAGCATAGAGCCTCTCCGTGCTACGGCTTATTTTTTGAGTTTTCAAAATCCTAACGGTCGATCCGAACCGTTCAACATGATCTCCATATTAATATGTACTTGCAAACCAAATTTTACATTTTTTAGAATTTTTTTACTATTTATTAAGCCACCTTGAAAATCGCTGATCCAATGGTCCAGCAGATTATACTGTTGTGTACAAATTAGTGTTTTTTCAAAGTGGCTTAATAAATAGTAAAAAAATTCTAAAAAATGTAAAATTTGGTTTGCAAGTACATATTAATATGGAGATCATGTTGAACGGTTCGGATCGACCGTTAGGATTTTGAAAAATCAAAAAGTGAGCCGTAGCACGGAGTGCTCTATGCTACGCGTAGCACGCTAGCCATGTCCTATATATATATATATATAGAGGCTGGCTACTATGCTTATATAAGCATATGCCCCCATATGCTTATATAAGCATATGCCCCCATATGCTTATATAAGCATATGCCCCCATATGCTTGTAACTCATTTTTGCGTTTCCAATGTTCAAATGGTCGATCCGACCGTTCATCTTGTTCTCCATATTAATATGTGCTTGGAGACTAAATTTTACATTTTTCTGAATTTTTTTACTATTTATTAAGCCACTTTGAAAATTGCTGATCTGGGTGAACAGTAAAAACAGTGTTTCCAAAATTCTGGACCATATGATCAGCAATTTTCAAAGTGGCTTAATAAATAGTAAAAAAATTCAGAAAAATGTAAAATTTAGTCTCCAAGCACATATTAATATGGAGAACAAGATGAACGGTCGGATCGACCATTTGAACATTGGAAACGCAAAAATGCTCATTTAAGCATATGTGGGCATATGCTTATATAAGCATAGTAGCCAAGCACTATATATATATATATACACTTTTAATAAATATTTGATCCAATATATGTATTCATCTAATATCTGATTTTTATTCTGATTTGTATTCGTATCCGAAAACTAAAAACGAACACGGATATAATTTTACCACTATCCGCTCTATATGACTATGGATCCGTTTTCATCCCTACCTGCTGCATGCTACCAAGATAGCTCTGTTGTCAATCATAGTGACAAATCAAAAGTTCGGTTTCGGTTCGGCGAGGTCAAAAATTCGTGATTCGGGTATAATTCGGGAATGATTCGGTATAACAAGGAAGAAAAAAAAAAAAACCTCCAAAAAAAACGTAAATTTTTTTTTTTAGCATTTTTATCGCGAATAATTCGTAACTCGCGTTTTATTCGCGAATAAAACGTTTTATACATTTTTCTGCGTATAATACGGAGTTCGGTTCGGTTATGTACAAAAAACGAATTATACGTGAATTATACGCGTATAATTCGCGAGTTATGTCACTATGTTGTCAATATGTTTACCAGCCTAACCAATAAACCACAGGATCCGACCCGACACAGACAAACGTCACAAACCCATCTTCTTCCCAGGAGAATTGCCATTTTCCCGCAGCAGCCTGACAGTCGGATCCCACCCGATAGACCCACCTTCTTCCTCCTTTTAATTAACCAAACATATTTCAAGCTACCCCAAATCTCTCTTCCGATAACTAATCACATTCCATTTTGGAAGAATCGGTAAATAACAAAATCAAATCTGAAGACCCAATCAGTCACAGCTCACAAACAGACTAGAAGGAAGAATCGGCGTCACTCGGAAGGTGAGTCTCTTCCAATTCAAGCATTCTTCCGCCCAAAACGCGGCCTGTCGGTTTGTGAAAAATTGCCCAATAATCGGATAGTGAGCTGCCGATAGATAGATAGATTTTCCAAACCATGGTAGCAACGCAACAATGAGCTATTGCTTCACATACTATAGAGTAGGGGGGCTGGAACCCTGCTGGTCACCCCTTCGCTCCATCTTTGGATTGAGCCATCTATTTTAAATTAAGAAAGAAAAAACACTGTAATTGTGTTTAATGAACTGAATATCAACTTATTTTTATTCAATTTGCAGATGGGAAGAGACCGTGGCTGGGATAGGGACCGGGGCCGAGACTGGGATAGGGACAGGGGCCGAGACTGGGATAGGGACCGGGACCGAGACCGGAGTCGAGACAGAAGCAGGGGCAGTCGTCTGCGGCTATCACCTGCACCCTTACATAAGCCGATTGCTGAACCAGGCCCACACCATCCCTCTGGCGGCGGCATGGGCCCTCCTCCCTCAAGACACCTCTGGGTCGGCAATCTGGCCCCAACTGTCAGTGAGAAATTGCTTTTTGAAGAGTTCCAGAGGTTTGGAGATGTGGAGAGCTTAAACCACTTGCCAGGTCGAAGCTATGCATTTGTGAATTTTTCAATGGTGCAGGATGCTGCTAAGGCACTCCGGGCCCTACAGGGGATCCGCATCGAAGGGTGCCCCATTAAAATTGAATTTTCCAAGGGGGTTAGTTTCGAAATGCCCATTTTATGTACTGTCAATGTGTTGTTGAGTGAGTTTAGTTTTCTAGTATTTTGCTTATTTCCTTGTGTGAAGGAGTTTGAAGTGTCAAAATTATTAGGAAGAATGCCAAAGAGTAAGGTTTTACAAAATTTCGTGCGAAACTAGCAAGTAGAACAACTGACCTATAATTCAAATGCTAGGGCAAGAAGTTCTGAGAACAATGGAAACTGTCCAATAGGAATTCATTTACCTACATTGGTACAAAGCTGATGTCACCAGTGCATCTGCTAAAATCTAAAATTAAAAGGGGTTACTTGCTAAAGCACCTTTTTGCCCCTGCTGTCTACATCATTTTTAATGTGTATTAAAGTAATATAAAAGTCAAATTATTGAAAGAGAAGAAAATTAGAATTTCTACATTTATGCACTATAAGAATGTGCCTAAGATGAGAAGATGCGACCCGAGCACGATGATAAAAGCCTAGGTCATGTTCTATATTAGGGTTCATAGGACTAGTGTCAAACTGTCAAGATTGTATCAGGTTGTTTAATAGCAGTTATGCATTCTGTCAATCCCATGCAGATCAAGCACACGTTCAAATAATAGGTAAAAATGTTCCTTAAATTCGGTTTATTAGACATATAAGGTTTTACAGTTTTCACATGTCAGAGCTTAAAGAATAAAACTTCAAGTTTCTTGGTGCACAGCAAATTTATTATAGAAAGATGTTGCATTTGATTATCAGAGGATGCTATTATAGCATTTGGGTTAAACATATTGAAGAACATTCTTAGAATGAACTTCATAGGGAGCTAATCTAGATCACCTTATCATCAAGATTTTAATTTAACTAGACTTTTTTTTAGTGTAAGCAGCAACAACTGTTGACATTTTTTCATTAAGAAGGAAAAATATTTACAAGATTAACTAGACTTAATGCAATCATCTACATTTGAGGTCGTCAGCATAAGAGGGATGCTATTATAATAAAATAGCTTTTATTATTCCATCATCTGCAATCAAAGTCAGCCCGGCAAGGACGATGATTTAACTGAAAAAATCATGATTTCTGTCTTGGCCCTTGAACTTAAAAATCTCCCAATTCAGCCTTCCACAAGGCTATAATTATTTTTAAGAACATTTTTTTACGCCAGCACAACTCCATCAAATGACAGAGTTCTCAGTTTGGTCCTTACATTTAACTAGTTTCCATTTAAAGCCTCAAGGGGATGTAAGTTCATGGTTTGATCTCTACAGTATTCCTAACTTCCTTGGATGTCATGAAAACCTTAATCAAAGCCAGCATTGCATGTTTCTCTGATTATCGATTCAAAAGTTCCCCATCCTCTAGTTGAAACGTGTTCAGCCTATGGTCCTCCTAGAATTTCATTTAGATTCTGTATCTTTCTGCCACCTGTGCTTGACATGCCGTGCCCCTTTACAATCCCTATATTAAGTACATGTTAAGAAATTGAATCTGAAATTAAATGAATCCTGCTTTAACTGCTCAATTGGAAGTCTGGGAGTATCATAGCAGTATAATATAACTGAAGTGTTGACAGATTTTCAGCCCCTGAAATTTTTTAAACCCCTCCTGATTTGGTATCTGTCAATAGGAATCTACCAAATTTTGCCATTAAGCTTTGGAGAAGCCTAAATAAAAAAATTAAATATAAGGTGTAAATTCTGGTCAAAACCCGCATTTAACTGTGCTGCACTTGCTTGAAGCAGTTCCGAGACCAAAGTTTCAATTGTCTTTGTGTATTTTCATAAATTTACTCTATCAGATTAATAGTATTAATCAAACAAATCAATAATAAGGTCATCCTACCAGTTCTTGCCAGTTCAGATATATGAGTCGGAACTCAGAACTCAGAACCTTATGGTTGAAGGTTAACTCCAGCGACACAAGACTAGTACCCAAGTCACAGCCCTGTAGTTGAAGGTTAACTTAAAGGGCAAACATAAATGGTTAGAAAATAAAAAATAGGTAACAAAGAAATAAAAGACTTCATGGTGCAAGCACATTTCTCTAGGTACAGCTCTATTGTAACAGTTGCAGGCACTTGAACCATTTAAAAAAAAAATAGTATTGTACAAGATTAGTGCATTCTCTTTTCTTTGATGCTGGCAATTTATTCTGGTAAAAACTTAAATATCAGGTTAGCCCTGCAAAAGGAATACAATGAACACCCTATGAAACATGTAACATTGAACATACCAAGGTATCTTGAAGCCATCCTCCATAGAATCACTTCCCTATTTTATTCCAAAGGTAAGCAAATTAATGTACAAAGAGATGCATACTTAACCTCCTCTTCCTCACTACTTCTCACAGGTGAGAAAAAGTGTTCATGGGGAATCACTTTCTCTTTTTTCAGAGATACTGAGAAAGAAAAGTGTGCATTATAGAATTATACCACGCATAGTCACTGTTCTGGTACTGATCATTTCAGCATATCCAAAACTCCAAATGACATCTCTCAAATATGAGTGGTAGACATTTCATGAGAAATTAAAACATATATAAATAATAAATTGCAATAAGAAACAATACACAAGGGGCACATATGTGTTATGTTGCAATTTTTAGCACGGATGTTAAAGGACTAAGCAGTTATAATTAAATCTAACTTGAAATGCTTAATCGAATATCCAATCAAAAGAAAAAATGTCTTACCGTAAGAACTTAAAAAAATAATAGAGGTATCCCTGCAAAAGCTTGTGAAGTGTACACTATAGAACATAGGAAGTATATCCTGAACCACATATAGCACTCAATTTCTTGTTTACGTTCATTCATTCTACGCAACTAATGATGATGCCCAGACTAAACTTTCATTTTCTGCTGTCTAGCTCTAAATAAATTAGGGTTGATAAAGGGGTATTTGCAGATGCTTCTTTCTTTAGAAAATAGGAGATGAAGTACTAGTTCCCATCTTTTGCTGGAGCGAGTCCACATCTTTTAGGGGCACACGTGAAAAATTATGTAACTAAATAGCTCTTTATTTATGTTGTACCAATATTTTCCTGTTTGGTTGTGGCATATGTTGAAATCTTTGTACTTGCTTTGCGGTCGATTTTTGTTGAATGAAGCTACATTTCAATTAGTTTCTTTTAACTTTTACTAGTTTGGTGCAATTCGATTCATTTGTTTTTTTTTTTTTTTGTTGAATACAAATGTGCAAAGTGGAAATGTAAAACCTTTTAACTTTTATGGGAGCTCATTTTATTTATTTAGTTTTTCTATTTACTCTTCCAATTTAAGCATTTCAAAGGTGCTGTAGCTTGGTAGATCAAGATCCTTGTATAGAGATGTAGGACATAAATTGTTGTTCACTCGATGAGATATTGCTTGTTTACCATCTTGTACCACAACTCGTGTGGGTTGTGTTTTGACCTCCTCCTATTGTTTTCTGTTTTCCATTGCCATTAATATGACATAGCATGCATATATAATCAATTTCTTTTTTTGATCTTTGCTCATATTGCATTCGATTTATAGGACATGGAACCGAGTGAGATCCTATGGATTGGCTTTCCTGCAAGCCTCAATGTTGATGAAACTTCCCTGAGAATGGAATTTTCACCTTTCGGGGAGATCATCAGAATTGCCACCTTTCCTGGGCGCAGCTATGCCTTTGTACACTACCGGGATGTAGCTTCGGCTTCACGGGCCAGAGAAGCCCTGAATGGGAAGCTGTTCAACAATCCCAGGGTTCACATTTCCTTTGCAAGGAGTGAAGCTGCATTAAGTG
This sequence comes from Carex littledalei, assembly GCA_011114355.1. Taxonomy (NCBI): domain Eukaryota; kingdom Viridiplantae; phylum Streptophyta; class Magnoliopsida; order Poales; family Cyperaceae; genus Carex; species Carex littledalei. The sequence continues at coordinate 5,892,993 of CM022097.1, forward strand.
AAGCTGCAGGAAGTGGACCTGCAAGGAGATCACCACCTCGCCGTCATGACCGTGACCCTGATTATGAGGGACACAGGGGGGACTTTCACTTACGTCCCATGTCACCACGCCTTGGAACGAATTTTGACCGGTCAGACACTGAGCCAATGAGGAGAGGTAGTGAAAAGATCCCTTTTGATGAGGGCTACGGCATGCCTTCTTTTGAAAGGAGGCAGGGACCGGCTTATGATGAACCATACCCTTTACCAACTCCTTTTGAGAGGAGGCGGGTCCCATACTCTGATGATCCATACCTTTCACCACTACCTCCTCATGAGAGGAGGCGGGGCCAGTATCCTGACGATTCCCACACTTTGCCTCCACCTGTGAATCATAGGCGGGGCCCGGAACATGATGATTATTACCCCTTACACAAGAGGATGCGTGTTTCGCCTGATGCAATTGGAGATTTGGAAAGCGAGTTGCCTGAGTACCCATTTGATGAGCTATCACGGGGCAGGTCAACTCGATTCTCACAACTAAACGAAGGTTTTGGTGGGGTCAGGTCAGGCCCTAGAGTAGGAGGGGGTTTACTTGATGTAAACATGGGGAAGGCGTCGAGCTTAAATGTTAATAGGTCTGTGATGAAAGAAGTGTGGAAGTGGGAGGGGGTAATAGCAAAGGGCGGTGCAGCTGTCTGCCGAGCTAGGTGCTTCCCAGTGGGGAAAACAATAGATTTTAGGCTGTAAGTGAAATATTGACTCATTAAATTTTGTTTCAAAATTTAAGCATTTAGGTGTGTTCCAGAAACCATAAAATGCTAGTCTGTCAAAGCAGACTTTCAAAGAAAAAGGAAAATGAGGATTATGTTATATGCCTCTATAAAATAGGACATGGCATTTTATCTCTCGTCCGTTCTGTCATAAAATGCTGAAATTACCCCCCTTTAGGAGGTAACTGGGAATTGTGATTATGTATAAATATGCTGGTGTGTTTTTAGAGAAGACTGATATATTTTGTGGTGTTATGGCTCAAAAGATTTGGTTTTCGTTTTCTTTTTGCAAACATGTCGTATCCATGTAATTATGAAAATGTATTTAAAAATTTCTGAATAAGACAATGTTCATGTACCTCTCAAAATATTTGGAAGGGTCCTTAGTGTCTGGGACCACATCTAATCCTCTTTGGAGTAAAGAAAAACTTATCAAGGAAACGGCAGAGAAAGGAAATTACACTTGCTTAAACAAAATTTGACAATTAGGTTTCAACAGAATTACAAATTAAAAAAGAAAAAGAAAAAAGAAGTGTAATGCCATACAAGGGAGAATGGTTGAAAGTATAATTAACAGTGAGTTAAAACTCTGAAGATGCACAAACTTCTCAGGTGGCTAATTGATTTGTGTTGTTGTATATTTCCAAATTACTCCAGGCCAGAAATCCTGAATTGCTCCGCGAGAACAAACCTGGAGATGTTGTCCAGGCACTACTACCAGGCTGCTGCATCATGGGTCGTGTTCTTTGCACCTGGATCTGATTCTGACATTGCCTCCTATAATGACTTCATGCATTACCTAACTGAAAAACAACGTGTGGCGGTGGCAAAGTTGGAAGAGAAACTTTCCCTTTTTCTTGTGCCACCTTCTGATTTTACTGAGAAGATACTTAAGGTACCAGGAAAACTGAGTATTTCTGGCTTGATCCTCAAATTTAATCAACAAATGGTTACAGATCAGGATCCAGGTCCTACTTTTGACCAGCCTGTATCCAAGCCAGGACAAAGAATCGAAGAGAGCTTGGGTTATAAAGCGCGCAATTCTCCTGACTTCCGTAGCCATGTTGGGCCATCTTCAGGTAACTTCACATCGGGCAACTATAGTTCTGGTTTTACACCCCCTCATTTGCCTCCAAATTCAATCCAGCAGCAGAATCATGGACCTGGTGCTGTAGGTTTTGCACCTCAGCCGCCTCGTAACTCAATCCAGCAACAGATTCAAGAGCCAGGTATTTCAGGGTATGCACCACTACCTCCTAATCCAGTTCAGCAACAGGTTCAGAAAGTAGGTTCGTCAGGCTTTACACCCCAGCAACCACCTAACCTGCTCCAGCAACAGAATTTAGAACAAGGTCCTGCGGGTTTTGCACGCTTGCCACCTCCTAACCCGCTCCAGCAACAGAATTTAGAACAAGGTCCTGCGGGTTTTGCACGCTTGCCACCTCCTAACCCACTCCAGCAACAGAATTTAGAACAAGGTCCAATGGGTTTTTCACGCCCGCTACCTCCTAATCCGATCCAGCAACAGAATCTTGAGCCTAATGCTTCAGGTTTTCCACAACAGCCTCCCTCTAACCCAACCTGGCAACAAATTCATCAACCTTATAGTGTAGGCAGTTACGATTCCTTCCAGAACAGCAATTTGTCAGGAAATTTTCAGTATAGACCAGAGTTAACATCAAATTACATAAGTGCCCCTCCTCCCCTTCCTCCTGGGCCACCTCCACCTAGGGTTGTGGTCCCTCCTCCGATCCCTCAACCAGTATCTATGCCGTTCCAATTTGGTACAAATTATGTCAGTTACCAGCAGAATTCACTGGAACAAATTCAAAACCTGAACCCAAATCTTAATCCAAACACAAACGTGAATTCAATTATGAATAGTATACCATTGCCTCCATACACTTCACAAGCTCCTCCCATGCCATCTGGCATCTGGGGCCTGCCAGTCGGCCAGGCAATCGCAAATGTACCTCCGGCAGTGCAACAACAGCAACAAATGAGCAGTGCTGCTGGTGGAGTAGAGGGCGAGAATGCAGCTGAACCCGATCAGCATAAGCGGGTGCAAGCAACTATGCAGCTTGCGGCAGTTCTGCTACAGCAGATGCAGCAACAAGCAAGTGCCGGTACTGACAGACGGTAGTGGATTTTCAAAAAGGAAGGTACTGTTACATAACCCGCAAGTTCCTAAAAAGGTGTTCACATTTAATTTGCATTGCCTATTTGTTGTCTCATGAGTTTAATTCTGATAACTATTGCAGATTTGGATCGCTTTGATTGCGGTGCACAGCAGCAGATTACTCATTTAATTTGTAATGCTCGTCCATACTTTATATCTTATTTAACTTTGTGTTACATAGATTCAAAGTCTAATCTTGGAAACGTGTAGTATTGAATACTTTTGTTTCTTATGAAATTATATTTCCATAATAATATATTGTAAAAGATACTTCTCATCTAAGATATTTCTTTGAAAATGAAGTTACAGAGCAGAAGTTCGCAAAAGACTATTTGAATTAGGGGTGCAAACGGATCGGATGGATCGGATAGTGGTAAAACCATATCCGTATCCGCTTTTATATTTTGGATACGGATCGGATGTTAGACGGATATGGATACATATTGGATATTAAATGAATACGGATCGTATATCCATTTTTCAATACTATTTTTTTAAATTTATAAGTATTATTTAAAAATATCAAACTTCTTATTAAAAATTATCAAACTTCATAATATTTATCTAATTATAATGGTGAATAACATAATTTTTTTCATAATATATATTAATCTATATGGTATATATCTACTATTCGGGTACCGATAATTAAAATTTAAAACTATATTCATATCTGTATCTGCATGGATATCCGTATTTAATTTTTAGATACGGATCCGTATTCAGACTGATAATATATTATCCGATTGCACCCCAGCAGATGAATTAATGGAAAGACCCACAATTTCTTCTTGACGAATAATAATTATGATATATGGGTATGTAAGTTATGTATGCTATAGTATGCCATCTTTTTTATGGTGGAGCACTTCTGAAATATCATATGTAAGATATTTTGTGTGGCATCATCATCTGCTAATTTTTATTTTCAATGGCAAATTGTGTTATAAGCAAAATGCAAGTTGAAATGTATCTGTTTTCTAAGTCGATCCTATGCTAACCCTGCCTGGTATGACGCAAAGTAAAATCAATTTGTAAGAAATGCCAGATTTAAATAACCACGTTGAAATTTCTGTAAATCAGTACAACTAAAAGAGGCCACAGAGAGAGACGAATGGTCTAAAGTAAGGAAAGAAGTATAAAAAAAGAGAAAAGATAGGACTGGACCGTTACGATTTAGAATATTAGTCCCAGTGGGCCCGCCAGGATAGGCTTTTTTTTTAAGGATCCGAATTCCCCAAAGTAACCCAAATTTTGATCAATCCGGTTTGAGTGGAAATGTGGAAAACAGGGCCTTCAATATTCGTGCAAAGGCAGATTGAACGGTCCGGATCCAAACTCAAACTTTGAGTTACTTTAGGGAATTCGAATTATTTTTTGAAGTCTTGGTTGGAGGGTATGCATTTTTTTACATCTGTTTCCACCAAGGTCTGATAAACTTGTATGTTTACCACCTATGTCTTGAATCTTGATAAACTTTATGTGAAAAACTGTATGTTTACCAGTAATCTAGACCTTTTTAAACAAGTTAAATCTCCGAAAATGGCGACATAAAAGCTCGTTGGTAATTTATATACTTATCAAAACCTTTCCTATCTTAATAATTCGTTTCAAACTTAAAACCTATCAATGTAATATTTTAAATATCGATCCGCATGAAAAACAAGATGAGTACCAATTCCGTGCAAATTCAATTTGCTATTAATGCAAGAAGGGCAATTGCTTTTCTAAGAAAGGGGGATTAGGACTTAAGGTCAAACCAAATTTAAGTTACAGAAATTAAACCTAAATTAAACTAATTTAACTAATGAGAAATCTAAAATATTTGAAAGAAATTGAAGATTCCACGATTATGAGTTCCCTGCAATATTAGATAGCAATTTTATAGATTTTTTTTTTTACTAAATTCTAAGGATATTAAGGAAGTTTTATCCTAAAAAAATTCTTTACAAAATCAAAACAAAGTGATGCACTAATCCGATTTTAAAATAAAACTAAATAAAAATACAACAAAATTGAAAAGAAAGACTAATGTTAAAGTCAAGTAATGGTTAAATAATGCGTCTAAATTTATAATTTATCGCCAACTTAGATACCTGTCAACACGGAAACCAAGTAGAGACCAGTTTTGTGTTTTTACTTTTTATTAGTATCCTATGAACCATGTCGGTTAAAGTGTTCTTTGATGATGTTACCGGATTGAAGAGGGGAAAACAACATTTTTCCAAGAGAGAAATATATATGTTCGGCAAAAGAAAAAAATCTTCATTTCGTACGTTATATTGAATGCATATAGTACAAAAAGTTCAGAACAATATCATGTTTGGAAAAATAATATTCTTAACTAGTACTAAACATATCCCACAATTTTTTTTAATAAATAATTTTAGCGTACTTTCAATATTTGACATATGTACGTATTTGATATCTTGTTAAAAATCGTTGAAATTAAGAAAATAAAATTATACATGTGTTCTTGATTATTTAGATAGAACATGTATTAAGTTTGAGTTGATTTCAAATTTGATTGATTATTAATTCATCATAAAATTCTATGGCTAAAAACTTTAAAATATTTGAAGGAAGGTTGAATGACTGTCAAATTAATCTAAATTTTATACACGCGTTATTTAAGGAATAAAGAATAAACCTTCAAATTTAGTTATCTAATTTGAACAATATTTGTTTAAAATATCAAATAAAATATGTTAAATATATGCTGCGAATAAGTTAGCTACAAAAGTTGCAACCTGTGTCTGCAGGGGTAAAAATTTCAGATCAGTTCTAACAACTAAACCTGCTACTAAAATGGTGGGAGAGGTTTGACAATCTAAGAATGATTAAAATACAATATTTCAACCATTAACCGAGCTAATCAAACTTTAATTTTTAGGAATACACCTGTGTACTGGATAATCTGTTGTTGAATTCACATTACAGTAGTTCGGGAATGAATGAGGTATAGTCGTGTAGACCATTTGATTGTCCAAGCAAAGTTTTAACCATCTGATTTGTACAAAATCATACTATTAATTATAGTAATTAATAGGAAAGTATTTAGTTAGAAATCGCAAAGTGAAATGAGAGAGAAATGTAATATAACATGCAAATGGATATATATATTGACAATGTTATTTTAACTTCATGCTATATACAAGTTATATATTTTCTATTTTAACATTACTATCTATGTGCTACATGAAATCAAAATAATACTGTTAATATATTTATCTCTACGAACATTAATAGTAGCTTAGCACCCATGCTTTCTCTCGTTGGACCTTTAGAGTTCCAATTAGCAAGACCCACACTATTTTTAACTTAGCCAGTAACAAAACACAATATTCTCAAACTCAGTTACTACTTCGATAACGGGTTGCTATATCAGCGTCGACTTCAGTACGAATTGTTTTGTTGGAAAAAATAGAGTGGTTACCTTGTTTTTAGACAATCTAAGTTGTAGCTAGAATCCTAATCTCTGACTCTGTTGTCCCCTTCTCTCCAAGTTTCAAGGGAGAGACGAGATGAGGAGAGAGTTTCAGCACGAAGGAAAAAGTTACACCAAAAAAGATGGGAGGGAAATCTATACATAAAAGAGGAAGAAGCAGAAAAAGAGAATAGACTAAATAACTTATTAATTATATTTTATATAATATTAAACCTAATTAATCTCATTTTTTTATTAATAGGGTAAATATGTGAGTTATTAGATTTTTAGATGGTAAATACATGATTATAGAAATTTGGATGATAAATACGTAATTTCACAGTTTTTGAGTGGTATATATGAAATTCTCCCATCATATTTTTATTAGATTACAGTAAATAAAATAGGGAGCGCCTAATTATCCCCCAGTTCATTTCCTCCATTCATCTCCCGGTCATTAACTATTTGTGAGGGACCGCTCATTAATTGAGGGGACCACTAACTACTTGGGCGACCGCCTAATAGTTGAAGATTTTACAATTGGCGCGCAATTACAGATACATATGCGCGCAAGTGTTAATATATAATATATCAAGTATTCATACCTAAGATATCAAGTTTTTCGAAAAAAAACTAGACACTTAAACTTTACCCATATTTTACACGTTTTTAGAGGTGAGTTTTTTTTTCTCAGTTCAATCTCGTCCATATTTCTGATGATCTGTGAGAAATATTGCGAATCTAAAACCACGAACGTCTTTTACGTAATTTTCTCTTTCAAATGAGATCCATGATAAAGTACTTTCGGATTCTTCATCACGCAAGTATTCATATCTCGTCGCGCAAGTATTCATACTTCGTCGTGAATACCTCGTCGTGCAAGGATTTATATCTAAGCGAGTAAGTATTCATATCTCGTCGCGCAAGTATTCATACCTCATAATGCAAGTGTAAATCGTTCATGCGTAAGAGTTTGTACCTAACAGATTCTATCAATTTTTTTTCCATATGGCATTGGATGACGTCTGAAAAATTAATATCAAGTATTGCAAGTATTTATACCTCGTCATGCAAGTTAAATAATTCATATGTCAAGTGTTTGTATCTAACAAATTATATGAAATGACACTAGATAATGTTTGAAAGTATTGATATCAATTATTGCAAGTATTCATATCTCGTCCTGCAAGTGTGAATAGTTTATGTATCAAGTTTTTGTATATACAGATTCTATCAATATTTTTGTCTTATGGCACTGGATGACGTTTGAAATGATTAATATCAAATATTATAAGTATTTATATCTCATCATATAAGTGTGAATGATTTATGTATCAAGTGTTTTGTATCTAATAAATTCTATCAAAAAATTCCTTGTGGCATTGGATGACGTCTGAAAGTATTAATATCAAATATTGCAAATATTTATACCTCGTTATGTAAGTATTAATAGTTCATGTGTCAAGTATTTATACCTAACGTATTTTATCAAATTTTAATTTTTTATCGTTTAATCTAAAACCACGAATGTCTTCTATGTAATTTTTCTTGTTCAAATAAGATCCATGATGAAGTATTTTTGGGATCTCCCGTGATGGGATCTCCCTGAAAAGTGTCTCCTCAGATGGGCCCTGATCTGCCCCAGGACCAAAAATAACCTCATGTGTATCAAGTGAAGTGTACATTTGTCGATATGGGACATTCTGCTGGATCACTGTTGCACTATACTATGGGAGTGACTCCTCATGTGTGTAAAATAACTTACCTATTTATTGAGGGTATGAGACTACATTAAATTAAAAAAAAACAAAAAAATAACTTACCTTTTTATTGAAATGAAAATTTAAATTATTTGCAAGTAGTTATCAAATGTAAACTTACATACTAACTTGTGATCTTGTGGTTCTTGTACGGGAACCAACAAACAGGACAAATACACTCCTTCGTCATGTGCGGAAAGACGGTAGAAGCTAGTTCCATATCCAAATCTCATTCATCGTATGGGAGACTGGTTTCTTTGGTACCTCTTGTTGATGCCATACTAAAAGAAAATTTGTAAATTTTGTCAATTTTTGACACCATCGGTAAAAAATGTATAAATTTCAAACAATACAGACCCAATTTGGTGCATTTCTAATCAATTTTGGTCTAAATACTACAAATATGGTAAATTTCTAATTGAGTAATTTTTGGACACCATCGGTAAAAAAATAGTACAATCTTAGGTAATTTCAAACAATACATACCCAATTTGGTGCATTTCTAATCAATTTTGGTCTAAAATACTACAAATATGGTAAATTTAAAATTTTGTAATTTTTGGACACCATCAGAAAAAAAAAATAGTACAATGTTGGGTAATTTCAAATAATACAAGGCCAATTTGGTGCATTTCTAATAAATTTTGGTCTAAAATACTACAAATATGGTAAATTTAAAATTTTGTAATTTTTGGACACCATTGGTAAAAAAAGGTACAATTTTGGGTAATTTCAAACAATACAAGGCCAATTTGGTACATTTCTAATAAATTTTGGTCTAAAATACTACAAATACGGTAAATTTAAAATATTACCAATTTTGAACACCATTCGAACTGTTTAATACAATTTAATATAATTCTGGTTTATTTTGGACTCCATTCGGACTAGTTTGGACACCTATATACCCAAATAACTAATCTAAAAACAATAAAATAAAGTAATTAATTAAAAAAATTAAAAAATTACCTTTTACACGGTCTTGGTGCGCGCTGAGCTTTATAGCCCCACAGTTTTGGTGTGCCTCCCCAGTCCGCGCATCAAATTGGTGCTCTCCCCCAGTGTGCGCACCAGACCAATTTGGTGCGCGAACTGAGGCCGCGTGGGTGGTAGGAAATGAATTTGGTTGGTTTGAGTGGTGTTTAATTAATTTGAAATTTCTGGGTGGTAACTAAAAAATTTCGGGGATACGAGATGGGGAAAGAAATAATTACTCAATAAAATAATATTTTTATTAAGATTTAAGGTGAAGTAATAAAAAAATGAAAATTGTCACACTGATGAAGAATATAATATCAATGTGCTCAAGGAGTGTTTTTAGAAAACTTCACCTAAATTCCTAAATGATTACTAAAGAAAAAGGAAGGTTTTTTTTTGGTACATTGATTTTCGAATTTTTTAACTTTTGATTTTCTACATATCAGCATTAACTGCTCCCTTTAATGCTCTGGGTAATTAAATAAGAGAACCTTTTTTTTCTTTTTCCTTTTAAGAGGGGATTTCATCTATACCCCTCAAAAACATCGAAATTACTTATTTCCCCTCTAAAATTCAAATATCATATTTACCCTTCTAAGTTTTAAAAATTCACAAATTTATTCAATTTATTAACTTTTCTATTGAAACTCATTTCAAATTTATAAAATACCTATTTGATCCTATATTAAAAATTTAAAACATAAAAAATATGTAATATGCGTGAGGAAAATGTTTCATATTTTGACTGACCGGTTTCCGAGGACAAATAGTCTATTTCTCTACTTGTAATGCATACACAATGACATTTAGACATATGCTTGCGTGTGTGTTGCAAGTATAAAAATAAATTAGTTGCTCTCACAACCACCAATTAGAAGACTAAATATTGTCTAAAAAACTACATTGTTTTTATTTTATAATCAAGGTAAAATGGGTACTTTGTAAATTTAAAATAAGTTTTACTTGAAAAGTCAATAAATTAGATAACTTTGTGAGTTTTTAAAATTTAGAAGGGTAATATGATATTATGAATTTTAGAGGAGGAAATATGTAATTGTAAGATTTTTTAAGGTATACATGAAATTCTCTCTTTTTTTTTTTTTTTAATATGAATCACAGTGGATGAGTGGAAGATTCAAATCGAATAAATAGAACTTTGCGCGGACAATCAAATAATTCTGCCCACATCAATAAAAATCATTCACGCCATCACATCATTAATTTTATTAAATAAAGTGACATAATTAGATAAAAATAATTTAATAACTTATATGATCAATTTGTTATTTGTGAAGTCAGACGAAATATACCTTTGACCGTGGAAACTAAACATGTCATGGGATAAATAAAAACATTTAAACACGTAAAACAAACCGCCTTTATTCCCCTTCAACTACTCCAACCACTTCTAATTCAGAGCATTTCATTTGGACATAAAGATGTTAAGTTATACAAACTTATGACTTGGAGTACAAAAAGGAAAAAAAAAAATCATTTTCTTCTTTCGCGGAATGTTAATGTTGTGTAGATCATCTAAACTAGGGGAACAGTTTGGGTCCGATGTCCATAGGACTCAAAGTGAGTTCGATGACCGTCAGATCTGTTTTAAGATTTGCGTCCGTAATTTTTGAGTCTGATTTAAAATTCATGCACACGAATCTTAAAGTGCATCGGACGGTCCATAAACCCATCGAACCTAAATTTGAGTCCGATGGGCATCGGACCCAAGCTGTTTCCCTAAAGTAGACCACATTTGCAATCATTCTCAGTTCTAGTTTTATACCATTTAAAAAAGTATACTGCGAAAGAGAAATGAACCAACAATCCAATAAATAATTGTCAGTTCTTTTCTCGATCGTAATCATAGTGTGTTTTAAGATTCGTGCAAATATTTTTTCCAACTAGGTCCTGTGTCGAGAAAAGAACCAGCAATCATAGTGTGCTTTAATATTCGTGCAAATATAGAATGAACGATTGTAAATAGTGCTAGTTATCTGACCTGAGAAATTGTATTGTATAGATGCCAGCTAGGTGCTTGTAAAACTTTTTTATTTGTCAATCAAATCGTTGGAGCTTAAAAGCTTCCAACCTTAAAAAAAAAATTATAGAATGAACGGGTCAGATTCAAGCTCAAACGGTGAGGTAATGTAGATGATATGAATTCTGACTTTACCCTCATTTGCAAAACCTTGGATTTGACAGTTCAAGTACTGTGGTTTAGGATTGGATTAGATTTACCACACCTTGTTCTTGATTGTGTTTGGTTCATGCCAATTTGATTTTAGTAAATTTATTCATATAAAGTTAGATTTTATTCAAATTATTAAATATGAAATGCATTAAATTTTGCTGGACCTCTATAATAAATTTAGTAGGATTAGAGAGGAATTTCAATAAGGAAGAGAGATAAGTTGGTGATGACATAAAAAAAAAAATAGAGATCAGAGAGGATTAGAGTTGAGGTATAATTTCGGACATAAAAATCTTCTGTACATATTCATTTTCATTCATTTATTTTGTAATATATTAATTATGCATATTCAACCTTAAAAAAGAAATCTCTATATACACAGTGCATATTCTAAATATATATAGAGAATCACACTGACAAGCCATGCCATGCCATTCCGCCGACATTTTTATTAATATCCAAAGTTTAATATAAATTATTAATTATACCCGGAGTTCAAAATTTTCGCTAAAAATACCCAAACCGGCCAGAAAATGGCCGGTTTACGCCCCCCCCCTAAACCGGCCATTTTCTGGCCGGTTTATTCATTTTTTTTTTTTTTTTTTTTTTAAGACTATGAATAGCAAAATAGTAAAATCTAACACTAAAAATTGAAATTTTTTGTTAGATTATTTCTTGTGATTTATAATTACCATATTTATACTAAAATACACTGGATTACTAGAAATTATGTTAAATTACACTATATTACAATAAATTATGTTGAATTACACTAAATTACAATAACTTCGCTAATTACGCAAAATTACGCTAAAGTAGACCGATTATGTGCCATCTTTCATGAATCATAAAAAATAGTAAAAAAATTCCGAAAAATAGTAAAAACTGGTATTCTACAAGTTCATTATGTAACTAATTTACTGAGCTACTTGGATTGAATAATAGAAACGAAAATCTTAATCGGAAACTTCAACTCAAGTTTTGAGGCTCTTCCCTTAGTTTTTTGGCGATTCTGAATTTCGGAATCCAGCATTGCTAGCACTGACGCATGCGTCTTTTCGCAAGCTTTCCGAAAAGTGGTCATTTGCTGAAATCGGACACTCGAGCGCCGTTTTATGACCGTTTGAAGTTTCGCCGTCGTTTTTCGCCGTCACTAAATTACATTACATTACGGTACACATAACAAGTTGAAACTTCCAACGTTGCGTGGAAGGCATGGTACTGCTTGTCTTTAAGGTTCTACAGGTTGTCTTTCATCTTCTTCTTGTTTCCTTTCATCTTCTACTGGTTGTCTTTTATGTTTTACTGGTTGTGTTTCAGGTTCAACTGCTTGTCTTTCATCTTCTTCTAGTAGTGTTTCAAGTGCTGCTAGTTGTCTTTCAGCGCTCTCGATTTTTCGAAACATGAAAGAGAACATCGAACTTGAAACATTCATGTTATTGCTGCCTTCATGTTATTTGCAACATTCATGTTCAAGATCTATGCTGAGTGCTTCCCGTTACTGCTGCCTTCATGTTATTCGTGGTTTCGACTTGGTTCTTTTGCGAATCGAGATTGTAGGAGGACTCCTGTAAGATTTCGACACCGCTTTAAGTCAACATCAACGACTCTTTTTTCATGGGATTTGATCATATGATACATTGATTTTAACCTGCAAGCATGAAACGTTAGATCTGGAGGCCATGTGCGGTTTTACCAGTTTGGTTGATTTTTGAGACTTGATATCTTTCAATTCTCTTGGAGGTTTTCGATGAAACTTCACAGTCTTGTTCTATGGCGTCAAGACTATGAGTCAGCCAATTTTCATGATTTTTCATGATGTTTAGCCATGCCAATCAATGGTGCGAAGTGATGACCTGAGCAGCAATTTTACACATTTTTACAGTTTTCTGGATTTTGTCTTTTTCATTGTGATTTATCCACTTGGCCATTTTAGGAGTTCTTTATATGGATTTAAAGCTTGACAGGTGATCTACCAAATGGTCAAGTATCAGATTTTTCTGCCATGGGAGGCTATGATGAACAGTAAATTGAAGTTGTGACCATATTACAATTCATTTACTGGTTTTTTCCTGTTCTTTTGCAGGAAATTGGACTTTGTATCACAGATTTGAAGCCTTTAAAGCTTAACTTTGAATGATTCGGTTGCATGGTTTCGAAGAGGGATTAACAAAGAGCAGTTCAAGGGTGAGTTTGAGACATTTGCATTTATACCCTTCATTTTATGAATTTTCAAAGAGGGGTACTTGTCAGTATTTTTTGCAGTGCAGCTCATGAAGCTGAGGGTTCAAATCTCACCTTGTTCTGGTTGCCTTTCATGTTCTTCTAGTTCATTTTGTGTTCTACTAATTGTCTGTCATGTTCTATTGGTTGTCTTAATCTTCTTCTAGTTGTCTTTCATGTTGTACTAGTTGTCTTTCATCTTGTACTGGTTGTTTTTAATCTACTACTGGTTGTCTTTCATCTTCTTCTATTTGTCTTTAAGGTTCTACAATTTGTCTTTCATGTTTAATAGGTTATCTTTCATCTTGTACTGGTTGACTTTTGTGTTCTACTGGTTGTCTTTCATCTTCTTCCCATTGTCTTTCATGTTCTATTCGTTTTTTAATGTTCATCTAGTGTTATTTCAACTTGTTATGTGTACCGTAATGTAATGTAATTTAGTGACGGCGAAAAACGACGGCGAAACTTCAAACGGTCATAAAACGGCGCTCGAGTGTCCGATTTCAGCAAATGACCACTTTTCGGAAAGCTTGCGAAAATACGCATGCGTCAGTGCCGGCGATGCCGGATTCCGAAATTCAGAATTGCCAAAAAACTAAGGGAAGAGCCTCAAAACTTGAGTTGAAGTTTCCGATTAAGATTTTCGTTTCTATTATTCAATCCAAGTAGCTCAGTAAATTAGTTACATAATGAACTTGTAGAATACCAGTTTTTACTATTTTTCGGAATTTTTTTACTATTTTTTATGATTCATGAAAGATGGCACATAATCGGTCTACTTTAGCGTAATTTTGCGTAATTAGCGAAGTTATTGTAATTTAGTGTAATTCAACATAATTTATTGTAATATAGTGTAATTCAACATAATTTCCAGTAATCCAGTGTATTTTAGTATAAATATGGTAATTATAAATCACAAGAAATAATCTAACAAAAAATTTAAACAAAAAATTTCAATTTTTAGTGTTAGATTTTACTATTTTGCTATTCATAGTCTTAAAAAAAAAAAAAAAAAAAAAAATGAGTAAACCGGCCAGAAAATGGCCGGTTTAGGGGGGGGCGTAAACCGGCCATTTTCTGGCCGGTTTGGGTATTTTTAGCGAAAATTTTGAACTCCGGGTATAATTAATAATTTGTATTAAACTTTGGATATTAATAAAAATGTCGGGCCATTCCGTGGCACATTAATATATTATTCCCCGTTAGAATTAAAGATATGAAGAAGTTAGAAACTTGGAATCATTCGAAGCTTTTATTTTAGTTATACGTGCACATGCTAAGAAAGACTAAAAATTAAACATAAATTGGAGTTCGAATGCTGAAGAAGTGTACTGAGAAAGAAATTAACAGATATTTATTGAAATAAATACATTATACCATTCGATGTATACAAGGAAAACCATACATACAACAATTAGTAAGTTGATTTTTTTTATTGTAAAAAAGAATTCACACGTCATACATTAATATATTAAGTCATTATAAAAGTATTTTAATCTAAGAATATTTAAATGTTCGATATCTTACCGTTTATGTTAATTAATTGGTAGCTCGTTCAATATTTATTCCTTCTTCATGTTTCCAACTATTATTTTTGACTTATTATTATTGGAGTTCATAATTACTTGCATGGTTCTATTAGTTAATATGTTGGTTGAATTAATGTTGTCCAATAAAAAATGTTAGACGTCTAAATTTGCTTAATTTGAATAGAAAAAATATGATAAATCTAGTACGAGTTTAAGGTCCGCGATCCCAATCTCAAAAAAAATTCAGACCGATTTAAATGATGAATTCAAATATTTAATCTTAATCTACTTGTCTCATTGAACATATGTGTGTTATTTTCTTCTTCTAATTTTCGAGTTTGTTTTGTAAAAGATCAAAAGTATTGAAAATTGATTTATTTTAGTTCGTTCATTTTTTAATATTTTGTATAAGAAAAATCTTATACAAAATAAACTCGTAAAATAAAAAATTCAGAATGTCATTGTTTGGCTTGTCAAGTGATTCAAAATTATTATTTAAAACCATCTAATATTTTAAAATAAAATGTCGTACATTTAAGTGAATTTAAAGCTCATAAGTCATAATACAAAATACACAAGGTCTCTTCTGTAAATTGTGACTTATAATTTATAAAGGTACACGAAGAGTTAAAAAAAAAAAAAAAAAACAAAGTTGGTGGGGTTTGCTGTCTCCCCTTGGGAACAGAAGAATAAATTAGAGAGAGAAAGCGAGTATCTCTGCCTTCTCCAAACCCAAGCAAAGTCCTGACAAAGCCACCCAACTCGCTCGCACAATACACTTCGCATTTCACAATACAGACTACAGAGTCAAAAAATGAGTCTGAGACTCTGAGTAGATTAAAAGGAGAAGAAATTCGAGGCTAATCTAGTCGAAATCTGCGATTGGAATTATAATTTGTAATGGGTGGAGGTGTGTCGAGATGGAAGAGATCAATCAAGCGGCTGGGATTCCCTCCCTTCTGCGCTTCTATCTTCTCTCTGTTCTACGCCTCTTCTTCTTCTTCTCCCACCAAAACGGTATATTAAACCCTCTCTCTGTCTATCTCTTTCTATCTGGTATCATACATTGTTTGTCGAATAACAAGAAAAATTACTTTGATTCGTTCGGTCTACCAATTCTTTGCTAACAGATTTCTACATTTTAATTTTTGAAGTGCGCGCTACCCTAACCAGCCTCTCGTTTTTAGTTTCTAAATTGAAAGGGTGAACATCTTTTTTTACAGAAAATGAGAAATAAAGTTTAAACAATTCCCCTCTTAAAAAATATATGTTAAAATAAGTTCGCCAATTCCATCCGTAGCCTCAAAGATTCTCTCTAGTCTGTAATATGATTATTTTTGTAAAATAGTGGTACGTTGGGCACCACCTGTTTATACGAGAAAAATCTAGATTATTATATTTAATTGATTTGTTAGAATTTTTTTATGGTACTTATTTCCGGAGTATTTTTACTAAACATTTTGTATAGCAACCCAAGGACAATCATGTTATTAATTGTGAATTTTTTATATTATATACATGATTTTGTCGTTTTTTTTGCAATTATCCGTGAAAAAGAATCCTTTCCCATTACCGTTTTCCGACTCGTTAATTTGGAATGCGTTGTCAAATTTGGGTCCTTTGTAGCATCAGCAGTGTGGTTCTCCGTGTAGCGGGTTGTTCCAACCCATAGGAATTACCCGCTTGACTTGTGGGTGTTTATTCGGGTACCAAAGAGAATCAAATTAATAATTTTTATCGTCACCATTTAAGTTGGAACCTGGAGTACTAAATGTTAATTTTGACCAGATCTCGTGCTCCGCGGTAAACTCAACACCGGACAGCACTCAGGGAAACAAGGAAAAGCAAGAGGCCACTATTCTAGCTGACAAGGTGAACCTTTTTCTCCTTTTCTCTTTATTTGTACCTAGGGAGAATGGGAGCGCTGCTTTCCTGACACAAATAATAATTACTGGAGTTTGGGATTGTTTATTTCTTATTTTCAATCACTTAAACATATCTTTCCTAAAAAACTGTTTCCAATATTTTTTAGCTGCATATTCTGTTAAAAATGGACTGTATTTCCAATATTCATTGGATGTGATATTTAAAATTTAAAATTTTGGCTTCTGCCTAAACAAAAAAAATTAAATGTAAAATTTTAAATCTGTAGTTCGTGATATACTAGGACACCTACCTCAATTAAAAACCAAAATCCAAGATTTTCATGTATTGATTTTCACATAAATCTGAAGTTGCATAAAAGGGGGTCCAAATTGAGGTTAGTTGAGAAAAGTAACCAGTGCTTATCTGGTTTGATAGTATTGATCCATATTGTGGTAGATCCATCAGTGCTCCATCATTTGGTAGGCCTTAACAATGTCCTTGTCCAACAGATGCAAATGTATATGCTTTGATTGTCTATAGATGTTTACCTTTTTAGTGTAGAAGGACCACATTAGACTTTTAATTGTATCATTGGAATAGTGCAGAAGGTTCTAAGCTCATTGAGAGTCTGTAAAAAAAGGGTAACGTTTAGTTGGAGGTTACTAAATGTAAATATAATGCTTTGGTTACAACCAATCTCATGATTCATCATAATAGAAAAATAAATTTAAAGATCTGTTCATTTTAATTTAGATGAAGTTGTCATGGTTGTCACTTGTCAAATATACTTGTTGTCAATATAATCTATCCCTACATCCCTACATTGTGGTAGTAACCATTGCTGTTATAAACCTTAACCATACATGAAATCCGGGACAACCTGAACCCAAGATGACCCAACCCCAAGACAACCACACCCGAGACAAGTTATGACCTGACCTAAATTAGCTGATCCCTAGCCTAGTCCTGAGTAGAATTGAACCTGATTTTGACAACCAAACCCTGCTTTCACTGTCTCAAATTATTGATGTTAAAAGCGTGATAGAGTGATAATTCTGTCATCTATAACTTCAAATATAAAATAAAATAAAATAAACATTGTTTTTGTTGTTTATGCCAAAGCTAATATTTACTAATATAATTTCTCTGGATCAATTAACCAGAAATTCAAACTCTACTGACCTGAATTCAAACCTGCTTACGCTTTGGGTTACATTCAGACAAGTCACAATAGTCTAACAACATGGCTTAAGTTCTAGGGGTCAGACCTGAAGTGTGGACTGTAGGGTTTTAAAACCTGTACCAAGTAAAGTTCTAATTATCCTTTTGCCAGAACATGATCTGCATCTCAACTTAAGGTAAATTATCGATATGCAACTAAGAAAAGTCGCATCATAGATACTAAATATTACATGCCACACAGCAAGGTTGGTCTAGCACCACCCAATACATACGAATATGGTTTCAGTTCTATTAGAATTCTACCTCCCATTTCTAATTTTTTTTTGCTGTTCAATTTGCAGACCATTTGTGCAATTTGCTTGGATCCCCTGTGCAGCACTAATAGCACAACCAGCAACATCGCCAAGTCTACAAAAACCAGCAAAAGCAACAGTGAAAATAATGGGAATATTTTTGTTGCTGAATGCTCTCATCCCTTCCACTTTCTCTGCATCGCGTCCAATATAAGACATGGCAACCTGTCATGCCCCATTTGCCGGGCCCAATGGACCCAACTTCCCAGTGATCTCAAGTTACCCCCTTTTCTCTCGCACCACCAAAACTCCGACCCAATTCTTCGTATCCTAGACCACTCAATTGCTACTTCCCGTGTCAACCGCCGGTCCTCACTTCGTACTGTGCGCTACAATGATGATGATCCAATTGACCTGACTACTGCAAACTCACCTCCATTGACTCATCCTTCCCTGCAATTCTCTCTCATTCCCTTGCCAAGTCCAAACCACAACACTAATTACTACCAATGTGCAGGAATGGGGTCATCATGTCAAACCAGGGCTTACCTCTCTGTGCAGCTTACCCCTCAACTGGCCATGGACATTATCTTGGTGGTGAGTGCCAACGGGCCTCACATTAGGTTCTTGAAACAATCCATGGCGCTAGTTATATTCTCCTTACGTGCAATTGATCGGTTGGCTATTGTAACCTACTCTACCACTGCTACTCGTGCCTTCCCTCTACGAAGGATGTCACCACAGGGGAAGCGCACTGCATTGCAAGTCATTGATCGCATCTCATATAGTGGTGGGCCCAGCCCGTTTGAAGGGTTACAAAAAGGTGCAAAGATACTTGAAGATCGAACTCACCGAAACCCTATAGCTCGCATACTCCATTTGTCAGACAGCCCAAACCATGCTCATACCAGTCTGGAACTAGGGGATGTGCCATTCTCGATTGACTGTTACGACATCGGGTTAGGCTTTGGCATGCCAAGTGAGCTTCTGATGCAGGAGTTTGAGGATTTTGTTTCTGGTTTGATCGGAGGGGTCCTTAGAGCCGTCCGATTGAGAATTGATGACCAAATTGGATGGCTTAGGATAGGAGAGCTACGGGGTGGGGAGGAGAGAAGAATACCACTGAACCTAATGAGAGATTGTGGCTATGTTGTTGTGGGTTATAGTTATGTGGAGGGGAGAGGGATAGAGGAGGAAGTTAGTACTGGTGGTGAAGCAGTAGTCTGTTTTGAGGAGAAGGATAGGAGTGACAGTGATTGCGAGGAGAGAGAAAGGCATTCGAGTATGGCTGTTGCGAGACGGAGTTGCGGTGACCGGTGGGAATATCTCGACCCATTCATGGTGCGGCGGTGGGCTAAGCATTTGCATGGCTACCGGCGGTGAGAGGGAGAGAAGAGAGGTGCTTGGTCTAAGTGGGAGTTTGATTGATAGTTAGATCATTGTTTAGTATATTGGCTTCTTTGATTCTTTTTTTTTTTTAATGAAAATCTTGGCAGAGGCTGTCAAGTTAGCTTCTTTTATTCTCATTGCGTGCTTGTGGTCCCTAGATTTTATTTACGGGATATATTATTGATGTGTAGAAAAGCAAAACCAGTTAATTCCATGGATTGAAACTATAAGAGCAAAGGAAAATTATCCCCGTTTTAAAGAGAAGATAGCAAAAGTGTTACTAAAATTTAAATTAAATTATATATATTATGTAAAAGAGAAACCTCTACACGATTTAAACAAACTAAATTGCAAAAGTGAAACTTAAATATATACTTGGAATAAAATCTTGCAATGCCTCGGCATAATTATTAGTTTAATCAATATATATTTGCAGATTCTTTAATCGGAGATTAAAATATGCATCCTATAATTTGTACTCATTGGCGAAGTATTAGATAAATAAAACACAATCATAAAAAAAATTATAACTTACAAGAAAAAACTATAAACATACATAACAAAGATTGAAAATTAATTATAGATATATGATGTATTACATTCTAAAATGTTCAAAACATATTGTAGAAAATATTTGTTTGTTCCAATTAAAGTATCAAAGAACTTATAATTTTGTTTATTTAAGAACTATATAAAAAGATCTTTCAAACAATATATATTTGACGAAATGAGATTTAATATGTTAACAACAGTTGTATTTTACAAAATAATATAGCGCAACAATATTTGAAAATCTACTAATAAATAAATTTTCCCTGCAATTCACATATGATGAAAATAAATTGGCACAAGTGAGTTGTAGTATAATCCAATTCTCCAAAATAACAGAACTTGCAAAGTTGCAATTAACTACAAAAGAAGAAAAATAACTTTTACACAATTTACTTCCTTTCACATTAATTTTCATTGCATCAATATGGAGAAGCGTGACTAACATTTTTTTTTTTTTTTCAAATTAATCAGTTTTGCAAAAATAGTACAACTTAAATATACGTTCATTATTCCTATTCGTAGAAATTATACATATTTATGTAAAAGAACTTTATTTTTGTCCGGAAGACAGCTCGTAAAACTTGAGAAATTAAAGTAACGAAAAGTTTAGTAATAATTCAGAATTAATTATACAATAAATTTGACTAGAAAACTACAAAAGTTATTACTAAAAGATCTCAAATTATAGTTTATAACAAAATTCTACTACACTCAACACTTATTTTGTCGACCGGCCGTGGAATTATTTTCAAAACAGAGTCTTCAATCCGTACTCTCTTCAATTTGGTCAAAAATTTCTCATTGGATGCGCTATTCAATCGACTGTTACGACATCGGGTTAGGATTTAGCATGCCAAGCGATCAAGCTTATGAATTATGATCAAGGCTAGGTGGCACTCCGGTGAATGCTACTACACATCCCCGTAACACCTCACTTTCTCATATCCTTAAGGATACTTCTAACATCTGGTTGCACCGCTGTTATTTGTGAATCCTGAATGTGACATACAAAATTGAGAGAATTAACTAGCAGTACAATAGTGCAAAGTATAAATTATAAGAGGGCTCAAATGCCCCATTGCTTCATGCTCCAATCGTATCCCACATCTTTATTTTTAATTTCAAAGTCCAAACAAAAGATCAAACCCCTCAACATGATATTCACGTTAAATTGTGCTTTGAGATGAAATTTTATATTTTTTGAAAGTTTTTTACTATTTTTTAAGATAGAAACAAAATTATTGTTTCAGAAAATTGTGGACCATCTAAAAGCAGTGATTTTGTATCTATTTTAAAAAATAGTAAAAATATTCCAAAAAATATAAAATTTGATCTCTAAGCACATTTTAACGTGGATATCATGTTGAGCGGTTCAGATTTTTTGTTTGAACTTTGAAATCGAAAATAAAAATGTTGAGGTACGATTGAAACATGAAACAATGGAGCATTTGAGCCCTCAAATTATAATAAACAATTGAATTTGTCTAACCATAACAAGAAATTGCTGATAAGCACGTTTTAGCACATCTAGAATGGACGCAAGGGTTCCATCAGCCTCCCTTTTATCAATTTTCAGCTCTGATAGAGATTTGTGCGGCGGATAGGAGCTTTGGCAGCTGGATGCAAAGAAGTTATACGCCACCATTTCAATTAGATTTTCCCGATCCTCTTTCCTCCATACCTAAAGTTATAGTGAGAACTTAGCTCTGGGCTAGCAAAATTGCAGTGCAACAAAAAAAGGAAATAAAGAGATAAAAGAACGTACAGATCGCTTATCATCAAGTATAATTGTACATGCTTTGGATCCAGGGATTACATCGAGTCTTCTGTCCCCTCCGGGTGCAATCTGATCATGAGATTACTTTCGAGGGGAGGTATTTATTTTCCGGGTCGAGAAGCTTTACTATCTCTATAGCATAACCTCGGGTCCCCGTGGTATACACATATAGGTCGAATATATTATTGGCCTCTTTTAAGAATTGTCACACAAATTGGCCTCTTTTAAGAATTGTCGCACAAATGGCCTTAACTTCACCAACCTTGAACAATCCGCAAAGTCAATAGAGTGTACCAAGCCTTCATCTTTTGTTGGTCCCATGCAAAACAAAGAAAATAAATAAAATAAAAACTCCATAGCAAGTCCAAGTAAAACACACATCGCCAAAAAGCTATATCGTAGATATCAGGTCCACCCCTTCGACCTACAGATTGCAAGTTGCATGCACTACTAGCAATCCAGATCCGTCGAGACCACAAACCAAAGCATATCCTGGCGACCCTAAAATATACTATGTATATTTAGGCTAGCTTCAGAAAATATATTGGATTTATATAAGTGACCATCATCAAGTTAAACCATGCTCATGGCATGCCTGTGGGAAAGAACAGGAAGGAATTTTGAGAATAAGTAACTTATAGTTTATTCCACAAAAGTGAATCGACTTTTGACAGATGACAATCATTTGAGAATGTTTTGTTGCCGAATATAAGATACAAAAACAAACAAGTATCTGAGGACGACCCTACCGCCAATGTAAGCTTGAACCAAGTTCATATCAAACCACACCCTTATCCATACTGGACACCCTAGCAAACAAGAGTAAACAAAATGTACCCTTTTACGTGCTAACGTGATGTAGTAAATAGCCCTCGTCAGATGAAAGATCCTTGAGGTTGGTCGAGTTGATCAACGTATGATCCAAATTCACTACAGCAAAAAATAGTATCAGCGACCGGAGATTCGGTCGCCAATAATAACTGCGCCGGTCGCAAAAAGCTGGTTACTGATACTCTTTGTGATGACGTCACCGGTCACTGATAAACGTCATCTCGGTCGCTGATGCCTTTTCAGAGACCGATTTTTTTGGTTGCTGATAGTGTCTGCTGACGTCATCTAGGGGCTTTCAGTGTCCGATTTACAGTCGCTGATGTTTAAATCCAGTCGCTGATACCTTTTTCAGCGACCAACTATTGGTCACTGATATTTAAAATCCGATCGCTGATACCTGATTTCAGCGACCAAAAATTCTCATGAAGAACCCATAAGGTCAATAATAATTTGAGTTATCAACTATCAGCTGTTCTCAATTTTTACCAGAAAAAAAAAGAACAATAATATACATACCAAAACATAGATATAATCAGCCAAAAAATTATATGCTTAAAACTTTAGATACAAGAATTCATAATTCTTTACACAGCCTTCTCATACCAGGCAAGAGTATATCGACAACATATATTTATGACAATTACACACTCTATAGAAATAAATTACTACAATTATTATTCACATGCTGTTAGTTTCATTTCTACTAGAGGAGAAGAGAATTAGCACATGCCCGTTGTTCCTACCTCGTATTTTTCACAGCATAAAGCAACATCTACAAGCAAAGAAGCAAAAATTATATTTAGTAACTTGACATTTCATCAAACAGTTAAATATGTTGTTCTATGCAATTCTCTAATTATCGTATTTGACTAATTTGTAAAACATACAATGATTGAATTTAACAATTTCATTGTATGAGTGAGTTTGCAGGTTCAAGAACATTATAATTGCAAAATTAAAGTTGAAGAACCAATGGAATCAACAAGACTTTACGAAAATCAAGAATATGGAATGTAATATCAATTTGATTAGTAAAGTAAATTAGAGATTGTTGATTTCAGGAACTATCTGTTCAGTACGGAAGCAAACCGTTCAGTACATAATGTATTGAAACAGTACCGGATGGATACGGTATGAAGCGTTACAGTACGAAAAAATTATTCCGTCTGATCACCGTTTGGAATGGAACGTTCCGTATCGAGTCAGAAGACTCCCCTTTGTGTTCCGTTCTGAACGGAAATACACCATACTGTACGCTACTCAAGAAACATGAATTTGGGGAAAAAATACTATCCGTTTGGTACAGACCTAAACGTACTGAATGTATAGTGTAAAATTCAAATGCAAAATTCAAATTGAAATACATTTGAACTATTCGTTCAGCACGTTTAGGTCCGTACTGAACGGAAGAGTTCAAATACCCACTTCAGGAGGTCTCTCTATAAATAAACTTACTACCCCCACTCCAGAATTAAGAAAGCCGCCCCTAATTTCAAAATAGCACAAATCATGTGTTCTTGAGAGCTTCCTTCTTTGAGAGAGCTTAAACTTCAAAACTCCATTGATAATCTCAAATCCACTTGATAAATCTTCTCTAGATTTATTTAGAGTGTTGGTTCTTGTTCGATACTGTGGAGATCTACTTTAGTGCTCCCTTGTCATAGTCGAGTGACTTCCCCGCTTGTAGGGCATTAAGGGGCTCACCGACTCGAGCGTTTCCGCTCACATATAAACATAGTTGTGTGACGATCATTTGCGTAGGACTCTCCAGCTCGAGCTTCTATGCTCAACTTTGTACACGAGTTAGGCCATGACTTCCCACCGTTGTTGGGCTCACGTGTCACGAGTTGTATCCTTTCTTTTTCGGTAATAGGAAAGGGGCGCCGACGAGGTTGCTCTACCCCGGAGACGTAAGCATTTTACGCCGAACTCCGTTATCATTCCGCGTGTCAAATTTCTCTAACTCTACTCTATTTACTTTATTTGTACACGCTTGCTTGTTGAATTGATTGACTTGTTAATTTAGAGGGTTAAACCGAAAAACGACTAGAAGTCTTTAAAACTACATATTCACCCCCCTCTAGATGTCGTTAGGGACAACAAAATATACATCAGCTATATATTAAATAACAAAAATGTACTGAAATTGTACCATTATGTTCTATTTGTATTTTGAGTCTGCATTTTTATAGTGTACTAGTACATTATCACAAATGAGCAGCCTATTTTTTATGTCGGTACGTACTGAAATATACGTACCAGTACGTACCAACTACAATTAAAACACTGAACAGATAAGGTACTAAAAGTGTACCAGTATGTACCAACTACAGTTAAGGCTGAGGTGACTGATAGAAACCGAAGGGAGCAACTAATATAATGCTTCTCCATTTCAGGTGAATTTGTTCAGTTGAACAAAACCAATTTACATTCAGGTTCAACTACAAAATTACAAAATGCAGATTGGTACCAACACCGGTACGCCACAATCTGAGGTATATCTAACTAAACAAAAATTCAGGTTGGAACCCAAAACTGGTACACCACAGCCTGAATAGCACCAACCAATGTAAATCATTCACAGAAAAACAACATTTAGAGTGTACACACAATATAACATGCATATCACAACATTATCTTAAGCATTTGGCAATAGTGGTATCAGTGGTACCTGTAATGGTATCATGTCAATATCGTCAGGCAGCCAATTAGGAATGTGAGATTTGAGCTTTTCTTTCACTTCACCTGTCCAGTAGTGAATTACAACACAAATTGAGATAATAAAAAATCTATTAGATTGTATTTTAGCATCTCTAAAGCACATGTTATTATCTTGATCGACAATATATTCTCAAATCAATTCAATTAAGATTAAAAACTGAAAGAATTTTTTAGAAGCTTATTTTCTAATTAGAGAAAACAGTAGCTTGAAGAGATGAAAAAAAAAATTCATGGAAGTTCATAGAAGGATGTATCATTAACCAGTTCAGTGGAAACAGCCAAGACCCATTGGAGAGTTCGCGCGCTGACTGATGCAGATGCGCCAGGACAAGATCGCGCTTCCTTTCCTTCATTGGCGAAGCAATATATCCTGCAAATTTAGATAATAAAAGCCACCAAAATCATCAAGCATAGAATTAAGTTCAATTAGAATAAGCCTTAATGTTTTTACCTTGCTTTACTGGAGATTTCAAGCGTTAATGTTCCACTATAATAAGCCTTAATTTTGATTAGAACCTTCTATCAGTTTTCATCTGATAGTCGCACAGTGAAACCTGATACATGAAAAAGAAAAAATCAGTTCTCCCATTATAACAAGCTCCATTAAGTAAAGAAAAGAATGATGAAAAGCAGGATAAAGAATATTAATATTTGTATAGTAATATTATGATTGATTGCGAAATTATAAAGAACTTACAATTTGCGGTTGTTTTACTTCTCAAGGACTTTTCTTGTATTTTCTCCATCCCTGAAAGGTTTCAAAATGACATAATAAGACTTTAACAAATTGGAAAGCTCGCAAAAGTAACTAGGTGTCTGACCATTAGCTTGGATTTCTGCACCATTCAAAACTATTTGAACACCCTAGATTCCAGAAAAACTTGGTCAAAAGAGCTGACACTTTTGAAAGATTGTCATGGATATAGCATTATATGAGCACCATTGAGTTCAATAGTTGCTTGTAAAAAGTGGCATATTCCATTGTAGAAGGAGGAGGGATCGGATGACACCTCTTTTTGGTGACATCCGAGTTACCACATTCATTTTTTTCATTTTCAAAGTCTAAATCGTCGATCCAAACCGTTCAACATGATTATCTAAATAAAATGTACTTGCAGATCAAATTTTATATTTTTTTGAATTTTTTTACTATTTATTAAGATGGGTACAAAATTCAATGGTCTAAGTATGGCTGTTTTTTTGTAAAATACTTAATAAATAGTAAAAAAATTCAAAAAAATGTAAAATTTGATCTGCAAGTACATTTTATTGTGGAGATCATGTTGAACGGTTTGGATCGACGATTTGGACTTTGAAAATGAAAAAAATGAATGTGGTAACTTCGGATGTCACCAAAAAGAGGTGTCATCCGATCCCTCCTCTTGTAGAAGACCCACCTTAATTTTGATCCAGAATCATCGATGTCACTTCAAAATTAAGCCGCCCAAACCTCCTACAGAGATCCGTAGCTTGGGAATGCTGATTTATGGTAAAGAAAAGGGAAGTTGCATTGAAAGTTACATAAAGGTTCTTTTTTCTACAAGTAAACTTTAACACAAAAAATACTGGAGCCTATGTTAAATAACAGAAAAAAAAATAGCAGTACAACAATGCATACACTTTTCTTGTTCTCTCGCGGCATAATTTCCCATATTCACCAAAATTTGGATGCTTGTAAGTTGAAAGTTGAAACCAGTTGGTATCGGTACACATTAGCTGGTACGCACAATTGCTAATTCAAAAAATTCAGAGCCGAACTGAACCAATTAATCATAAGTTCTCCCATCAGACCTAAATAATGAAATTCAATCTCGATTTAACCTATGTACCTTAACAGTGGAGATAAGCCCCAATCTAACATTTTAATTTATTACAAATCAAGTAGCAGTCTGTATTGCAAAGAGGCCCCAATTAACCATGAAATTAACTGGAATTTCTCATAAGCACACTTGACAAAATTAAACGATGAAAGGGAGCCTGATTAGGATCGTGGAGGTTGAACTGCATAGCGGAGGATTCATCGGGATTGAGGAGATCGAGGGAGAGAACGACTTTAGCTACGATCGGGTTCTTAGTAGGATCGCCGGAGCCAGAAGAACCGGAGGCGGCGCTAGCAGCTTGCCAGGATCGGTGTTGGTGCTGATGCTGAGGGGCGCCGGTCTGAGGCGAGAGAGCGAGAGAGAGATGGTGCGTCTGAGGCGAGAGAGAAATGACGGAGAGGGTTTAGGGCTGCGCGGAATGGTTTTGGATCTGGCGCTAAATTATCGCGCTCTTTTTTTTTTTTTACAAAAACTTTCAGTGACGGATGTTGGCTTCGGTCGCTGAAACAATTGGTCGCCTGATTTTCGGAGATTTTTTTTATTTTGGGGAAAAAATGGGTATCAGCAACCAGCGACAGCACCGGTCACTAATGCCGGTCGCTGATGCTCTTTTTTTCTGTAGTGAAATCTAGCACTAGCATCATCCTTTTGGTCTTCACTAAAGTAGCAAGACTCAAGTGGTGCACCACAGAAATGTAAGTATGCTTAGTTTCCACAATATTTATTGTAAAATTTCTGAAAACAAAAGAAATAAAGTTCCAATGGAAACTTAAAAGATATTTGACAATCAATAAGTGAGTGGAAGTAAATTATTCATCCCTCCGGAACTTTTCAAAGTTAATCCTTCTATTAGCTTATCAGGTGCATGGTATTCTTAGTTTGAACATAATCCCACAACATATTTTATGAAAACCTTGTGTCAATTGACTAGTCTTGTGTTCCTCGTGAATATAACGAGAAGCAATAAGACTGGATTTCAACCGGACAGTGCACTGATGAAATATATTGCTGTACCTTGTTGATGCTCTCAACAGAGACAGAAACGTCAGCAGAGCCAGATGATTCTGGATGCAGGCATGCTCCTCCGCTGCTTTGCAAGCTACCTGCTTTAGTACAAAACAAATTGCTCTTTTGCTCAGTCTCTCTAAACTTATAAAAAGATACTGTATCATATTAACCCAACTAAATCCATATATGCCAAAAAGAAAGATCATGTATGGTTTTCAAAAGCATGAAACCCTACAAATGGCAAACCGTCTGTGTTATACTGCTTTAAGTATGCAAGTTCAAACACAATTCTCATTCAAAGTTTAGGCTCGGAGCTTTAAAAAACATAACGGATATACATATACAAACCTATATAGATCTAAATGCCAACTGGCCATGACTAGTACGTGTATTGCCAAATGCACCCTCAAATTTATTGACTAAAAGAAACAGACATTTTACTTTGCAAAAAGCACCCTCAAATATATTAAAGGACTAAAAGGAAAAAAGGAAACTAAAAAATTACCGATCTGGTTCG
This sequence comes from Carex littledalei, assembly GCA_011114355.1. Classification (NCBI taxonomy): domain Eukaryota; kingdom Viridiplantae; phylum Streptophyta; class Magnoliopsida; order Poales; family Cyperaceae; genus Carex; species Carex littledalei. The sequence goes on from CM022097.1 coordinate 5,921,987, forward strand.
TGTATGGCCAATTTATCAGTTGTTCCCCGTTGCCTTGAGGGAAATTTAAATTCTTAGTCCTGCTCATATTACCATAACAAGCAAATGTAATTAGAGAGGAATAAAAGATTATTCTTTGCTGTAAAATGTTTTTGTTAGAACACAGATGTAAAAGAACATATCATCAAATGAACTACAATTTACTGGAAACAGGAATTAATGATGCCAAATAAACTTAAAATTAGGACTTATTCTACATTAAAAAAAAAAGTAAATTTCAGAAAAAAAAAATATGCACATGTATGTTATTGACTCGTGCCATTCAGTGACTTCAACTTCTTCCAAGCTCACGAGAGAAGGGGGATTTATTAAAGCTTTATATGGAGTTGCTTTGGTCCGAGATATTGAAGACATCCTTGGCCTTCTCGGCATCCCTATTTAAAATCCAGTATCGTCAATTTTTACAAAAACCAAGTAATTTTATCTTGCAAAGAAACAAAATCAAAGATGCAAGCAAAGCAAGGTTATGGTTCAGCAATTAATTACCATTTCTTAAAATCAACCATTCCAACCCTCCTAAGTCCAAGTTCTCTCAGGGCCTGACTACAGGCTGATAAATCGCAGCCGTTCGTTCGCCGACATGCGTGGATATCGAGCTTGCGAACGGCTAAAGTTTATCAGGCCATGAAGCATACCAAGTTCTCGCCAACGAAAGGTTTTCTTTCGAGGAACAAATTAGATTACCTGGATTTTTTTTATTGAGAACCCTCTTACTCGCCTTATTGGTGGTGCAATGGACGAGAGTGTCTCTTTTCTTTCGCCTCTTTCGAATTCTTTCGGAGGCGACGAAAGAGCGCGCTCCTTCTACCCTAAACCCGCTATCTTATAAGACGGGGTTTCCATTTAAAACTATAATTAGGGCCTGTTCGGATGTCATGGGATTACACGGGATAAAATTTGACGGGGACGGAAACTCATTTTTGAAAAAGCAGAAACTCATGAGTGCGGGTACGCATAGAATTAATTATGGGAATGTGTTAAAATGAGTGTTCGGTTGAACAGTGGGATTAATTGTGAGAAATTCTATTTTTCCTTCTAAAATGTTATGATATTACACAATTTTCTTTATTAATAAATAATCAATAATACAATTAAATAAATAAATTAAATAATAACATAACATCACATCACATTACTTACTAATTATTATTTTATAACATAACATTACTAATTAACTAGATTAAATAATGCAATTAAATAAGTAGATTAAATAAATAATACAATTTTCTTTATTATTATTATTTTATAAATTAAATAATAACATAACATCACATTACTTATAATTATTATTTTATAAAATATAAATATTGATAAACATTTATAACAAATATAAATATTTATAAACAAATAAACATTTAAAATATGTGATAAAATGATATGTGATAAAATAAAAACAGAGAATGGCCCACCACGTGAGATAAGAGAGGAGAGAGAGAGTGGGAAATCGAAAATTAACTTGGACTTCGGGTTTTGATTTTCAGAAATTTGCACTTAGTTGGAATTCATTGTAGGAACTTTTTTGAGAAATATTACAAAAATTTTGGCCATCCGAACAGCCTTCGGAAATTTAATTGGGAATCACCTCAAATTCCATCAATTCCCAATGGGAATGCGCCTGCCGAACAGGGCCTAAGTTGGTATTTTTACCCATGGGTAGCCTCATTACCATGGGTTTTTCAAAGTAAAAGTAATAAGTTGGTATTTTTATTTTGGAAGTGTTCGGCATCATGATTTTTTACTCAATTAAATTCTCAAATGACTATCCTTTTTCCTCTTGACAGTGAGTTTGCATGGCCAAAAATAAATTTGATCAGAGCTCCGTTTTTTTTCCCATTTGGCGGAGTCATCAAATATTGACCCAATTAAATTCATAGGAGGAGAGGCGATAATTGTTTGGATGTGAAGTTGACTTAAAACATACTTGTTTTGACCCAATTAAAACATACAGTAAGTTGACTTAAAAAAGAGGAATTATACTAATTAATACTTGTTTAATTAATTAAACTGAAGTTAATTTGTACAATCAAGCACTCAATTAAATAAGCACAATTTAATAATACAAAAGCTAAAATTAATTAAACAACACAATTTAATAATACAAGAAATTATTAAACAATCATAATTAAACTAGCAACACTTAATTTTAATAGATTAAGTTAATTTTAAGTTAAGTTTCTATTCTGACGTCTAACATAATCATCCCACATAAGTCTAGTAATTTCATCTCTTTTTTCATTTCCTGCCTGACATTGATTGTTAAGTCTTTCAACATCTTCGCCGTACTCTTCATCTCCATCTGGTACATCCACAATATCATTTGGATCAATTTCCAAATTAGCGTTCGCAGTCCAAGCGGCATCGCCATTGTGATATACAATAAAATTGTGTATAATACATGCTGCTTGAACTATGTCCGCTTGTTTATCAATTGCATGATATGTTGCAACTTTTAAAATGGGAAACCGCATTTTTAAAATACCAATAAGTTTTTCAATATGGTTTCTAAGTTGTGCATGACGGAGATTAAAGAGCTCTTTGTAATTTCGACGTCGTTCATTAGCTGCACCTTGCTCTCGCACGTGATATCTCACACTCCTATAAGGAGCAATGAATTGCGGTGTATTGGCATAACCAGCATCAACTAAAAAATATTTGCCTCGTGGTGCTGTGAATTCGTTGTCGAGTGCACTCTTTAGTACAGTTGCATCTGAAGTTGTTCCTTCTTATCCGGCCATTACATAAGTAAATCGATAGTCGAAATCACAAACGAGCATAACATTTTGTGACAATGTCTGTTTTCTATTACGATATGGAGCTTGATCTTCGTAAGCAATAGTTAGAGGAACATGTGTACCATCAATAACACCAATACAATCTTGTATATTAAAAAATAGTGAATAATTAAACTTACCTTAGTTTAAAAAGACATTCATTTTGAGCATGATTGAAATTAAATTTACCATAAAGAAAGGATTAAATATTGTTCTCGATTGGATAAGTTGGTATTATGAAGTCGAGGGGGTATTATGATTTCTGCTGATAGTCGAGTAATAGCCTTAATTACAATATGGAAGTAATGGCTTACTGTATCACTCGACCGTTGGAATCGTTCTTGCACAGTGCGATTGCTTGCATTTTTAGCAAGTGTGTATAAGAACATTGCAACTTGTTCTTCAATCAACATCTGTTCATCCTGGAGAAACTCTGTCTCTCAACAGCTTGACAAATGCACGGAAAACAAAAGTCTCCATACGAAATTCTCGCTTACAACGACACTCATGACCATCTAAGACTTCATTGACATACATCATTCCAGTTAGGATTGAAGTATGGCATGGAGTTGGTTCCATTATATTTCTCTCTATATGTGGCATGATGAGATTTGTATAATCCTCATCATCATTATTCATTTTCCATTGAAGAAGATGATCCATTATTTTGCTATAAAAGATGTGAAGAAGCATTTGCTGCAATAGCTCTATATATAAACAATTTAGATTTTTTTTCAAATGAAAATGGTCATGATCACTCCTTTGTCACTCTGTAGTGTATGGTCAATTATGATATTACTTTTCAGTGTGTGGTCAGTTCACTCATTTATCACTTGCAGTGTGTGGTCAGTTCACTCATTTATCACTTTGCAGTGTGTGGTGAGTTCACTCTGATATCACTTTTCAGTGTGTGGTCGATTCACTCATTTATCACTTTGCAGTGTGTGGTCAGTTCACTCTGATATCACTTTGCATTGTATAGTCAATTCACTCATTTAAATTTTTTTAGAATCTGATATATATAATTATATTGATCATAATTAGTGATTAGTATTAATACACTTAATATAGTTTAATTGTAGTATTACATCTTCTATAAAAAGAAAAACAAACTAACATCCTAATAAATTTCTTATGCATTTGCCGAACACCTATATTCTAAAATTTCTCATAGATTAAATAACTTTGGTTTTGACAAATTGAAATTCTCATTCCCATATTAAAAATTTTCATTCCCACAAAATTCCCATATTACCGAACAGGCCCTAACTGGAGATATTTCCTAATTTTGGAATGGTAAAGTTTCCGTTGGTTTCTATTTCCATCTGATCTATAATAACAGGATCGGATAAATCGAGAACCGTCCTGGCCTCCAATTCTACTTAAAATTGACAGTCCGAAAGGTATCAGAATCCGCACATGGGTTTTAATACTTATTGGATCTCCAAGATGAATTCGTTAGCTTATAAAATTCGGGTTTTGACTCAATTAGATCCGGATCACGGATTTTCCGTTTAAAAACGCTAAATATTTATTTTAATTAAATGCAGGTTAGATTAATTGAATTAAACCCCTACACCATTTAAACAAACTAAATAGTAAAAGTGAAATTTAAAATTATACGTACATGGCATAAAATCTTACAATGCCTCGACATAATTACTTTAATTAATATATAGTTACATTTTTTTAATCAGAGATTAAAGATGCATCCTATAAATTTTACTCATTGACGAACTATTTTAGATTAATAAATAAGATAAATGTCGAAACTTTCAAGAAAAAATAATATTTTTTACGCAAATTACTTTCTTTCACAGTTTCATTGCATCAGTAGGACGAAGTGCGGCTAACAATTTTTTTTTTCTAATATAGTAAAAGATAGTAAAAATGAACTATACGTTGATTATTCCTATTTATATGTAGAGATTTTATTTATTAATGTAGAGGAATGTTCAAATACGTTTTCTTTTTGGTGTCTGCGTTTTAAAATTGTTAGGATAATATAGAGGAAGAAGACCGCCCAATCATGGGGCGGTTTGGTACAGGAAGAAGACCGCCCAATCATGAGATGATCAGGGTAATTTTAAAAAAGTTTCAGTTTGGGAGACAGATTTGTTATTTTTTTTTTAGGGTATTAATAAAAATTTCAGGTTTTCTTTTGATGGTTGATCTCAGTATTATAGGTCTATTTTAAAGTAGCTATGATATTAAATCGTAGGACAATATCGATGTTTCAGTACAAAAATATGGAACTATATTATTCACTATCTCAAGGGCAAAATAATATATATTTTTTTAGTAAAGGTTGGAGGTCAAGTTACTTAAGTATTTAATATCTCTGTTATTATAATAAAATATTCTCTCTATTTGGATTTTGAACCTATCACCTTCCATATCAGAAACCATGTATTCTTTGCCACTAGATTAAATGCTAGTTTTTAAGGCTAAAAAAATTTGACCATATATATATATATATATATCGTGATTAAATTGATTAGTCATCTAAAATCACTCTTTACATTTTAATTACGAATCCGTTTTTAAAACATTAATAATTTAAAATTTAAATTTCAAAATAAAATAGTAAGATACGAAATATATTATTGTTTTATGCACATGTAAAATATTGTGATATTTTTTACATTATATTTACTGATTGATGTTAAGATTTTGCAAAAATAGTAAAATACACTGATGTAAATACTTGAATTTTTTTAACTCACTAAATCATATAAAAATTAAATAAAAATAATATAATTTTTGCGCACATAGAAAATATAATATAGATCAAATCTAACAATTTTATTTTAATATATGAGTTTTAGAAAAATATTATTTAAAAAATAAGAAGTAGAAAAATAATGAAATTATAAAAATGGAGGTATTTAAACTCTCTAAGAATTATTTTAATAATGGGAGACTGACTTTTAGCGTCCAAAAAATTTGTATACAGATGATATTTTAGGTCCGATGTCCCTAGAGCTGCAAACGAATTAAACTAAATTAAACTTACTCTAGTTTGAATAAGATTCGAACCAAACTGATTTGTTTCATAACAAACTTCAATTGAACGAGTTAATTGTGAATTTTTTTCAAATCGAAGTCAATCGAATCACGAACTACGAGCTTTTTTGGCAGCCCTACCGCCCTTAGTTATTTTTTGAAAATTGAATAGCTTAAATTAAGCATTGCATTGGATCTTATAATTTAATCATATCAGGAATCTATTTGTACCTATTTGAAATGAAACCTTGGTTTTGTACTGAGCCACTGGCGTTGCTCTAATTTGAACGATACATGTCAATTTGAGATTCGAACCTATATAATTCGCGAACCAATTTCGAACGAACTATACCCAGTTTGAGTTTGAATAAGATTCGAACCGAATTGGTTTGATTTGTTTCAGAACGAACTTCAATCGAACGAGTTGATTGTAATTTTTTTTTAATCGAAGTCAATTGAATCACGAACTACGAGCTTTTTTGGTAGCCCTAGATGTCACGTGTTTTTATTGATACATGGATTGGGATGAAATTAGGGTCCGCCTAGCTCTCCCCCGTGAACAATCCCCCGTTTCATCCCCCGTCAAAAGTAGTTAGTTAGTTAGAATTTATAACTGTTAGTGTATTGTAGGAATTTGCAGAAGTATTCATATGTAGCACAACTAGTATTCATCCATCTATATGAAGGTATTCACATTTGCAATAGAAACATATTTGGATATATTACAACAATAAAGTAGGGGACAAACAACACGTGTGGGGAACTGCACAACTGTCAGAACATTAATTATGTGGGGGACCGCACAACTGTCAGAGCATTAATTTCTAACTACCTTCAGCTCATTTTAAAAATTTGCAAAAAAAATATTCATCTGTAACACAACTAGCATTCATCAATATATATAAATGTATTCATCCTTGCAATAGAAGCATATTTGGACACATCAATCACCCATCTTTTACACGTTTTTAGAGGTGGGTTTTTTTTTCTCCGTTCAATCTAACCAATATTTCTGACGATCTGTGAGGAATTTTGCAAATCTAAAACCACGAATGTCTTCTAAATAATTTTCTCTTTCAAATGAGATCCATGATGACATACTTTTGAGTTGTCCGTTGCACAAGTATTCACACCTCGTCATGCAAGTATTCATCCCACATTAAGCAAGTATTCATCCTCATCGTGTAAGTGTAAATAGTTAATGTACCAAGAATATTACATGTTTTTAGAGATGAGTTTTTTTTTCTCCGTTCAATCTAACTAATATTTCTGACGATCTGTGAGGAATTTTGCAAATCTAAAACCACGAATGTCTTCTACACAATTTTCTCTTTCAAATGAGATCCACGATGACATACTTTCGAGTTGTCCGTTGCACAAGTATTCATCCCTCCTCATGCAAGTATTCATCCCGCATTAAGCAAGTATTCATCCTCATCGTGTAAGTGTAAATAGTTAATGTGCATACCAAACAAATAAAAAGTATTCATCCATAAGATATCAAGTATTCATACATATAAGTTAAAGTATTTATGCCTAAGATATTAAGTATTCATCCATAAACGTTGAAGTATTCATCTCTAAAACATTAAGTATTCATCCATATGTACTTAGTACGCACTGGTCTAATTCACCATTAATGAAGCTTTGTTCTTTGCAAATAACTCGGATCTGACCCGGCGAGGCGGATCTGACCCGGCGAGGCGGATCTGACCCGGCGAGGCGGATCTGACCCGGCGGAACACTTTTGGAGAGGGAGAGGTGGTTAGAGGGAGGGAGAGGTGGGAGAGAGAGAGGGAGAGGTGGAGAGGGAGGGAGAAAGAGGAAAGAAATAAATAGAGAAAAGGTAGTTAGTTAGAAAAGGTAGTTAGAATTTTGAAAGTTAGTTAGAAAAGGTAGTTAGTTAGTTGGGAGATGAAATGGGGGATGGATAGATGGGGAACATATAATTACCCATGAAATTATTACATCAAATGTCAGTAGGGCTATTAATAGTGTTATTTTGGATTTTACCGGGTGTATGTGGAATAATGCATCAAGACGGCAAGTCGGCAATAATAAAATTGTATACATGAAACTATTTGAAGGGTATACATGAAAGTTTCCCATAATAAAAACAGAAAGGAAGAAACTGGATCACTCTTAACAACTTGATTACACACCAGCTTTTAGTGAGCATTAAGCAAGCAACTAAAGACAAGGAAAACCCTATTTCGGTGCATTTCTCTCTTATCCCATCTCTGTCCTCCAGGAACTCCGGTACACAAAAGGGAAAAAATTCAGGGGACAAAACAAAAAGAAACAGGCAACGGAATTTCATTTTCAGATTTTGCACGACCTAGCGAGCGAGAGATGAATGAGAAGTTTCTCGTGAAAATAAAATGAAAATGCAAATAATGATTCGAAGAAAGGTGGTATTTTTCTTGTTGTGTGCCTCCGTGCTCGCGCCGATTGTTTTCTATACGGATCGACTCTCCATTGGATCCAATTCGATTTGTGAGTTATCTATAGATTGTAGTTCCTAGAAAATTGTCGATTTGGTGTAGATTATAGAGATTTTGAGGAAAAAAATTCTGCCATTTTCGTTAACTTTGCTTCTTTGTTTTCGTTTTTGTGTTTGCTAGTGAACACCGGAGGATTTGGGGATCAGGTCACGAATCTAGTAAGTAATGGCAAAGGCTCATTATTTTTTTTCCACATTTTGCTAATTTTTGTTTTTAACCGATGGATAATTTCTTTTTGAAAATTACAACCAGGGTACTGGATTGGAAATCACGAAACTAAACGTGGTTAGGCAGGTAATGAATTAGTTTATCATTCTATCAATTAACTGTGGATTTACTTTGTAATAATTGTTCAATGCTTAAATCCCATTTTAGGAATTAACAAATCCAGTTCAGGAACCGATTGGGGTTGTATTGGCTGCCAAATTGAGCAACTTCTCTCAGGATTCTGTCCAAAAGGAAGACAAAGCAGCTGAGTTCAATGAGAGAGGTGGTGACAAAGCAGCTGAGTTCAATGAGAGAGGTGGTGATTTTTTTTTTCTTAACAATTTCCCACTTATTGTAGAAATATCATTTTACTCCTTCAAAACAATATGTGACCTTGTGCGGCTATGCTGCTATGAGAGCACCTCCAGTACCTTCATCTTCTTATTATTATTTTTCTAAAAGATGCCTAAACTGTGCCTTTTTGTCATTCGTTGCTGAAATAGACAACGAAATAGGGCATTGCATGCATTTTCGTTAGGTATTTGGGGGTCAAGTATATTTCACAAGGCTTCTCAAATAAATTTACTTTTGTACTTTATGGCCTTTTGAATTTATGCTTTACCATATATTGTATTTTGTTTACCTTATATGGTATTTTATCATAATACGACTTTGTAAAATTACAACAGTTATCTGGAAATTAAGAACTACACTTCTTTAAAGGATGATTGCTTTAATAATTTGAAAGCTTGGATACAGTGCAAAACTTCAAATTGTCCGTTTATTCTTGTCTTGATGTGAACTTTTCTTAAGCATAAAGATTTGTACCATTCCAACAACTTTATTATATGGGTTTGGCATAGAACTTCTTTAGATTCTAGTATTTCTTCCTTTTATGTTATTGATAATATGGAATGATTTCAAAGGAGGGTATTTACATCTAAATACTTGTTATTATATTATTTACAGGACTGCTATTGACTCAACCTGTGGAGCTTGAGCACAAAAACAGGGTTTTGTCAGAAGTGCCACATAAGAAAGATGGACTAAAAGAAGTTTTAATTGAACAAGTCACCCAAAATGCAGCTTCAAAAGATACTTTATCCTTGGAAGAGTCTAAAGAGGTATATTCTTGTCCTTCTAAAGTTTTTCTTTTTTTTAAAAAAAAACCTTGGCAGCGGCTGCCAAGTAATTGTCCTTCTAAAGTTACTTGCAGTTTTATTTAACTATCATGTGAAATCCCATGAAATTTAGCAAAAGTATACATGGAAAATCATGAACTGTGTGACCTCTGGAAACTTAAATTTGTTGTTATTTAACATTCATGATGAGCAAATAAGTGGGATTATCATATTTTGTATTTACTGGGCACCTGTTGTGACATAAGCAGTACCACTATCAGGGGTGTCTGTCACAGGAACTAGCTCTATTCAAAAGATGCTTTATCCTTGGATTGGTAATTTAATTTCAAATGCCGAACAGTAGTGATTTTCTGTCATAATTAAGAAAAATTTCAGTGATTAATTGTAAATCTCCATCAACCTTTAGTCTGTCAGTCGAGTTAGATAATTGTTATTATTTTTTCTGGAAGTTGGGCAGAGTAAAGTTTTGAAGATTTTGGCAGGAGATTGGGGGGGATGGGAACGGGGTGTAGGGGTTTGCATGAGTGTCTCATTTAAAGTGCAGAGTCTGTATTGATTGAAGTAGGTAGTTGCGATTGCTATATATGGAAAGTTTGGTGAGAATTTAATACAAATGTTTTCCTATTAGTCCATGATTGGTTCATGATTTGAATTTCTGATAGTGACATAAATAAAGCCATTTCATTTCTGAGTTGGTGCTATGTGGTTCTTTAGCTTAATATTAATGTACTATGTGGTTGCCAGTTCTTCTTTGACAATACCTACGTTGTCTCAACTCTAGAAATAGTAAGAACAACCTCACTTCTATGGCATGCCAATAAGATTCTGGGATCAAGGAGAAATCAAATATTCCAAAATTCTGACTTTTGTCTTATTTAAAGCAATTCAGTACAATTGTGTGTTAAGTTTTGAGAGCACCTGCTTTTGTCTAATATAGGAGAAGCAGCCTGCAGTTGTACAAGCTAACAAGGTACCCTTGCCTGATCTACGAGTACGCCAGATGAAAGACCAGCTAATTAGGGCAAGAGTATATCTTGGTCTAAGTGCTACTCGTACCAACCCACACTATATAAAGGAACTGCGGCTTCGTATTAGGGATGTACAGAGAGCCCTTGGTGAAGCTACCAAGGATTCTGACCTACCTAGGAAGTATGTATCACAGCAGATCCGTCTGTTATTTTATATACATATATTTTTTTTTTGTCTTGCACATATCGATAATACACCATTTATATACCTTATGCCATTGATGTATTGAATATTTATATTGGAGTTAACTTTACATCAGAGCAACAGTCCTGAGCTTAAATCTCACAAGGCCTTCACATGATATTATGAACCACCTACTGTAGCAATTTCTTTGTATTTTATGCTACAGGCGATTGAGGTATCTTGTATGCCTCTTTAGAGAAAATTGAATATCATGTACACCTCAAGGATTTGAACCTGTCTTAATCCTGTGCATCAAATTTCATTCGAAACAATGGTGGAATTGAGAAATTTTAACATGGTAGATTTGAAATGCAATATTAAACAGTTTGAATAGGGCCACAATGGATCACTAAACATCCATCCAGTAATCTGATATACCATTCTGCATATTATATTCCATCTTTTGTACTTCAAAAAAATTCATACATTGTTACTTTCCTTTATATAAATCTATCATTTAAATACTTATTATCATTAATATCATTATTATTGTTGTTGTTGTTGTTGTGTACAAAAAATCTTGTTTGTTTGTGACTCCTTATATTGTTAATTTAATTTTCTTTTCTCCAGTGCAAATGATAAACTGAAGGCAATGGAGGAAACTCTAGCGAGGGGCAAACAAATCCAAGAGGACTGCGCTGGCACAGTAAAGAAGTTACGCGCCATGCTCCACTCAGCAGAGGAACTTCTACGTGTCCACAAAAAGCAAACCTTATTTCTCACCCAACTAGCTGCCAAAACTCTCCCGAAGGGGCTCCACTGCCTCCCTCTGCGACTTTCCAGTGAGTACTATAACCTTGAGCCAGCTAAAAGGGAGTTTGGGAACAAGGAGAAGTTAGAGGATCCCAGTTTGTATCACTATGCACTCTTCTCGGATAATGTGCTTGCCACTGCAGTGGTTGTCAACTCGACTGTGACTAATGCTAAGGTAACTTTTCTGTGTTGTTGAGCCAGTTTGTATTTATACTGGTACCAATCAAGTAAGAAAATTGTGCATTGTTTGCTCGCTTCTTTGTGGTCATAAATGATTCTCAAATTACCCTTCCTCTACATGACATAAGCAGAGCTTTAATGTGGGGTGTTCTGTTGGGTATACAACATGTTCCTTAGTTTATTATAATGTATGGTGATACTAATTAACTATAGGATCCACACATCAAAATTTGTTATTTGTTTACCACAAACTAGTCTCTCCCCCACACATACACATGCATGCACCCACTCGCGTGCGTGTGTGGACACAAGAAAATAAAAAGATTATAAACATAAAGAAGAATTAGAAACATAAAAAAATATATAAAATAACGTAACTTTATAAAAAGAAAAAAATTAGCAAAATATTGTGTTGGTGTCTGCTCCAGTAGAGGTATTGGTACCAGCCACGATTTGCTGCCTTTGATAGATATCATGTCATTTTCTCACTTTTGTGCTAAGCTTTTCCCCTTTATGTGATTTTTCAGCATCCAGGTGAACATGTATTCCATATAGTAACTGACAGATTGAATTACCCAGCCATGAGGATGTGGTTTCTTGCAAACCCACCACGCCATGCCACAATCCAAGTCCAAAACATCGACGACTTAACCTGGCTGAACTCATCATACTCCCCTGTGCTGAAGCAACTCTCCTCCCAGTCCATGATTGACTACTACTTCCGGGCCCACAAGTCTGCATCCAATCCCGACTCAAACCTCAAGTACCGCAACCCCAAGTACCTCTCAATTCTCAACCATCTGAGATTCTACCTACCCCAAATCTTCCCCAAATTAAATAAGGTGGTATTTTTGGATGATGACATTGTGGTGCAGAAGGATCTGACAGGCCTTTGGAGAATTGACATGAAAGGAAAGGTGATTGGTGTGGTGGAAACATGTGGGGAGAGCTTTCACCGGTTTGACCGGTATTTGAATTTCTCAAACCCAATAATAGCAAAGAATTTTGATCCGAGGGCATGTGGGTGGGCTTTCGGCATGAACTTGTTTGATTTGGATGAGTGGAGGCGGCAGAATATAACTGAGATTTATCACTCATGGCAAAATCTGGTATGTTATTCTTTTAATATCATTCTTATTTTTGTTGAATTTGGAGAGGTCAAGTTTGATATTGGAAACCAATTCTTGTCTTGTGCCTTGTGCTCTTTCCTAAGATGAGAAACAGTGATTGCAAATAGAATGAAATGGATATATTGTAATGTTTTTTTTTTTCCTTTTGGAGGGGGTGGGGGGTGGGGGGGAGAGATCTACCGATATTGTATATATGATGCAAAGCGGTGTATAGCCCGCATGATGCACTTTGAGATCACTATAATCATAACAAAAATGCTGTGTAATTTGGGTCTTTAGATGTTCAATTAGTCAATAATTTATTTATGTATTATTTATGTTTTCTTTATTAAGTGCAGAATGAAGATAGGTTGCTATGGAAGCTTGGGACATTGCCACCTGGATTGATAACATTTTACAACCAAACAGTAAGGATTGATCGATTGTGGCACGTGCTCGGCCTAGGCTACAACCCCCATGTAAATGCCAGAGATATTGACAGAGCTGCTGTAATACACTACAATGGTAACATGAAACCTTGGTTGGAGATCGGGCTGCCAAGATACCGTGGCTATTGGTCAAAGTACGTGGATTATGACCAAATATTTCTTCATGAATGCAACATTAATCCCTAAAATTGACGAGATATTTTTCATTCTTTCGTTCATTGGGGTTTTAAGCATACTAATTGATTATTTTCTTTATTTTGGTAGCAAGAGCCAATAGTTTTTTTTTTTAGTATGTAGATTTCTTTGTTCTTTTTTCTCACAAGTAAAAAATTAAGAAATGTTTGTAGCAAGGGGCAACACTTGGGTCTTGTGCATTGTTTCATTCATTTTGTTTGTAGGGGTAATTCTCTTGTTAGGTCACTGGCCGCTTTCACCCGATCACTTGATAAGAGTTTCGTTTGTTATCCCTTGAAAACAAATATATGCAATGAATTTCATTTCTTCACTTCTTTCGGTCATTAATCTTCTTACTTTGAGGAGACTGAGAAGGAGAAAGGTGAAGAGAAACATTTCCTTGCTAGTCCCTTAGTTGGACGAGAGGAATGACTTGATTTAGGACAGTGGGGCAGCTCAAATTTGAGCACCTTAAATGCGTAATGAAGCTAACTGGTGTCTAAATATTTTATTTTCTATGCCAGCAGGCGAGTAGATACAGACTCGTTGACTTATCAATAACGTTCACAAATCCTTTAATTTTAACATGAGGATTTAAATGTTTTTCTTTTTAATTTTCTAACAACAAAAATTTCAAGATTAAAAAAAAAAAAGATCGTTAAGTGTACTTTTTGATTTTTTTAATATTAATTAATAAATTGAAAAATGAACATTGAAAAATTATTCAGAGGTGTATATTTGCAAGTTTTTGATAACTATCAAAACAAAATTAAAATGTTATTTTTAAATGTACATAGAGAAAATATTATAGATTATATTTAATGGTTTTATTTTGATGTTTAAGTTTTAAGTTTTAAATTATTAAAGTTCTAAAAATAAAGATAAAATGGAGGCACAAAAATAAAAGCATTTTATCGACCAACTTGTAAACATGCTTTTTGAAGGTAAATTTAGATACGCACATATATTGTTTAAGTTGTGTATTTTTATCTGTTAAATTAATAAAAAATATTTTTTTAACTTGCGAAAATAAATTATTATTGATAAGCTGTGTATAAAGTTTAGTTCAATTTAAAAATAATTGATTATCTATCTAGCGATAAAAAATGCCAATGGATAGAAGTTTATCGAAGTTGTAAACTAAAATTGGTTGTCTATAAATCATTTTCCAAAATAGAATTACACCACAATATCATATATAATTATTATTTTTATGTAGATGAAGAAAATTCTTTATTTTTCTTTTTATTTAATAAAACATCTTATTTTCTAAACTATGAGCTAAGAAAATAGTTGGTTCTCATAAGATAATTCAATCAATTTCTTATATGATAGTAAAATATTATAAGTTTTAAATCTTAAATGTCATATTGCTTTTCTTAAATTTGATTAACTCACATATTGATCCTGATATCCTAGCAACCGAAAATGAAATTAGGCTGAGAGACGAGGAAGAGGCCTACCTCAGTGCTTTGAATGATCCTTTACAAGCCCATCTGTTTCACGGTAACCTACAAATGACTGATTCGGTACCAGACTCGGTACCAGTGGCGGAGGTAGGTATTCCGTGAGAGGAGGCGCAAGGCTTAAGTGAAGCAGGTGATCACCCAAAAGTGAGCGATGTTATCTTTTAAAATTTATAAACTCGGAAATGCTATCGGTTCGGATCACAAGCGCACAATCCTATCGAGTAGTATAATCGAGGTCGATCCACAGGGAATATTGGTTTAGAGTCTTGAGCGATCAAATCACAATCTTTCGAAAGGCTAGACAAAATCTGAAAATTTGAGAGTTGAAGTTGTGATCAATGTAAATTTGGCAATAATTAAAATAAAGATAGAGATGAGAATTTCAAGGGTTTCGGCACACCATTGCTACTCAATCCTCTTTGATATTCTACTTCTGTCGGGTCTGATTTCCTGTTGTTGTTTATGGAAGACACTACATAGGACACTGTGAGTTACTTACGCAAATGACGGGACTTCCATCGAGATACTACATAGGACACTGCGAGTTACTTACGCAAATGACAGATCTCTAAAATACACAAGTTACTACATAGGACACTGCGAGTTACTTACGCAAATGACAGAACTTGGTTCGCGTTTTGTTGTTCCGATTTATGGTTTTCCCGCTAAGGTTTTCTTCACATAAATCTAATGGCTCCCAACGAGACTGACTCGTCCATCATAGTTTCTCTTACCATTAAAGCACTGTCACTACCCTAACAGATTAAACTAGATCATCAAAATCAGGTGAAGGGAGAGTAAATCACAAAAGTATTTCAATGAACAACAAGAAATCATAATCAACAGAAAAAATATATATATCAAAGCATCATGAGTAACAAGGTTTACTGCCTAACCCCTAAGAAAAGAACTTAGCCGCGGAACGGCATGGTTACAACACTCCTCTCTTTCTCACTTAATCAAATTTAACCAAAATTACAAAAATGTCTTCTTCTTCTTCTTCTGTCCAGAGTGCTTATATAGGAGTGAGGGGACGTCTGGAGATGAGTGGAGGCCAAGAAATCTGATCTGGATACAGCTGGAGCAGTTATTCCCCAAAGGGTGCCTTGGTTACGGACCGTACTGGCTGGTACGGTCCGTATCCAGACCATGTCGCTGAGGGGTTTAATGCGTATCGTGCTATCTCCTGGTCTGTATCCGGCTAGGTCCGTATCAGTCAGTGCGGGCCGTAACAGAGACTTAGTCGATGAGCGTCGCTTATCCGATTGACCTGATTCTTGCTCCATTTGATGTGAAATAGTCCCAAAACATGTTTCCTGCGATAAAACATAAAGAAGGGTGACAATAGCCTTTTTCTCTAATTAATTAAACATAAGTGTGAGATAATATGCAAAACCTAAGCCAAAACCCTACGTAATTCATCATCATTTTGACTCTGATCAGCAGGCTAGGCAACAGACAAACCTTTTGAGGGTCAACACGGGCTAGGAGAGGAGGAACAATCTGAATTAATGGAGCACATACCGCGCCGCAGCGCTAGGATCTTTGAACGTGGAGTGACTAAGAGATACACTGAGACGAGGACCAAGGCTCATAAATGTGCCTCTGATGGCACAAAATCAAGCATGGTGGATCAAAAATTAGATCCGGTCCGTCAAGCCGAGTTGCTATTGGCTTTGAGGGATGAGTTGATGGTAGAGGAACCACTAGATCATAACCGGGCATGGGAGGCTGACAAGTACTGTGGGATTTCGGGTCCGCCTCCTCCCCAGCTAATGTACTCCACAGTTGCAGATCCTGTTATGGCAGATCCAATAGGAGTTGGGGATGACCCGAACCCTACTGTTGAGCAACATGACCAACAAAACTGTGACTGGAGAGATGAAGTTTTTGAGGATGAAGTACTGGAGGAAGGGGAAGCTGAAGGCACTCAAGACAATGATGAGTCCGTCCTAGGAGCGTTCGACTTTGATAGTGACATTGGCCTCTCCGAGGGGGAGGACAATGTGGACACTTAGTTATATGTGTTTCCATTTTAGGGTTGTTTATGCCTTGATTAAGTTGTTTAATTTTGTGTCCACCGTCTATTCAGATTATTGGATTGTAACACTTTCAAGTGCCTTTGTGTAATACCCTATTAATGATGAATGAATTTACTTTTCCTATTAATGTGTTAAATTGGAATGTGCGTGGTCTTGGAGACTCGAATAAGTGTGCGGTTATTAAAGAACTAGTAATAGAGAGTAATCCGGATTTAATTTGTTTTCAAGAGACTAAGTGGAGCGATTATGATATTATTAAATTGAGACAAGTATGTCCATCTAAATTCAAAATTTTTTGTAATCTAAATGCGGAAGGCACGAGGGGAGGAATTCTACTCGCATGGAGTATATCATTCACTCCCCTACAAACCTTCAATTTTAACTATACAACCACATCAATTATAAAAAAAAGAGGTCTCACTTTTATGTGCATTGGGGTCTATGGATCGCATGATGATCTGAGTAAAAGACTGTTTTTGAATGAGCTAAACATGATCATGGCAATTAACAACTTACCTTGGTTAATTCTTGGTGATTTCAATTTACTCAGATCTACAGAAGACACGACCTCATAGGTCAGGAATATGGGCACCATCCTCGACTTCAACAAGTTCATTGAGGATGCATGGCTTATCGATGTACCGCTTCAAGAAAGACGGTTTACATGGTCCAACAAAAGACCCAATCTGACATTCTCTAAGCTATATAGATGTCTGATATCAGGTCATTGGAATGATATGGGCACTTCATATGACCTAACAGATCTGCCAGCAACAGCTTCAGATCAGGGCCGTATTCATCTAGGGTTACCATTGTCGGTTAGGAAATCGACAAAGACGGATTTTTAGCCGATGTTGGCAGCAATACAAGGTAAAATGGAAGGATAGACCTCAAACTTCTTGTCGTATGGAGGAAGAATCACCTTGGTTAAGGCGGTACTCTCAGCAATGCCTTTACACTACATGCAGGCATTCAGAATACCTGTCGGGATAATCAAGCATATTGATAGGATGAGAAGGAGCTTCCTATGGAAAGGTAACGACACGTGTAAAGGCATTAATTGTTTAGTAAACTGGGAAAGGATCTGCGCACTGAAGGAGAACGGGGGATTGGGTGTGATTGACCTCAGATGCCAAAATGAGGCTCTTTTGGCAAAATGGATTTGGGCTATTGAGAGCTGTAAGGAAGGGTTATGGGCAAAAACGATGCGATCCTTACTTGGTGTGGTCTTAGCAACACAATTGAGTCAGTCGAACTCGGATGCATCTTTCTTCGTCAAAGATATGGCAAATCTACTTCCTTTGTGCATAATCTCAATTGAAATTGAAGGGGAAGTAACAAATGGAGATGGACGCCGGACGGCTCATTCTCATGCGCTTCGGCCTATAGGCTGATGCATCACAGAGGGCTTATTTCACCCATCCACAACATCTTGTGGAAAATCAAAGTTCCAATGAAGGTAAAGATCTTTATTTGGTTAATGTTGGATAGTAAAATCCTAACACAACGGGTCATGAGATCCAGAGGTTGCAATGTTCAGGCGGGTTGTCACCTATGCTCGGGACCCGACTTAGAGACACGAAATCATCTTATGTGGGATTGCACATACACATCAAGGTTTTGGAGAGAGTTGCAAGCGCAGCATAATATCACCTCGTGTGTGTGTGTGTGTGTGGGGGGGGGGGGGGGGGGGGGATACCATAGGTCAGGCTTGGATCAGAGCGAGAAGACCTCTCGGCCAAAGAGAAAGGTTGCGGTGGATGTCACATGGGCCGCGGGCGCATGAGCATTATGGAGAGAGAAATAGGAGGTTCTTCTAACAAACAGAGGACGGTGCCTCGTCTAATCAATGACATGGCACACGAGATAGAAATGTGGCTGGCTAACAGCTAAGTTGAATAAAATCTAGGGTTATGGTTTGTATATGGTAATAGTCAGGTTATTGTATATATTTTTGTAAATCAACACTTTTTTTTATCAAATATATCCTGTTGACGGTAAATTGCCGCCAACCATAAAAAAAAACTACTATTTTAGTCTTTATTGTACAAGATGCTAAATTGTCAAAAATCTGATAGCGTCACAGCGTTTATCCTTCCGAAACACTGTAGCAGCCCCCTATAAACGCTATATAAATCTTTGCATTGACAAGTTTCATCATGAACTTATGATAATATTATGGTGCACCAATTAACCATGGATATCATTGTTAATTAATTTTAAACAAACCTTTTATGGTGATTAAGATTCGCATGTTCATATTCCACAAATGAAAAGAAATGTCATAGGGCTTTGGGGTAGCATTCATTAACACAAAAACAAAAACAAAAACAAAAAGAATAGAGGATGTTCAATACTGTAATTAGTTGTGTTGCAATGTATTATTATAGACTTATTAAATAGCGGGGTTCACTATTCATAGCTTCTCCAATTTGAGATGCTGCTCTATTTTTTTTTTTTTTTTGGGAAACGGAAAAATAGCCACCAGCTCCTACTTAGGAAGCATAAGAAAATAACTTTATGTTGCAAATTTTGATAATCTAAATGTGAGAGTACTAATAAAAAAAGTAGTTTTAGAATGTTGCATCAAAGTATATAAATAACATTGCTGGAAATCACAGGCATTACATTATTAGTTAAGGATTTGGAAATATAAGTTTAATGTAGAGAACACAAATGCAAAAGCTGATATTTATACATCAATTTTTTTTTATATCATGCACCCTGCATTTTTCACCAAATAGGACTATTAATGGATGCACTTGCACTATAAAATCAAAGGAAATAAAATTGAAGGAGAAAAGCACACCGACACACGCAAGCACATTGAGAAATAAATTAGAGAGACAAGCAAGAGGGAGGATGAGGGGAGGGAAGCTAATTTTGCTTGTGTGCATTTTGATTTCCATATTTGCAGAAGTTTCAGCCGCTAAGAAGGCAAGAGATTTATTCTTTTTTTAATATAAGTTGGTTTTTAAGATCTTAATTAATTAGTTTTCTCTTATTAATTTACATTTTAAGTCATATCCCACAAGCTTGTGTGTGATTGCACTGATCCTTGTCGATCTGGTACTAAACTTTTCTTCTACCTCTGCTTTGAAGCACCAGCAATATTTACCAGTATAAGTAAAAGTAGTCAAACTATATGATAATGAATTGGTTATATTACAATACCAGAACAACATAGTTCAGTACTTAAAAACAATGGCTAAATTGCTTTCAAATTTCCTCTAGAGATATCGATAATTGTAATATATCAACATCACACAATAAATTAATATAATATCTGCTTTTTTTGGTGCCTTTAAGATCTATTAATTTTACTTTCTTTGTTGCAAGTGGCTATTGCTATACTTATCTAGCTTTGCGTAATCATTTTATTTGATGTCATTACAGTCATATATAGTGTATCTTGGATCACATTCGCATGATCCAGGCGCGACTTCAGAAGATTATGAAAATGTCAAAAACTCACATTACAAGTTGCTAGGATCATATGTGGGAAGGTATCAATTAATCTTTCAACACTCTTTTTCTTTTTGATTGATCAATTTTTCAATACTTGATTGCTATTAATTAAATGACAACCATCATGGTAAACAGTAAACACAATGTATACTAGATTAATAAGAAAGATGAGTGAATGCACTTACCAATGTTATTATGTCAGCTGAAGTAGCTAGTTAGGAATCATGTTTGCCCATACAAAAAACATATATTTTTTTTGAAAAGGAACCTGGCAGAGGCTGCCTAGGCTTGAATTTATTAATAACAAGAAGATTGTTTTACATCAATTTGGCATGAAACGTTAGAACAGTAATACTAAAAACAGCCTAATACACAGCCTTTGAAATCATAAACTCTTAAGTCTCTAACTTCCTATTTCTAAATCTCATGCCATTTACCAGTATCCATCTGTCTCTACTAATCCGGTTCCTCCTCTAGCGTGTGGTCTGTCAAGAATCGTCTCGGTGTACAGTATTTCATCCACAACACAGTACAAAAAACATATATATATATACTTGTTTGGATTTCCTTCTCTCTCTGTTTTTTTTTTAAATAGTAAGTTAACTTAAAATTTGAATTTAATTAACAATAACAGTGAGGAGAAAGCACGTGATGCGGTAATATACTCCTACACGAAAAACATAAATGGCTTCGCTGCTAACTTGGATGAGAATGAAGCCCAAGAAATAGCAAGTAAGATGAAGATCCAAAATTTTCTACAAATAATTTTTACTGGTCACAGATTCTTGTAAAAAGTAAAGTACTACAGGTGATCTTTCCACCACAAGAATTATGTTTAAAAACGTGGATATAAGTTTGCAACAAACTGCATACGTGCAATGCTTCTTATAATAGCTAGGAAGCAACAACATTGCAGTTTTAGTATTATATTTTCTTTCTTTATGTTAATGCAGAGCATCCAGATGTAGTATCAGTGTATGAAAACAAGATGCATGAGATGCATACAACCAGGTCATGGAGTTTTGTCGACATGGACAACACCAGGCGAAACCATATCGGAGCACTTTGGACTAAAGCTCAGTTTGGCCGTGATATCATTATTGCAACTCTAGATTCTGGTAATATAAATCTGAAACAAATATTGTGCTTTCTAACCAAATAGGCCAATACAAACTTTAATTGGAACTGTAGAAAATATGCACACAAATTTTTTATGCTCAGTTTATCTTTTGAAATTTATGATCGCATTTGCTTCTGACATGTTGAAATTAAGTTATGTCCGTCAATTTTTTTTACTGATTTATAAGGTGTGTGGCCGGAATCAAAGAGCTTTAGTGATGAAGGGATGGGTCCAGTGCCATCAAAATGGAGAGGATACTGTGAAAACAATACAAAAGATGGAGTTCCTTGCAACAGGTATATATATGCCATATTTTTAATTTTTTTTTTGCGCTAGGACAATATATTGTTAACTTAATTTGGGCAACATGAATGCTATCTCTTTTAACATTTAGATAATACAAAAACTGCATTAAATCTAAATTTAAGTTGCATCCTTTTTCGAAACATCCAAGTAAAATCTAGCTATATTTAATTTCTTACAAATGTCATCACAATATCACATTCATATAAGAATCTTAAATATACAAGAAAAAAATGTGATTCTGACTAGTTATATTATTAGAGCGTTTTCCTTTTAATATTTAAGTAAGATCTAGCTATTTATTTTACAAATGTCATCACATTCATATAAGAATCTTGAAAATACAAAAAAAATGTTATTCTGAATATTTATATTATATTATTAAAACATTTTCCTTTTAATATTTAAGTCAAATCTAGCTATTTTTTCTTACATAAGTCATCACATTTATATAGGAATTTTAATAATACAAAAATGTGATTCTGAATATCTATATATTTTCTACGGCAGGAAGCTAATAGGTGCAAGGTACTTCAACAAAGGTATGTTTGCTATGGCACCCGACTTGAACATCACCAACTCTGCGCGTGACACCGAAGGACACGGCACGCACACTCTCTCGACTGCCGGTGGCAACTTCGTGTCAGGTGCCAGCTATTTCGGCTATGCCAATGGCACTGCAAAGGGTGGGGCTCCTTGTGCAAGACTGGCTGCATACAAAACCTGTTGGGGTGGTGAGAAATTAAATAATTTTTTTTTTACAATCTAGGCATATGATATATATATATATATATATATATAGAGAGAGTTGGGTTACGGTGTTTCATGAAGTAAAGCAAGTGTTTTACTTCACACTCATATTTTGCGATTTCAAAGTGCAAAACGTCGATCTGAACCGTTCAAGTTGACCTCCATATTAAATTGTGCTTGGACCAAATTTTACATTTTTTTTTAATTTATTACTAGTTTTTTCAAATTTTTGAAAATCACTGATTTTTTTAATGGTCCACAATTTTCTGAAAAACAGTGATTTCAAAAAATTCTAAAAAATTGTAAAATTTGGTCTCCAAGCACAATTTAATATGGAGATCAACTTGAACGGTTCGGATCAACGTTTTGAACTTTAAAATCGCAAAATATATGAATGTTAAGTAAAACACTCGCTTTACTTTGATCATGAAGCATCGTAGCTCAACTATATATATATATATATATATATATAGTGAGTGGCTACTCTACTTACATAAGCATATGAGAGCATATGCTTATAAGTCATTTTTGCGTTTTCAATGTCTAAATAGTTGATCTAAAGCGCTCAACATGTTCTCCATATTATTATGTGTTTGGAAACAAAATTTTACATTTTTTGGAATTTTATTACTATTTGTTTAGAATTTTTCAAAATAGCATTTTTCAGATTTTTATTATTATTATTTTTCCATATTAAACCACTGTTTTGAAAAATTCTAGAAAAATAGTAAAAAAATTCAAAAAATGTAAAATTTCGTTTCCAAACACTTATTAATATGGAGAACATGTTGAGCGCTTTAGATCGACCATTTGGACATTGAAAACGTAAAAATGACTTATAAGCATATGCCCTCATATGCTTATGTAAGTAGAGTAGCCAACCTCTATATATATAGAGTTGGGCTATGGTGCATTGCAATGTATATGCATTTTTGTGCATTGGACTCTAAACCGTTAGATTCGAAGTCCAAACAGTCGATCCAAACTATTCAACTTGATCTCCATATTAAAACTTCCTTTGGGACCAAATTTTACATTTTTTGGAAACTGTTTCCTATTTTTTTAGAATTTTTGAAAATCGTTGTTTTTCAGAAATTTCTGGACCATTCAAAAACAATGATTTTCAAAAATTCTAAAATAATAGCAAACAATTTCCAAAAAATGTAAAATTTGGTCTCCAAGCACATTTTAATATGGAGATCAAGTTGAACGGTTTGGATCGACTATTTTGACTTCGAATCTAGTGATTTAGAGTCCAATGCACAAGAATGCTTATACATTGCAATGCATCATAGCCCAACTCTATATATATATATATATAGAGTATGGCTAAGTTGCTGCTGGCAGCATTTCGGCCAGCTGCTGCCGGGGCTATATTTAGCCATACGATGTTCAAACAACAAATCCAAACCGTTAGATGTGATCTCTATATTAAAATCTACTTGGAGATCAAATTTTACATTTTTTGGAATTTTTTTACTATTTATTAAGCCACTTTGAAAATTGCTGATCCGGGTGAACAGTAAAAACAGTCTGGACCATATGATCTGGAATTTTCAAAGTGGCTTAATAAATAGTAAAAAAATTCCAAAAAATGTAAAATTTGGTCTCCAAGTAGATTTTAATATAGAGATCACATCTAACAGTTTAGATTTGTTGTTTGAACATCGTATGACTAAATATAGCCCCGGCAGCAGCTGGCCGAAATGCTGCCAGCAGCAAATTAGCCATACTCTCTATATATATATATATATATATATGAGATGGGCTATTGTGCTTTGCAAAGTAAATGAGGGATTTACTTCGGGCCATATTTTCATTTTGAAAATCCAAACAACCGATCCGAACCGTTCAACATGTTCTAAATATTGAAATGTGCTTGTAGACTAAATTTTATATTTTTTGAAATTTTTTTACTATTTATTAAGCCACTTTAAAAATCGCTGATCCACTTGATCATTACAAAACGATTTTCAAATTAAATCAAATTTGATGTACTTCCTATATAAGTTGTACATGATATATCCACAATTTTTTTATTTTACTTGGATAATTGTTTCACATAATATATAATATATATGTGTGTGGACAGTTTTGTCGGTATAAAATCCAATTTTATTTATCAGTATAAAATCAAAATTTTATATTTAATATAACATCCAAGTGTTGCCCCAATTTTTTTTTGTCAGTATAAAATCCAAACATTTTCATTATTTGTCCCTTGACTCTGTCTTTTCCATATTGTGCGACAGTGTGCACCGATGCTGATCTCTTGGCAGGCTTTGAGGCTGCGATGCACGACAATGTTGATGTGATATCATTGTCCATTGGATCTGCTCCAATCACAGAACGCTTAGAGTATTTGGATGATACAATAGCTATTGGATCCTTACACGCAGTTGCCAGGGGCATCATGGTAGTTTCTTCAGCTGGAAATAACGGGCCAGATGGAACTATTGTGAATGTAGCACCATGGTTGCTTACAGTTGGGGCAAGCACAATAGATCGAGATTACCTTAGTTTCCTTAGACTTGGTCAAGGAGAACTGATAAAGGTACATTAATTAAGTTTACTTGTGGAGGATTGCATAAAACAATTTGTTTGGCATTAAGTTCCCCACTTGAATAAACTTGATTTAGTAGTGATCTGATATTCTCCTTTAATTTTTTATGTATAATCAAGGGAGCAAGCCAAGAATCAAAATCTCTACCGCAAAACCGATTATATCCACTGATCAATAGTTCAGATGCTGCAGCTCATGGAGTCAGCCGGGACGATGCGTAAGTAGACCTTCAGTTAATAGTATTATATATTTAGCATCATTTCTCAGTGACATATTTTTCAGACTTTGAATGATTGGTTCATGTAGGAATGAAAATATCTTATTAATTAACAAAGTTTGAATTTAATCCTCATAGAATACACATTTTTTAACTTATACGTTGACAACCAAAAACAACCAAACAATAAATGAAGAATTAAAAATTAAATAACAAATAAAATAATAAAAGAGTGTATACACATCCATACAGAGCATCGAACTGGAAGTACATTGATTATATACACCTGGTCCAATTTTCCATACAGAGCATTGTGCGATTATAGTTCACTCGATCCAAAGAAGGTGAAAGGAAAGATAGTAGTTTGCATGAACGGCGTGGTAGGCAGAGTTACTAAAGGAATCGTCGTCAGAGATGCGGGCGGTGCTGGAATGGTCATAGCCAATGAAAAAGAGGATGGAGATAATCTCATTGCAGACCCTCACTTCCTCCCTGCCACCATGATAAGCTACAAAGACAGTTTAACACTTTTCTCCTACATGAAATCTACCAAGTAAGCAATTTATGATCTTTCATCTTTCATATTTCTCTGTTATGTCTATCTTGGACTATACTCATCAATTTGTTTTGTTTCAAGTTGTTTAATCTACTTTGATTTGTTTTTTCTTTACAATGCAGGAAACCTTTGGCTAATATTTCACCACAAATATCAAGAATAGGCGTCAAGCGGGCACCAGTTATGGCTGATTTTTCATCTCGTGGACCTAGTAATTCAACGCCAGAAATATTAAAGGTCATATTTGAAAATCTGTCTTTTCTTATTTCTTCCTTTTATTTTAATTGTTCTCACCAAAAGTAAGTCCCTAAAAATATGAAGTTCATAAGTCCCCATGTTATGCTACAAAAAATTGTCGCTTAACGCGCCTGCCATGAAATTATCTCATCATGACATATACTTGTAAGAAATCATACCATGTCATCTATCTGTATCTTTCAGCCAGACGTGATTGCGCCGGGAGTGGACATACTAGCAGCCTTTCCTCCGGGTATTGACCCAACGGGCCTCATCGACGACATACACAGTACTCCATATGCCTTTATGTCTGGCACATCCATGTCATGCCCTCACGTCTCTGGTGTAGCGGGACTCTTGAAGTCGGTACATAAGGATTGGAGCCCTGCAGCTATCAAATCAGCTATCATGACTACCGGTATGATCAAGCACCTTTGCATTACCAATAGTACATGTGATCTAGGGTTACTGTGTTGGATGGTTAATTTATTTCGTTGGTTTACTCCTGTCATGTTGAGTCTCAAGAAATTATCTCAACCTAGAATTTTTGCAAGTGATACTCTTAAAAAAAATTTAAGAGTCATGTTGCTACTCTTAAAAAATTTCTTCTTTTTTTCTTTTCCAAACTGGTCCTATAAATCAAATAAGAATAATATTTTGGGATTGGGTTTTGTCCAAAGGGCTTTGGACAAAGCCTCATCCAATGTCAAGCTTAAACGTCTGATTTGCATTGAAATTCGTGCAAACATATTTAAAACTTAATAAATTTAAATGACTTATTGAATCTAAATGTTTATACCAATTTTGATGCAGATCGGACGGTTTATGTCAGACTTTGGATGAGACTTTGTCCAAATCCGTTTGGACAAAAACTCCACCCTAATATTTTTCAAAATACTGATACTTCCATCGTAATTTGACGAAAATAAAAAGTTAACTCTAGCGGTTAGAGCATCTGCATCCTTGAAACTATTAGAGTTTCTAATCTGACGTGGCAGTTGCTAAACCAGTTTCAGGGATGTAGATAGATTTCTTATTTAGCAACTTAATTTGCTCAATAATTTCTTATTAAGAAATCGTTTATAAACTCTGACGTGGCAAAACGATTGGCCTGCATTCGCTAAATTAGTTTAATTTACTGCTGATGTGGCTTATCAATTTTAATTTACTGATCATGATGTGGCTTATTAGAAACTCTAAAATTAGTTTCAAAACATACTATAGTGCAGATTATAGCTAGCATGCGTGCGTAGTATTGTGTTTGTGCAGATCTTCCCTGATACTTCTGGTTGATCTTTCAACAATTGTCAGCGAAAATTTTCATAAAAAAAAAAAACAATTGTCAGCGAAAATTCTCCTAACAAAGAAAAAAAAAATTGTCGATATGTTTGCAGTTTGCATCACTCTATTTACATTGCTTGTCAATTTTAGTGCAATTTGACATTTCTATGATCATGCCCTAACAAATTATGAAACTAAATCGTTGAAATTTACATATCGTTTGGTAGATGGCTATTCAATGCATGCAATATTAATAGTAGAAAATACATATGAAATTTAATTCTTTTTCATTGAATAAATTTGTAAAAGTTACCAAATTGATTTATGTATGCTAAAATTATACATATATTTATGATCTTGTTCCATTTTTATTGTCTCATAGCAACCACAGATAATTTAATACATCTTATCCAATGCTATAAATTGAGAATTGAATGTTCATCTTCTGCAGCAAGAACAAGGGACAACAAGGGAAAGCCAATCACTGATTACACTGGACAAGAAGCCACCCCATTTTCACATGGCAACGGCCACATAAGACCTAACCGCGCAGCTGATCCCGGCCTAGTCTACGACAACACAATAGATGACTATCTCAATTTTCTTTGCGCACTAGGTTTCAATGCAACCTACCTTAGCAAGCTCACACCAATGTCCTCTTTTAGATGCCCATCGAAATCCATGAAGCTTGAGAATTTCAACTATCCGGCAATATCTGTACCGGCTCTTCACAAGACTTGCACTGTTACTCGCACCCTGAAGAATGTTGGAATGCCCGGTACATACCGGGTTAGAGTGGAAGCCCCTTCTGGTGTTGATATTGTGGTGACGCCTAAGGAACTCAGTTTTTCTCAAGTAGGAGAAGAGAAGGTTTTCCGTGTTAAAATGACTTCAAAAAAAGAAAAAATCGGAAAAGGATACACTTTTGGGAGGATGGCGTGGTATGATAGCAAGCATGTTGTTAGAAGCCCAATAGTTGTCAACGTGATTGCTTGAGAGAATTAGACATAGGGATCAATGCAGGAGCTTCAATTCTTACTTTAGATATATGTTGATGACGTGATTTGTTTATTAGGAACTACTTGAGGTTTCTTCTTTTTTTTTTACACACTTGGATAATATAATGGGTCCTACTAAATTTTACTTTTGATTTATCAATTGAGAAGGATTTTTGGTTGCTCTGTCTGTGTGTATATGTGTGAAAGGAATACATGGTGAAATACAATGACAGTGGCAAAGTTATGCAAGCCTGACTCTTTCATGGAGAGCGAGATTTATATATCCAACAAATCTATTTCATGTCAAACCCTCTAGAAAAACCTCAGAATTTGAGAGGAGTCTAATTCGAGTAGAACTAAGGTGTTCTTAAGCTCACAAGCCCCTTTGTGAGTTTAACTCAAAAACCTATCGGATTGACTTTAAACGACACATCCAAACTGTTGAAACCGTTATACTTCACGAGTGATGCATTTACAAGTCATTTATAATTTTTCGAACTAGTTTAGTTTAAAGTCAAGCGGTAAAAAAATAATGAAAAATGAACTCATTAAAATGAACTTATAAATCATCTTTTTTTGACCGCTTGACTTCATACTAAATTAGTTCAAAAATTAAAAAATTTGACATGTAAACGCATCACTCATGAAGTAGATCGGTTTCAACGGTTTGGATGTGTCGTTTGAAGTCAATCCGATAGGTTTTTGAGTTATGCTACAAAGGGGCTTGGTGAGCTTAAGAACACCTTAGTTCTACTCGTCTAATTCACTGTATCATAAGCACCTTCGAAATCAAATTTTGAATAGAAGCTTTAGGACAAATCAGTAGCTGGGCTAAAATAGATGCCATATATATTGTCAAAATGTTAAATATATATTTCCTTGCAGCTGAATGCTTGTGAATCTACAACTTTAATACATGTTGCTACATTGCCCTTTGAACCAAACAAAATATAAGCAAATTAATCTTTATTAAATCACGTTTTTTATGATAAAAATCCTCAATTTATCTTTATAGCTGCAAGTGTCCGGGGGAAGACACTTGAGTTTTCTTGTCGGACTTGGGCTTGTCTGGTTGGGCTGAATTTGGGCTTTGCTATGCTGTCTAACATCTCGCTTGAGCCTGACACAATTTATTATTCTGGTTATGGAAAAAAACCTTTTCCTATGAATTTTTTGGTCTACAATTAAATCTATAAGAAAAACATTTATACTTTTGAACAATCAATTTTGGCAGTGTCTTTTGTCAAATTGGAAATTAAGCATGAACATGTGCCATTCTAACCTTTTAATGTGCGAGCCACACTTCATTTTCTCTCAATTGGCAATGGCTACTATAGACGCCGTTGCGATTCCTTCTGGTTTAAAACTGATCTTTAGGAATACTTTCGGACTCGCTAATTAAAATGTATAACTTTTTTGTTCAAATTTGTAATACATCGTGATTCATCCAGCAATAATGAGAATGGATTGTTTTGATCCTGCCCATATTCTAAAACAATTTGAAATAAATTTATACAAAGACCCCTAAATTATCAGAATCAATGAAGAAGAGCTGAACGGGGAAACTAATCTAACTTGTGTAATCCGTTCTCCATACAATTTCATTCAGTGGTAATTTGTCTTCACGGCATTAACCGATGAAAATACAACTAAAATCAGAAGTAAAATAAAAATAAAAATTGACCATAAGTTAATTCCGATCGTGCATATAAAATAACACAATTGAAGAAATTAATTAACCATGTACACGTATAATATAAGTAAACACGAAAAAAGCTCCCGCAATCTAAAATCAATCGCTTACGCGGCCTTGAATGAAAATGTTAGAATTTGGACACATATTTGCTGGCCCAACAAAAAAGCAGCTGTTACAACTTACAAAGGAAAACCCTAGTTTTCCCAAAAGATGAGTTCGACTAGTATAATATCGGTGTCATATCACACCAATTTCAAAATATATTGAATAGACTTCAAATGACTAATTTAAACTGATTTACTTTATGAGTGATGTGTTTACGTGCAAAAAAAATTATTTTTTCGAGTTATTTTTATATCAAATTAAGTGGTAACAAATGTTGAAAAATGAATGTACTAAAATTAACTTAAAAATCTCACATTTGACCTGACTTGATACTAAATAAATTCAAAAAGGATTCCGAATGTGATTTCTATATTTGGGAATTGATTTGATACTAGGTACCAGATAGCTCTGGCATGTCAAATGCGGAGCTTGATTTGTGCGTAGTCCTTACCAATTTTGACTTAGTCAAAAGGATCAACTAAGGAGATAGAGGAGATGAGAGCAAGACAAGCAGCACGCTAGGTAGATGAGAGCAATTAAACTCTTTCTCTGTGATTGAGGACCCAGTTGTCAGAATTAATGAGGTTGCTAACCTTACAATCACTCATCACTTACAGATGGTCCCGAAAACCACTTTATTTACACTTCAGACAAGTGGGCCTCAATTGGCAGTGATCCTAGATCGAGCTCTACATCTGAAGGAATTGAGTCATTAAGAAGTAGTAATCTAATTAGGATAAATTGCCTGACATGTCATGCTCTCATTATTTTGCTATTTTTAGATTATAGGATTAAAATGTAAATAAGGCATTAAGATCGCTATAAAAAGGCGAATAAGTGTATGGATTCAGGCTAGTGATTTATTCTCTCAATTTATCTACGCATCAACACTTATGCACTGTCGCCATTGCTGCCGCTCTTCAATTTTCTTCAAATTAGTTTTTTCCTTTTTGCTCAAACCTCAAATTCCAATCAATTCTCCATTAGAATCATCTCGTACCATAACATGGCATCAGTACTGGGTTAATTCTTTTGATTTGGTAATAGGTACCAGATGGTGCTCGATGCTTGTGTTAAACTCTTTTCATTACCCCCCCAGCTGACACAGAGAGCCTCTACTTAGCTTTATGTGGGTTTTTAGAATTTTGAGGGGAGTTGTTATCGATTAAACTAATGTAATTCTTGCTTTTATTGATGAAAACTGTTAGCTAGGGGCTAATAGTTTCAAATTAAAAAAAAAAAAAAAACAGAGAGAGAGAAGCTTGAGTTGTTATTCATGATGCAATTTTTAGTGGAAGTACTGTTAAGAAAGTTATTTTCAGTTGTTAACATCTCGCAAATATTTTCTACGAATGTTTCAACATCTAGGTTGTATTAAATATGGCGAGAAAAGAACAATGATTCTTATACTTTTCTGTTTTATCCTATCAAGTTTCTTTCATTATTTGAGAGTGGGGACTGAACACCTTGGAATATTCGGATATCTTGGAACCAGGAACCATATTGAAAGAAATGAGATGCCACATAAGGATGGCCGACATTTTTATTAATATCCAAAGTTAATTACAAATTAATAAATATATCCAGAATCAGTGGGTATTTCGAAAAATGTCCAAACCGGTCAGATTCTGGCCGGTTTCCTCCTCTCCCAGAAACCGGCCAGAATCTGACAGGTTTCTTCCCTCTTTTTTTTTTAGAGAGACACTATGAAGAGCAAGATAATGAAATCTAACATTGAAAATTCGAATTTTTTGTTTAAATTATTTGTTAGATTACTTCTTTTGATGTATAATTAACATATTTATACTAAAATACGCTAAATTACTTGAAATTATATTGAATTACACTATATTACATTAAATTACGCTAAATTATGTTAAATTATGTTGAATTACACTAAATTACATTAAATTACGCTAAATTACACTAATTTCGCTAATTATAATGAAATACGGTAAATTACGCTAAACTACGCAAAATTACGCTAAATTAGGCCGATTTTGTGCCATCTTTCATAAATCATAAAAAATAGTAAAAAAATTCCAAAAATAGTAAAAATTGGTATTCTACAAGTTCATTATATAACTAATTTATTGAGCTACTTAGATTGAATAATAGAAATGAAAATCTTAATCGGAAACTTCAACTCAAGTTTTGAGGCTCTTCCCTTTGTTTTTTGGTAATTCTGAATTTTGAAATCTGGCATCGCGGGCACTGATGCATGCGTATTTTCGCAAGCTTTCCGAAAAGTGGTCATTTGCTGAAATCGGACACTCGAGCACCATTTTATGGCCGTTTGAAGTTTCGTCGTCGTTTTTTGCCTTCTCAGTAAAGATATCATCCATATTCATATGTAATTTACCGTAATTTACAGTATTTTAGCGTAATTTAACATAATTTAGCATAATTTAATGTAATATAGTGTAATTCAATATAATTTCAAGTAATTTAGCGTATTTTAGTATAAATATGCTAATTATACATCAAAAGAAGTAATCTAACAAATAATTTAAACAAAAAATTCGAATTTTCAGTGTTAGATATTGATCAAATGGACTCTCCAGGGTGTAAAAAATAAAATAAAATAAATAAGCCAAGAGTTATTGCGAATCATTATATGTATGCCATGATGAGTCTCATGATATGAAATCCAAATCCACCTTATCATAAAAAGGATTCAAATTAATGCCATTAAATTTTAAAAATTATCAACTTAATTATATTGTTAACAGAAAATATCACAATGACCATAATTTAATTGGAAAGATTGGAGGGAGATGAATATGTATAAAGATGCCCTTCAATTGCAAAAATTTAGGAAAATAACATATTGAGTGATCAAAATATTTGGACCTATTAAAATTAAGGGTAATTATATGTTCCCCCATCTATCATTCCCTCATTTCATCCCCCAACTAACTAACTTCCTCTTCTAACTATAATTACAAATTCTAACTACCTAATAGTTCCTACAAATTAATTAGCAAATTTTCTCCCTTTATTTCTTTCCTCTGTCTCCCTCCCTCTCCCACCTCCGCCTCCACCCATCTCTCCCACCTCTCCCTCTCCGCCTCCGCCCGCCTCTCCCACCTCTCCCTCTCCGCCTCTGCCCGCCTCTCCCACCTCCGCCTCGTTACTCCATCCCAATCAAGCACACCTCCGCCGGGTCAAATCCATCACTGTTGACCGCCGGGTCAGATCCGTCGCGTCTATGTTCCTCTTCCTCATGCAGTAGCGAGTTATTTGCAAAGAACAAAACTTCATTAATGGTGAATTAGGCCAGTGCGTACTAAGTACTAAGAAATGACAGAAAAATAAATTTTGAAAAAAATTAGAGGTATATGAATGAATACTTGATGTTTTAGAGATGAATATACTTCAACGTGTATGAATGAATACTTGATATCTTAGGTATAAATACTTTAACGTATATGTATGAATACTTGATATCTTATGGATGAATATTTCAACGTATATGTATGAATACTTCAACGAAATATGTTTTTTTTGTTTTAAATATTGTTTTTTTTTTTGTAACATTTCAATTATATAATCTGTAAAATTTGATAGATTATTTTTGTTTCGACAATGAAACACGTGGTAAATATTTTTTATTTTCAAAAAATAAAATTGAACTAGAAAGTAATAAAGCAATATTCAATACTATATGGCTGCTCTTGTAAAATTAATCGAGATATGCACATATGCTTGTAATTGATACATGAACTATTTACACTTACATGACAAGGATGAATACTTGCTCCATGAGGTGTGAATACTTGCATGACGAGGTATGAATACTTGTGCAGTGGACAACTCGAAAGTATGTCATCATGGATCTCATTTGAAAGAGAAAATTGTATAGAAGACGTTTGTGATTTTAGATTTGCAAAATTCTTCACAGATCGTTAGAAATATTGGTTAGATTGAAACGAGAAAAAAAAACCACTTCTAAAAACGTGTAAAGATGGGTGAGTGATGTGTCCAGTTTTTTTTTAAAATACTTGATATCTTAGGTATAAATACTTGATGTATTATATATAAATACTTGATTTATTATATATGAATACTTGCGCGGGTCAGTTGTAAAATATTTCAGATATTAGGCGGTCCCCAAATAGTAAGTGGTCCCCCAAGTAGTTAGTAGTTATTAAAGTAGTTATTGACTGGAGATGAAACGGGGGATGAATCCCGGGGGATAGCTAGGCTCTCCCTAAAATTAATTACCTCTGCCCTACCTAAATGTATGGTACTATTATTATAGCATCCATATCACGTGTTCTCTGCAGGAATAAATTCCATAAATAGTACCATTGCCAAGTGATATCCGAAATTTTTATTAATCGAAATTAAAATAAAAAAATATCGTTAAAGGGGATTATTTTGGCGGAAATTTCATATATAGGTAGAACGGGTTGGTTTATCCCGTCCCACGGGACGTGAAATTTTAACCCGTCCGGATACTGATTCCTAATCCGCCTCCGCTCTGCTAATTAGAAAAAATCAGGACGGTAAATTCGATCACGTCCGATCGCAAAAAAAAAAAAAAAAAGTCAGGACGTTATGGATTGTCCCGTCCCTGACTGCATTGGTTGTTGAATGAAAATATGGTTGACCAATTCAAACCCAACAATTTTTTTTCTAAATGAATTGAGAACCTTGGAAACCTTCCGAAAATGCATTGGTCTCGGAAAGGACGGATTAACCCGTCTGTGAATTTTTTTTTCGCTCCTTGGACGGGACGATCTATACCGTCCGTGGTTTTTTCCTGTTCGGTTAATTTGATTAGCGGTGCTTAAGCCAAACGGAAATGGGTTAGTGGGACGGGATAAATCAACCCGTTCTACCTACATTTTGAAATTCCGTCCAAATGATATCCTTTACCGATATTTTTTTAATTTATTTTCATTGATAAAAATTTCGGCAAGTGATATGGATGCACATGGGCATGTTGCATAACTGTCACACTTTTGAATGATTTTTGTTTTTGAAAGAAAATTCACTGTCACACTTGGTAGTTTCATGTTATTACCGTCTATATTATTAGAAACTCGAACAAACTCATCCCAGGTGTAAAATATCGTCCATCACCAGGTAAAGGCTAACATAGCTTATATACTAATTATGGTGCTCTGGTACTTGAAATATACCATTGTATCTTTATAGGACATCCTATTATGCGTACAATATTACAATTAAATAATATTTTATTCTTTTGTGTCTTTTCATTTGAAAAAATGGGGTACCAAGTATTTTTCTGTAAAAAATGTGACAACACACTATTAATGGACATATTTTTCTTTTATTTGTTTCAGTGCAGGAATTGGCATCATTGTGTAAACTGCAAGGATACGAAGAAATGTCATGATTGCCGATTCAGATGTAATATTCATTACTTATTCTTTCAATTTCTTCATATGTATTATTTTGCATTGTCTTGCTTAGCTATGACAAGCACGGCATGTCGGGCACACGGGTCAGCATGCACATTAGATATGTCATATTTTTAGTCACGTTGTGATTTAATTTCTTTAAAATCGGCACGTTTAAACACGGTACGGTATGGTATGCCACGTTTAAAAACAAACATAGCATGTTTGAACACGTTTAAGAACATGCACACTGCCAATTCGGTCCATTCAGAGACTCTTATTTCAAAAACCATCTTATAAGAGTCTCTGAATAGACCGAATTGGCAGTGTGGAACAACTTTTGAGTGTTGACCGCTGACAACACCAATTTCAGCATCTACGAGTAGTTTTTTTTTTATAAAAGGCACAGAGCCCATTTCATTATAGATGAAATCAAGTTAACTTACATTCATCTACGAGTAGTTGCGTCACAGAAAATTCCATTTCGACACGTGGCAGCATGTGATAGGCTGGTTGGCTTGTGTTGTGATGCCACAGATCCACCCACAGATTGTGCTTCCTGGAATAAATTCCACTCATCCATTCAAGATCAAATGGTTGTTGGTAACTAAAATTAAAAAAAAAAAAAAACCAGCACGGCACGTCCAAGTACCAGCATGGTATGTCGGAAAAACATCATACCAAGCTGTACAGTTAAACGCGTTGTGTTCATTTTTAATATTGTGTGGCACAATACGTCTAGAAATTTTGACGTGTTAGCACAGCACGTAATTCCGAACACGCCGGAACATGACACAGCTTTCTTCTCTAGTATTATCAATATAATAGTACTGCGCATGAACAAACAAGAGTAAAATTCTGCCAGTTTGGGAGAAATTTAAAAAATACCCTCCTTTTTTTAAACATCAAACAAAATATCCCTCCTTCAAATTTGCTAAAAAAATATCTCCATCTTGAAAAGGAATGACCCATAAGTTAGCAGCCGTATGAAGGCAATAGATTGTTTGGACGAAAGAGGTTAATTAGCAGCCGTATGAAGGCAAAGAGACTTTCCTTCCACCAATCTGAAGTGCAACTCCTGAATTGGGGGAACTATTGCTCCACTTATCCATTTCTGGATTATGGAAATGTATAATGAATCCATTCAAAGAGTTGTATGGCTGATTAGAGTATTTTTCATGTTCTACCAACACAACTATAGTCAACCCCTATACTTCACCCATCAATATAATTGGGTCCACATAGCTTATTTCACCAATGACAGGCAAGGAAATTTGAAAATTGGAGTGGGAGGGGGGGGGGGGGGGGGGGGGGGGGGGGGGGGCCTCCGATGGACATCCGACCAATGACCATGTGGTCAGAGCCGTCCAATCAGCACTAATAATTGTGCGCAAGTGACCTGCACAAATTTTTTAGATATCCATACAAATCTTGATGGAGATCAGATAACTCCAATCAGACATCGGACCGAATTTGATATGATACCCATCAGATTGTCTGCGATTCCTAAAAAATATTCTTCCTTCTCTTATTTCCATAGTTAGATGTTACAGAATGAGATAAATTTTATGCTTCTCTGATCATTAGTGAAAGACTAAGCATGCGATAGCGCTTACGAGTGCCAGATGTACTATAGCAAAATTGTCCTGACAAGCTTAAGTGTTTTCTTAAAACGAAATGCTCTTGTCAGATGTTTCATTTTGCCCACAAAAGACACAAGAACTATACCTTGACATCCTCTTTTAATTTGTTGACCTTTTACTAAAATTCTTTTTCTTCTAACTAACTATACAAAATAATTTAATTTTCAAACAAATTTTAGCCTTCCAAACTATATCAAAGTCATAATTAACTATACCTTCAAACTCAACAAAAATAAACGTATCTAACTATGAATTTTCTAGTAGGGCTTGTGTTTGATGAATATCTTCTCCAAATTATTTCATAGAATAGGGGGCTCAAGTAATTTCTTTAACTAAATTAATTATTTTTAGATGGGTCATCTTTTTTTTTTTTCTTTATAGATAGCATTGAAGATTTGAAGTCTTCATCATCTAGTAATATGATCTAAGGATATTTTTCGTTTTGACAGAATCTCTTTTATTATATTTAAATTTGAAATACATGATTTTTCTCTAATTCATACTGTAATATATTATTTGTTCTATTATGTATTGAAGAAAGACAACTATGTACCGTTGATTTTTCTCTAATTTAATTCCCACCTTTCGTGAATGAGTATCCGGAGTATAATATTTGTAGTTTACAGTTAACGGAGTGATAGAGATGAGAGACGGGAATAACATATGTCCCTATTTTTTTCTCATATTTTTCTATCAAACACATCCATAAGTTGTATGTATAAGAAAGAAAGAAAGAAAAACATAATGTATGGTAATGAAATAAAGTAAAATGACAATTGTTATAAAAAATCTATGTGCTTATAATACGTATAAATAACCTACGTATAAAGAAAATTATGGGGAATAAGAGAATAATTCTTGTCCTTTTATCAAACACAATCATGTAGGTTTTGTATGAAATGGCAAAGATTATAAAATCGTGTTTGGTAGATAGATAAAAGAAAGAGGCATAAGAATAATGATTATCCTTATTCTCTTTTTTATCCTTCTACGAAACACTTACATATAAATTGTATATGGAAGAAGTAAAGTGGCAAGACCTTATGATAGAAATTATCTTTCTATCAAACATATTGTCTGTAAAAAAAAAACAAGATAATATGACTGTGTTTTGATGTATAGAAAGGTAATGTAAATTAGGAATAAAATGTAGGAGATGCAAGGATAATGTTTATTTGTATTCTCTTGTTTTTTTTATTCTTCTACTAAATGCTGACATATAAATTGTATATGGAACAAGTAAGGTGACAATACCTTGTTTGATAGATATTATCATTCTATCAAGAGACAGACCCACATGTAATTGGGGGTAAGACAACTCTCTTATTTTGAATTTTGAAACAAATTTCTCTATATATTATTGGGCTATTGCCCTATCCAAAAATAACTTTGTCCTACCCTGTTGAGTTTAAAATCCCCCATTGAGTCCGTAATATTTTTTTGTGTGTGCAGTCCACAATAGAATCAGATTAGCTAATGTGTTTGAATCCGGTTAGCTATTTGAACCCAATTACTCTTGGTCTCTTGCCCTACCCAAACAGGAATCCTAGGTTCGCCCCTGATTCTAACAAAAATATTGTCTACAGAAAAACAAGATAACAAAACCGCGTTCTGATAGTGAGGTAACGTAAATTACGAATAAAATGAAGGGGGCGCAAGGATAATACTTATCCTTGTTATCTTTTTTTATCCTTCTACTAAACGTTAACATATAAGTTGTATATGACAAAAGTAATATAACATTATCTTATTTGATAGATATTATTCTTCTACCAAACAAATTACGGAAAAAATAAGATAACAAAACCGTACTCTGGCAAAGAGGTATCGTAAATTAGGAATAAAATGAAGAGACACACATATAATGCCTATCTTTTACTTTTTTTTTTATACTTCTACCGAACGCTAACATATAAGTTGTATATGGAAGAAGTAAAGTGCCAAGACCTTATAGAGAAAGCGAGATAACAAGACTGTGTTTTGGTAGAGAGGTAACGTAAATTAGGGATAAAATGAAGGGGCGCAAGGATAAGCTCTTTTTTTTCATCTTTCCACTAGATGTTAACATATAAGTTGTATATGGCAGAAGTAAGGTGACATAACCTTATTTGATAGATATTATCCTTCTACCAAACTTATGAAAAAGAAGAAGATAACAAAACAGTATTCTGGTAGAGAGGTATTGTAAATTAAGAATAAATGAATGGGCGCACGGCTAATGCTTATCTTTGCTCTCTTTTTTACCCTTCTACCAAACGCTAACATATAAGTTGTATATGAAAGAAGTAAAGTGATAAAACCTTATAGAGAAAGCAAGATAACAATAATGTGTTTTGGTACAGAGATAATGTAAATTAGAGATAAAATGAAGGAGGGGCAAGGATAATGTTTATCTTTGCTCTTTTTTTTTATCCTTACACTAAATGCTAACATATAAGTTGTATATGGAAGTAGGTGACAAGACTGTGTGTTAGTAGAGAGATAACGTAAATTAGGGATACTGTCATCTTCAGGATGACAGGTGTTATTGATAATTTATTTTGAGTTATTTCTTTTCAAAACAACTCTTGAAATTACATATACATTTTGAGTTTATTTTGATTAATTAGTATCAAATATTTTGTAAAATTTCACCAATGAAGTGTATTCATAGATGTTGATTTTTCACATTCTTAATTTGTATTAAAATAAAGTTGAAATGTCATAATTTTATATATGTATGTGAAAAAAAAGTAAAATAAATTAAATTTTCTGGTTTTTTGTTTTGTTTGCATTTAAAAGTTATTAAGGATTTAACAAGTGATGTTATATATCATTTTACTATTTTTGTTGGTAGAAACTTTGTTGTTCGATTGCTGTAAATCTGTAAAATTAATGAAATTTCTCATATTAAATTTTTAAAAATAAATAAAAACAATTTAAAAAGCAAAACATCACTTGTAGTAAAACAATAAAGTGGTTTAATGGACCGATAAAAAGTTCAAAATGCAGACTTAAAATCATCCACTAACTTCAACTGTATTTTTTTATTTTGACAATTATTTATTTCCAGATCTATATAGCACATTGATCTTATTCTAAAAATTTTCAAAATTATAGAGAAGCATATCTATTCTATATACTTAATCCTTGATCCCGAGCTACAGTAAATTGAATAGTGCCTCTGACATATGAGTCCCACTTATCAGGGAAACGTTTTTTTTCTTTCCTTTGCACCATTCACAAGTTCTCCCTCGCTGCGATAATGTCCTCCTCTCGAACCTTCTTCCTCCACTCGGCTAAGTTGGTTAGAGAACCTTCTCCTTTCGAAAGTTCCTCCAATCCGGCTCTCATCTTCTTCAATCCCGACCTCCTCTCTTCAGCCCTATCTCTCTCTCTCTCCCATATCTGACTTTCTTCTCCTCTCCTAAATCAAACCAAATCCCAACCCCTTTCCTCCATCGACCCCTCCAAGACCATGCTCTCCTCTCTCCGCGTTCTCTCTTTCTCCCTGTTGTCTCTCTCCTCTCCGTTGGTCCCATCTTCTGCCTCCGCTCCACCGCCGTCTCCGAGCTCGCCTTCACTTACCTCCTCCACAAAAGGTATCCTCTCTCTCTCTGAGAAATTAGCTCAACTGTTAAGCTGATATTGCGCTCCAACATTACTATGTCTCAACCAAAAGGAAAAGTTAAAGAGGATTGACAATACTGCATTACTACAACTGTACTTGATTTGTTTTTTGCCCACCTGAAAAAACCATTCCATTTCTAGATCACTTAATTAGACGTACTCCCATTGTTTCAGTTTTTGAAGCTTATCTATTGGATTTCATTAACAAAATAATTTTAACAAACCCTTACACAAGCATAAACCAAAGCATAAAGTAAAACAAGATTAGAGTGTCAAGCCTCACATTTCCATTAGCACCCTTAGGCTAATGTCATTCAGGAAAATGTCATGTAGAAAATACATTACCTTTTGAATTTCACCTTGCTTGCACAGTCCATCTATAAAAGTGCAATAAGTCATGACACCAAGCTAATGCCCTTTTTCTTTTAAGAAAATGGTCAAGCCTCACATCAGGACTTTTCCAAACAATCATAATTGATACGCTAATATGCCTAATGTCATGTATAAAAAACATTACCTTTTGAATTTCACCTTTCTTGCACAGTCCATCTATAAAAGTGCAATAAGTTATGACACCGAGCTAAATGCCTTTTTTTTTAAGAAAAGGGTCAAGCCTCACATCAAGCTAATACCAAATTTTTAACATTGGATTTTCATTTCAAATTTGTGTGTTACAACTCTATATTGTTTTTTTTCTTTTTCGAACAATCATCAACTGATATGCTAATATTCCTATATTATACCAAAGTATGTTATTTCCATTATTCAAATTAATATCTTCCTTTGCACTGTTATGTTCATATTCTATTTTATTGTTCTCAATGGCAGAAAACCACGACAAATTCGTCTTCACAATTCTACTCTACTGTTTTATACATCTCCTTAAGTGCTTTGGCCTTTCTACAGATACTAAGGTATTCCTTTTTTTTTTTTTTTACAAACATATATTCTCAAATCTGATATAAACGCTTAATTTAGTTTCGCAAATCTGTTGTAGATGTTCATTCACAATCTGCCTATGTATATACATATCTTTATAATGACAATATCTTTTTCTGTCCATTGAATAACATTATAGTTCACATCAGAACTTAGGTTTTTATATGAAATTTACTTAATACTGATCTAGTTTATTACACATCCTCATAGACTGTATAGATTTTTAGTTAGACATGAGGTTCTCAAGTAACTTCCTCAATTTTACTTGATGCTGTAACAGAATCATAATTTATTATATTTTATAACAGTACTATGCATACAGTTGTACATAATGTTGTCGACTGGAGATCAGACGTTTTCTCTCATAAGTCAGCTGTTGCACATAAGCTCACCTCTCAACTTGATTCCCAGATTTTCGAGGTTCGAATTGCATAAGAAGAGGAAATCAGAAAGGGATACTATCTGAAGGTATGCCTGTGATCCCAAGAAAATGTTTATGCTATGAAAAATATTCCTTTTCTGGTCATAGAGATATCCTGAGTATTTAGTAGATTAGTTCATAGTTCCATTTTTCTTTTTTTTTAGGGCCTTCTATTGACATATTAAATGGAGCACACTATTGCTTGCTCAAGCCTGAAAATTTGGCAAAAAGAATATGAGCAAGTGGTTTTTCAATAGCTAAAAATCTAGGAGCCTGACCGGTGGTCAGTGGAGAAATAAACGGATAAGAGAGTGGTCAAAATATCAATACAGAACTTCATGCTTGATTGGTCAAATGCAGAAATCACTTATAGTTATCGCATAGACAGTTTCTAATTAAAATAAGCTATCATTTTCAGCTAGATAATAGAATAAGCCGTAATAGCAGTTTTGGAATTACAACAAAAGTGATATTCTTTTGTTGGTTATGCAAGACAAGTTCATCCTGACAAAAGCCCTAATGATCCTCAAGCAGCTGAGAGATCTCAAGTACTAGGAGAAGCATATCAGGTCTCGAGTGACCTGGTACAGAGAAAGGCTTATGATGGCTTCGGTAAAAATTGCACATCTCGGTAAAATTCTATCTTTTGCATGCTAAGTTGTTGAAGTAACAATTTAAGTCACATGCCTAATTACCTATGCATGTACTACCCATTTGGTACATACGGGTCCAATTTGGAAAATGACATCAGTAGTACCTCGGTTTCAGACAAGAATTGTATTGACTGGTACTGATAAAATTGCATCAGGTGTGCTCCCAATATAGTTGTATAGGTCAACTTTGTTTGTACAAATCAACTACTAGACCAGGAAGTAAAAATATATCTATTATTCAATTAAGCTGATGATATAGTTGATATAATGCATATCTAGGAAGACGGAGCAGTGGTATTTACACTTCTAATTAGAAGCAACCTTTTTGAAGATTGTATGTAACCATTTGACAATAGCCGTCATGGTTTTCCCTGAGATGGCGAGCAACTCTGACAATTCTGACAAGCAACAAGACAGGCCTAATGTACTAATCTGATTTAAATATAATAATGACTTTTGGGTATTATTATTTTCCTCATAGTTACAAAAGGGTTGTGAGCTCCCTGCACCTATACTTTGTCCTTCTAAGCTCTCAGTATGCACAAGAACTTTCTTATTGTTCATTTATGTCTCAACTTTTTGGAAAGCAATATAAAGTGAAATATCTTGAACATTAAATTAATGAAGTACCCTTTTATGTGTAAATGAAAGATAGAAAATGTTCTCAATATCAAATTTATTGTCAGATTTTGAT
Organism: Carex littledalei; assembly: GCA_011114355.1. Classification (NCBI taxonomy): domain Eukaryota; kingdom Viridiplantae; phylum Streptophyta; class Magnoliopsida; order Poales; family Cyperaceae; genus Carex; species Carex littledalei. The sequence goes on from CM022097.1 coordinate 5,965,669, forward strand.
TCTGTTACTTGTTGACAGCTTTGTAGTGAAATATAATTATATTTTGCAACTATTGTCGTGTTTTCATTGGGGTCTTGTATTATATTTGGCCACCTATTGAGCTTGAGAGGAAGAAGACAGACTAGCTCAATCTATTTTATATGGGGTGAAATCCCTCGTCTTCCCTTGTTGATTTTCATGCTTTAAACCTTATTTATTCAAAGGGGATTAGAAATTTAAATCCAGTTTAATCTTGGGATTGTAGTAATGAAAAGTACTAGATATTAACGTTGTTATATTGGATTTATTATTTTCAAAAAAATGAGGATTAATGTGAGAAATAAAATGATTTCTCATTTTCTGAGGTTTCGAAAAAAACCCACCTCAGCATTCAATCCACATTGGCTGCTCAGTATCGTAGTGGTTCAGTTTTGAAGAAGTTTTGCTACATGGTCAATTAAGCACAAATTTTAGTCTAAATAATAAATAATTTAAAGTAGACATGCTTTTGTTAAGCTTCAACTATTCAATATTCTTTTACTAATTTTAGTTATGTGCTTGACTGCATTAGAATTTAGAAAAATTAGGAGTATGGTTTTGAATTGAGGATGTCTAAGAGGAGAGAAGCGTCATTTGGTATGATGTACCAGCTGGTACCAATACAATTTTTGTCTTCAGTCAGCTGGTACATGGTACTGGTAAAGCAAAGTGCATACCAATAGTGGTACACATGGCATTGCATATGGTATGCTTGATCTTTGCTATGAGATTGGATTTTACCACTATTGAAACACATCTTCTAATAATTTTTGAGAAGAGCAATAACAGGTTTCTCTGGTTGTGTAGAAACATTGCTGCAAGAGTTGTGATTTTTCAAAAAGTTTGAAACTTAGCTGTAAACTAATACTTATCTTTTACATATCTGATATGTACAGTTTTTTGTTCGATAGTTCATCTATGTTGTAAATTAATGCTTGGATGTATACTTTTTAGTTTCATTTTTGTATTATTCTTCCATAGGTAAACTAACATTTGTATGATATATATATCGTTTTGTTCGTTATATTTCCAACAACTCAGTATAACACATTGATAATAATTACGAAGCAAAGCGAGACATTTTGCTAGTTCTTTCCGAATTTGGTAGAGTTCTAAAATGGTACTTGGAAATTGTTTCCAAAAAGAAAAAAAAAAGAGGGACTCAAAAGTATTTTCACAATCTGTGGCAAGTAGGAATGTCGGGACAAAGCGCGCAAGAACTACTGTACATCTGGGACCCAACATTACAAGGCGAACCGTCAATCCTCCTGTCAGTAAGATACAACACGGTACAGCGATCCTTCATCTACCACTGACATTCCAAACGCTAATAGGGTACCAAAGTGCCGAGGTGGACTTCCTAGTCTCCCTTGGCAGTTTGCTATTCTCAGACCTTTTCTCTGCCACACACGCAGATCCCATGCGTCTGAAATTTACTGCCTGAACCTGGTCTATCTCTCGATCGCAAAATCTAGGGACTGTCAGTCGTATTAGGAAACTTATTGAACACAACAAATGGGGCCCTTAAATAGGCTCCCAGGTCCAAGCCTAAAAATAGATCATATTTTTCTATTTATTTAGAACTCTGTGTCATAATTCGTTCTAGTCCCTCTCTCTCTCTCGATCAATCGATTCTCGAAGCACACTCTCTCCCAGCTGTATTTCCAATGGCAATGGCGGTGACCATGGCAACATCTACCTTTGTCTCGTGCAACACTAATCGGACTCGTTCTCCGGCTATCTCGCCATCCTTCTTAACAGGAGCGGGCCCAATTTCGATTCCATCGCCGATTTCCTTCGATCAGCGGAGTAGACGGTGTGCCCCTCTTGTCGTTCAGGCTGTTTCTGACTCTCAAAAGTCCCAGACCTGCCTCGATCCTGATGCTAGTCGTGTAAGTGCCTAACCTGATTTTGGGAGGAAGGGAGTGGGCGAGGGGGTTGGGCTGTTGGGAGATGGGAGGGCAGAGTTGGTTTATTTTTCCAATCTGAGCTAATGTAGGTTCATTAGCTCTTTGATGAAAGCAACCTTTGTTTCTTACATGATTCATTCTTATTTAAACAGAGTAAAGAAAATTTATTCATCTAAATAAGGGGAAATAAGTTGAATTATTTTGCCTTTTTTTATAACAAAGGGAGAAGTTAAAACAAAATCGTGTAATGTAACCTTATTCTTAGATCTGGCTAGGTTTATTTGCATCACACTTCAGATGATGATTGTACTGATCATACAACTGTAGACTTCCGTTATTATTTTCCTAAACTTGATAGCCTTAGATACTTACATTGCTAGCCCTCTTTGATCACCGTTTTGACTTAAAAAGTGAATTTGGTTCATAAGCAATGAGCTCATATTTTCTCTTTTGCTCTTCAACAGAGTGTACTGGGCATAATTCTGGGTGGTGGGGCTGGTACCCGTCTATACCCGCTGACCAAGAAGCGTGCAAAGCCAGCTGTACCACTTGGAGGCAACTACCGACTGATTGACATTCCTGTCAGCAACTGCCTGAACAGCAATGTCTCAAAGATATACGTGTTGACCCAGTTCAACTCTGCTTCTCTCAACCGCCACCTGTCATGTGCGTACTCCAGCAACATGGGCGGGTACAAAGACGAGGGTTTTGTTGAGGTGCTGGCTGCGCAACAGAGTCCTGAAAATCCTAACTGGTTTCAGGTAACTTTTATTTCCCCTTATATTATATGATTGAGAAGGATGATCTGGACTTCCAGTGTTGGTTCAATAATGATTTATCTTCCTAACTTAAATTATAAAGGAACAGTTGTGTGCAATTGGAGTACAAAAGTAATGCCTATCTTAAAGTAAGCAGTCCTTTTTGTACTCTTTATTTAAATGATCACTTCACATGGATAATGAATTACACAGACTTTCTTAATTAAACACAATGTATTAGGTTAATTGGTGGTATGAGACTGAGTTGTTATTGCGAGCAATGACAGACCGCAAATGACTAATTGTCTAATAAGGGTGTTAAAAATGATCAATCTGCATACCCCTTGGAATTGTTTTTTCAAACCGGTATAAAAATAACATAACAGTTAATTTCTTTTAAGATTAAAAAAATGGTCCTGTGATGACTTGACTCCAACCCTCTATTATTGTGTCCTATTATGTTTATGCTTTTCAAATTCCTTATGTACTAACTAAGAATCTGTACAGGGTACAGCTGATGCAGTTCGGCAGTACCTTTGGCTCTTCGAAGAGCACAACATCATGGAGTTCCTGGTGCTAGCAGGTGACCACCTCTACCGCATGGACTATGAGAAGTTCATCCAGGCGCACCGTGAGTCTCATGCGGATATCACTGTCGCTGCCCTCCCCGTGGATGAGAAGCGTGCTACCGCTTTCGGTCTCATGAAGATCGATGATGAGGGCAGGATTATTGAGTTCTCGGAGAAACCCAAGGGGGACACACTAAAGGCTATGAAGGTACCTATGTAATTCAGGACATTCTATTTTTTAGGAAATTTTGCATATAATTCCTCTTCCCTCGACAAGTGTATTTATTAATTACTAAATGAGGGGCTTTATGACAAATAACTGCATCTGAAGGAGCATTCAATAAAATTTACTAGAATCATACTGAACTGCTGGTTAGTATGATTCTGACCATGAGTTAGTTTGTGATCCTTGAGTCTTAAGATGGTATTAGTACCAATTTTACCGATCCTGCCTGGTACTGTATAATTTTAAACCTACTTCTTTGATCTTTTTTGAGTTGTCTTCAATTGAACATCAAATAGACCATTAAGAAAGAATTAGCTCATGTTCAATTCTTGGTAACCACAATTAAAACTGTTGTTAATCTATATTTCTCAAATTTAGGTGGATACCACGATTCTAGGTCTTAACGAGGAGAGAGCGAAGGAGATGCCTTACATAGCAAGTATGGGCATCTATGTATTCAGCAAACACGCAATGCTCCAACTTCTACGAGATAAGTTCCCTGACGCCAATGATTTCGGGAGTGAGGTCATCCCTGGGGCCACCAACGTCGGCATGAGGGTATTTTCTTAATTTATTCTTTTTATAATTTGATCTTTATGCGCTCCAATCTAAACAACTGTACCATCTATCAAGTAGTGCCTATGTTTAATTATCTATATTGTCCTTTGATTCAATTTGCATATACATCACAATTTTAGTATACTTTTTATAACTTCTACGAACTTAACTTTGAAATTTTAGGTCCAGGCATACCTATTTGATGGCTATTGGGAGGATATTGGTACTATAGAGGCATTCTATAATGCCAATCTAGGGATCACCAAGAAACCTTTCCCCGATTTCAGGTACAATTTACAAAATCCCTGCCACAATCTTAAATTTTTCAACTTGTTCTTGTTAGCTAACCATGTGCCCCTTCCTTTCTCTCCTAAAGCTTCTATGACCGGTCAGCCCCCATATATACCCAGCCTCGGTATTTACCACCCTCCAAGATAAAAAGTGCTGATATAACTGAGAGTGTCATTGGCGAGGGCTGCATCATCAAAGTAAGTTCTCTTTCCTCCATTTTATTATTTTCTTTATTCTTTTAAGTGAATATTAATATATAGCCGGATTATACCAGTAGCTTGCTTCTAGATTCAGTTCAATAGTGGACCAGAGTATTTCGTGACTAGAGGTCAGTACCAAAACATTAATAACCTATCACATGATTATGGTGAGATTATTGATTGTTTTAGTACCCGAAACACTTGAGGGACACTGAAATGTTCTGTTCATTTCCTATGCAGATTAAAAAACTTCATTGTTGTATTCATATGTGTTTTTTTCTACTGGAATAACTATATAACACGTAAAAACTTTTGTATGTGCAGAATTGCAGGATACACCACTCTGTTGTTGGTCTCCGCTCGTGTGTTTCTGAAGGTGCAGTCATAGAGGACTCCCTCCTTATGGGAGCAGATTATTACGAGGTACCAGAAAAAAATACATAACTTTTTGCATTTTCTTAGAATGTGTTTAACTTCTTTAATTTTGGCAGACTGATAATGATAAGAAGTACCTGGCGAGTGTCGGCGGCATCCCCATTGGGATTGGGAGGAATGCTCATATCAAGAGGGCTATAATTGACAAAAATGCCCGTATTGGGGATGATGTCAAAGTAAGATACTTTTCAATTCTTTCTCTTTTAATTTTATTTAATATAATTATTTGTTTATCTGGTGAAAGTCAAGTATGTGGTTTTGCCCAATTAAAAATCATTTGGATTATTATAGAAATCCTTTGAAGTCAACAAATATCCCATGTAGAGATATGAGATATCTTATCACCTATTCCTTGTCACTGGATCAATGTACCAAAATTAACCACTATGTCCCCTGATTAACTTTCATTAAAAGAAGCAAATTTTTTGTTCACCTATGGTGAATAGTGGCATCCTCTTAATTGGAACTGGAGGGATCTGTAGTGGAATTTATGGGAGTAGAACTAGGGTGTTCTTAAGCTCACCAAGTCTCCAAAACCTATCGGTTTGACTTCAAATAACGAATCCAAACCGTTGAAATCGATCTACTTCACAAGTGGTGCATTTACATGCAAAATTAATGAAGTTTTGAATTAATTTTGTATAAAGTCAAGCGGTTAAAAAATGATGAAAAATGAATGCATTAAAATTAACTCATAAACCTTGTTATTTTGACCACTTAACTTTATACTAATTTAATTTGAAACAACAATAACAACAACCAAGTCTTTAGTCTGAAACAAGTTGGGGTAGGCTAGAAATGAAACCCAATCACAATCATAAGTCAAGGTAAGTAGTAATAAAATAGTAATAAAATTAATAATAATCTATGGGTTTCATTTCATGAGAGAATGGATGTTTTTCGACCATTGGTCTATCGTTGGCTCGCCACGCCTATCAGGACCCTCCTCCTTTATCCTGGCTTGGGACAAGCTGTGCAAAAACTAATTTAATTTGAAAGTTTATAAATTTTGTATGTAAACATATCATTCGTGAATAGATTGATTTCAACGTTTTGGATTCGTCGTTTGAAGTCAATCCAATAGATTTTGGAGATAATCTCACTAAGGGGCTTGATGAGCTTAAGAACACCCTAGTTCTACCTGTATTTATGGTTATTCCATGTGTTGTAAGAGCAGGCACCATATTTATTGCTTTACAGGCTATGTATTGTATTTTATTTGACCGTTCTGGTATCATATACATGAAAATCAGCAAACCAGTTTGCTTTATTTATTTTTTATTTTTTCAAGTAACCAGTTTTTCTTATCATTTTCATTCTTGTATATTCTCTTGACACAAATGCTTCTACCACAAGTCAGTCAAAAGACTGGACCTAAAGCATTCTTACTTAATTAATTGGTCTTTTGGGTGTCAATTGCAGATCATTAACAAAGATGGGGTGCAAGAAGCTGCCAGAGAGACCGATGGCTATTTCATAAAGAGCGGCATCGTGACTATCATTAAGGATGCCGTTATCCCGAACGGCTGGGTCATATAATTTTGTATGTTTAGACAATAATTGTGTTGTAGTTAAATAAAATTTATTAATGTTATCTATATTACTAAGTAAGAGCATGTTGCTAGACTTGATAAGCGAGCATGTGCTGCTTGTTAAAATTTTGTTTGTTTTGGTTCCCTCTATATATATGTGCATATCAGTTGGCAGTCATATTTGTCTAGTCTTAATTCTGGTTCTTGCATAAATTAGATTCTAGTAAGAGTGTGAGAAATTAGATGACTGGTGATTGTTGGTAGGAACTGGAATAGATATCAGTCCTTGCTAATATTAGATTTGGATCAAGATCAATTTTTGGACTAACTGGGACGGTGACAACCTGACATGACCATTATTCATTTGCTGGCATTGCTGCACCTCTCTTTGATACTAATATAATTCACATATATGTTCACAGAAACATTAGCAAGTCTTGTAAGTTGTAACAACTGAATTAGTGGGCATGTAGGTCGGATTTTTTCGGCTTTGAGTCTACTTGGATCTTTGTTTATGAAATCTAAGTCTTGGGTTGGGGTTATATACTTATATACATCGTTGTGTTTTAAACACTCAGAAAATTACACCATACCAACAAAATTTGAATTTTTTGATCATATATAAAACACTCAGAATATTTGAATTTTCTATGCATTCGCCTGGCATGTAAATCAAGACGAACGATTCAAACTTATTGTTTTCAAGTTATGTTTTTCTTATTTTTAGTTGTACAACGTACCTAATTTGAGGACTTTCCTCAGTTTATTCCAATATCTAAATGAGAGAATAGGTTAAATTTCTTATTCTGCTACAATTTTTGGAGAGCAAAATTAATATTCCTAATTTTTGAATAGGTTAAATTAATAAGATTACTCGGAGAGCCTTCTGTCGCCAACCAAATTGAACTCTATATAATCAGACTAATGACTAATCTCACTTTCTATGCCTACTTCTATAATACTACAGATAGTACGAGAACAAGATACTGTCATTACAAAGCACAAACAATAAAACTAAACCTATCAAGTGGTGCATCGAAATTACAAAGAGCCACAATTACAAATGCAGACAAACACCCAAAATAGACCCAAAACCCAGAATATAAAATTCCCACTATGAACCCTAAAACCTGCATTGACCACATCATCAACTCCTACGAGGAAACGACAATCACTAATCGATGGATCAAGATAAGTTATCATCCCCAATCCATCAAAATCACAGCTCTTTGCATCCTGTTTTTGTAATTGGTAGTAGCTATTGAAGGCATAAGAAATGTTCCCTTTCTCACCAATTGCATTGCATGAACCCCCGTAGTACAAAGTAGTACAGTCAGCGATGTCACATGCAAGATTGATATGATTGACAGCCCCATCAAGGTCCTTAAAAGGGTTTGCCACACACCATCTAGCAGGCATATAATTAACATCCTTTGCATTTTTCAACACTCTGTTCCCCAGACCTAGGTTCAATGGGTATTTGGCTTGACCGTCAAATGAGAAAATTCCCCAGTGCCTTTCAAAATTACCAGGTAAGACACTTTTCTGCTCTTCATCCAACAAACTAAATAGATAAACATCTACAGGTGGCACCCCTGGTCGTAGGGGTGTCCCCTTGTTGCTCAAAACATGGCTAATCAAACCCTGATTGAATGCCCTTGCTGCACTTAAATTAGCGCTAGGGGCTCCTTCCGTGGGCCAACCAACCTCTCCAATGGCAATTGGCATCTGACCAAACCCTAATTTGTTCAAAGCCGCCACCAATGTATCATAATTCCCATCAAATGCATTGTAGTACACATTGGGGCCATCAACCACGGGATGAGTCGACCCCTCAAAGAAAGCATAGTCCTGGGGGAAGTCGGAGCTCTGGTATAGGGATAAAAAAGGGTATATGTTAACCAGAAATGGTGACCCGTTTGTATTGAGGAAGGTGAGCAGTTGGGTCATGAGCTGGGTTAGGTCAGCACGAAAGGCGCCTTGGGAAGGGAGAGATGGGGACTGGTACGCATCTGCATTGCATGGTACTACAAGTTTGACATACCCAGCAAGGTTTGCTTTTGTTAGCGATTGCTGGATGTTCGCCATGGCAGGGAGCACATACTGCTGAAATTGACCCTGATAGCTCGTGAGAAATGGCTCATTTCCAACTGCTATGTATCTGCACAAAAATTTTAATTTAAAGTTTTTTGAAACATTTTTTGCATCATGCTGTACAGCACAGTCAGTTTTTTTTTCTTGGTTGCTATAACAAATCCACTTGTTTATTCTTGTAGTTTTTGCTGATAATCCCCGAAGACAGCTTGTGAACACATTATAGTTGGGTTAAATATAGTTTTAGACTCCTAATAGGGCTTTGCTTAACTTGAACTGAAAGTCAAACAACTAACGGGAAGTGTGCATATGCACAAAACTGGCAACATGGAGAAGTAGGTGCTACTGAACTAGACCTAATTACAAGACCGTCAACTTTACTTTACCCTATGATTCGATACCACTTTCCCCATAGAGAAACGAATCTCTCTTTTATCCAAACACGAGTTTAAAACAGTGAGAAATCAGAACAAAAGAAAGGACATTAAAAAAGAAAATCAAAGTACCTTATATCAGCTCCTCCTTTAACCATAAATCTAGAGATGTTTTGCGCAACGAAAGCATCAGAAACTGAGACGGAGGAGGCCAAGGAGCCCAAAACCTCGTTTGGTATTCCCACCATGACCTCAATCCCGCTTCCCATCAATGCCCTTATAAACTCCAGATTTGAGTCGAACAGTTTAACTTTTTGGATTTTGTTTTGTCTCAGTAGATCTACCACGACTGGAGGTGAGATCCTGTGCGAAGCGAGAGTGCCCCAGTTCACTCCAATGGCGGATTGAACAAAGAGACAGGATCTCTGTAGGAGAAAGAGGAGCAACAGGGGGAGGAGGTGTAAGGTTCGCGGCATTTTGGAGGAATACTGGAAACTTTTTGCGATTTTCGGATGATTTTAAGGAGACATTTCATTGGGAAAGTTTCTGATTTGGGAGATGGGGTTTGTTAAGACTAGAGCAAGCAAAGAGAGTGTGGTTGAAGCTCTGGTGTAACCGAGACAAGAAAGTGGAATGCGTGGGGGAGCCCAAGCATGGGGAATCCAAATCCTCTGAGGTAACATAATATTTCTTTTAGATCACGGCCGTCCGAATTATTCTGATTGGACGGTCCAGATCCAAACAGAAACATTCCGTTACATTAGGTGATGCGAATTCAATCATGAGAAGTGGGGATCTTATTTTAGTATTATTTTGCTCCGCTTTTTGGAAAACTTAAATTCTATCCGGGACATTTATGATTATTATATTTTATGTTTCTTAACTGGAAGTTTTGAAGTCATATTTGCTTCTATTATGGTTTTACATGATAATGATATTATCTACACGCATTAAATATAGTTGCCCTTCAATATAGTTATTTTCTATTAGAAAACATACCGATTAATATTATTTCAATGTTATTTTTTCGTATAAAGGTTATGCTTAACAGGAAATTTCATGAACTGACATGATATTTCCTTTATTAACAGGGTCTTCTGCGAAAGTATGTCCCCAAATATCGCCAGTATAATAGTGCCGAAAAGCAAGGAGAGTTGGATTATGTATTATTTAATCTACTTACCTTTTTTAAACTTTGGTTGCAAATAAGGTCCTTACTTCAAACATAAATAACAGGTGTAAAAAAAATTGCCACTGATTTTGCTGTTTGCTGTTTGGCGGTAAGACTTGATAGAAAAACTATGCATTTATTATTATCCGTACTTTGTGAGCAGGACAAGGTAACCTCCCTGGACAAATATAATTTACTTATTTTGTTTTTGTTTTTTCTCGTTTGAGGCGGTTGGGAGCCGACATTTTTATTAATATCCAAAGTTTAATACAAATTAATAAATATACCCAGAATCCGGCCCAATATCGATATATACCCAAGCCGGCCATTTTCTGGCGGCTATGTACCCTCCCTAAGCCGGCCAGAAAATGACCGGCTATGTACCTTTTTTTTTTTTTTTTTTTTTACTCGTTTTTTAGAGAGAGACACCATGAAGATCAAAGTATTGAAATTTAACACTGAAAATTTGAAATTTTTTGTTTAAATTAGTTGTTATATTACTTCTTTTGATATATAATTAGCATATTTATACTAAAATATGTTATATTAATTGAAATTATATTGAATAACACTATATTATGTTAAATTACGCTAAATTACATTACATTACATTACTTTACAAGTTGTTATATTAATTGAATACGCTATATTGTGCTACTATTTTTTATGTTGTGCTACTATTTTAATGTTGTTATATTTTTTGTTTAGCATTACCATAAAAACACACATACACAAGAACCGAAATATAGGATAATCCAAATATACCAAACATAAATAGTATATCAAATATAAATAATACAAAACTAGTAAAAATACAACTAAAACGGAGAGGGGGAATATCGCGGAGGCGGTACTCCGGCGTTCGCCCGGCGCGGCCAGCGCGGCCAGGCTCCGTCTCTCTCGGGCTCATCTGGGGCATCGGCAGACCTCAGTATCTGCTCGGCAGTATCCCATCTGGCATCGCCCGTGGAGACTGTCGGTACTGGCGGAGGTGTAGCGAAGATAGATGCGGCAAACTCACTCCCAAAGGCAGGCTGAGTATGAGACCCGCTACCACTAGCCTCTCCATCATGCGGCATCTCTGTGCCATATCGGGGTACCCTCGGTGCCGAGCTGAAATCATCATCGAATACCCCGAAGTCCTGGAGACTATACGAGAGGGACTCGTACTCAGAAGTATCGGTCATCTCAGGTGGTGGCTGTGGCGGCATCTCTGCCGGACCCTGCAATCATACACATAAATTATTAAATTTGATCTGAATGAATAAATTTATTAAAACCTGACAGATATTGAAGTATGACATACCTGAGGCTGCACCGGACGTCCATGCTCGTCGTACCATGCCGTCCACCCAACGTCGGACAATACCCAACGGTGGTAGTCCCACTCTGGATGTGAATCGGGGGAAGATGGCATATCATCTAACAGAACCGGGCTCCGATCGGGCTCATGCGGATCTATCTCACGCCAGTTGATGTTCTCTCTGGCGTCTCGCAGCATACCGATGATCTTTCCACCGTGCCCGGCATCCTCCACTGTATTCGCATTCTTCTTGAGGGTGCGGTACCCAAGCAGTCTCCAGTTCTTCTTTCCCAGCATGCGGATCCCATGCCCGCACTCCTTGATCGCTGACAAAAGCTGAAAAAAACTTAACATGTCAGATCAAACCTTGATGTATTACTAAGTTAGATCAAACCTTGTGGTTTTAGGTGCTTTACCTGGCGAGCCCATCCACGACCGGTGGGATGGTAACCATCATCCATCTGGATCCTGTCGCGGAGATGGGCACCGTAATCACCCTGCAGATAGACACTCGCCATGCAGACCTGCGTGTACCATACATCGTACCTCAACTGGGGATCCCCCTGGGTCTGCTGAAGCACATCTGGCGGGTGATAGAAGTGTGTATACTGAGGATCCAAGGCCGTCTTGTAGTATGCATCGGAATGGGTGCTCCAGTCCTTATCCAGTCGCCCTCGGTGGGTAACGCTGTAAAGAAGACGTTAGTTGCAATAAAAAACTATCAAGTAATATGATTTATTTAACAAATACAATAGACTACGACTTACCGGTGCTCGTCTCTGTGCGTGTAACTCGGCAAAGATGGGTCTACGGGAATCAACGCCGCTCGACCAAACTGTCGGAGCACCCGATCTGGGTAGTGGTGCTCCACTGTCCAGAAATGTATGAGCGGACCTCGGTAGAACCACATCGCCTGCTCCTGCTCGTCAGTCACACTGCCCGGCAAGAGGAACTCCTCGTACAACTGATCGTACGGCACCCACTCAACAAGAGGCTCAGGCAAACTCTGAAGCTCTGACCGGACTGTCCTGATCCCAACGGTAGCACCGTGGGTCCGATCCTGGTAGCGGTGGAAACCGTGCCACTTCTTGGCGTATGCCGGGCAGTGAAACGTGTCTGGCTCTCCCCAATCCGGCGCCTCATTGGGGATAGGACGGCCCACTGGTAGACGTGACCACGACCAGTGCTGAAGCAGGAGTACCGGCCCGTACATCTGCTTCGCCGTCGGCTTCATTTTCAAGAAAATTTCGCGTCAGTGTATTTTGATGGATTGATTGATTAAATAATTTACACTAAAATAAGAGTTGGTGACTTACCTCACTACTGCGACACAGGTGGGAGTACAGATACGCCAGGACAGCTCCACCCCAGTTGTACGACGACGGCCGCTCAATGCCCATCAGCAACGGGAGATACATCATCGGCACCAGATCACCGCTGGAATCAGGAAACATGACAGAACCAAAAAGGTCCATCACATAGCCGCGTGTATATCTGCAATACAAAACATATAAAAATTCTAATAGAATCATCGTATTATAAATTAATTAGTAGAAACAAGTTATAAAATTTACCTCTGAATCTCCAGCTCGGTGGAATCTGCCGAGAGACCCGCGATGAAGTGCTGCCGTAACCTCGTCATCCGCAGATGAAATTTGGACCTCCCATGATCCCCAATGATATGGTCCGGGTCAGCTCCCAACAACTCCTGGACATAACCTGCGAAGCTGGTGCTGTCAGAGACGCCGCCGACGGGTGTGCCACGGATAGCCAAACCCCAGAGAGCACTCACATCCTGGAGAGTCACTGTCATCTCTCCGAATGGCATGTGAAACGTGTGCGTCTCGGGACGCCATCGCTCCACCAGTCCGGCGATGAGAGATGCATTGATGATGCTCTTCTCTGTGCGCACGATGTCCACAATCTGGTGGAGACCCAGGTTGACGAGGTACGGCTGCATCACCTCGTAGTACCTCATGTGAACGCATCTCATCTTCACATCTAGAAGATCCGTGTCCTGCGTTGAAAAATGTAATCCGCATGGTGACAACATAATAAAATTTAAATCCAACAAAATTTAATGAAAATATAAGAAAAGGAACGTACCTCACGAGAAGCCAGTGAGACTCGGTGCTCGCTGTGGGGAATCCACAGGAGAGGACTGATGTGCTCGGTGCTGCTAGTACTGATCGGCTCGTCCACTAATGGACGCTGGGTAGGCCGTGCTCTAGGCATCCTGATATCTAAAATAACCTAAATTCGGTGAAATTACGCTTGATCAGCATAACTATGGTAAAAAAGGCCAAAATAACCTAAATATTGGTTATCTGTGCTAATTACACTAATTGCGCTTAATTAGCCTAATTATGGTAAGAAAGACCAAAATACCCTAAAAATTGGTCAAACGTGCTAATTTCGGTAAAATTACGCTCAATCGGCATAATTATGGTAAAACAGACCAAAATACCCTAAATATTGGTCAATTGTGCTAATTACACTAAATATTGGTTAACTTAGCTAATTACACTAAATTACAACAACATAATCTAAATTATAACACTTAAAACCTAAATCCTAAACCCTAAAATAAATAAATTAAAAATTAAATTAGATAAAAAAAAATTACCTCAAAGAAGAAGAGAGAATTCGGAATTGGGTTGGGATGAGAGAATTGTGAGAGGAGAGAGAGAAAAAAGGGTATATATAGGGGTTAATGCGGGTAAAAAAAAAAAAAAAAGGTACATAGCTGGCCATTTTCTAGCCGGCTTAGGGAGGGTACATAGCCGGCCATAAAATGACCGGCTTGGGTATATATCGATATTGGGCCGGATTCTGGGTATAATTAATAATTTGTATTAAACTTTGGATATTAATAAAAATGTCGGGGTTGGGAGCCGTAAGACGGAAGAAAATTTAAAATTGAACAAGCTACTTATTTTATACGGGCTTATTGTAATTCCGGCCTGTTGCAATCCCCCAATACAGAATTAAATCGACATCGGTTTTGAATAAGCTATCTTTTGTGTGTGTGTGTGTGTGTTTTTTTTTTTTTTTGTATGAAGCAACCAACTAATAACCAAACTAGTATTTTAATAACAATCAAACATCTATTTGGCAGTTCAGGCCATGCAAACTTTGCATCCAGAAATTTAATGCCCTAGCAACAAATGATGGAACTTGAACAATAGATGACTTGGTCTACATACTAAAGCCCACTTTAGCCCAAGCCCTCTAAGGCCTTTTTAAGCCTTATGACGAGGGCCTAGTAATAATGCATTGAGACCATAAGCCCATTTTAATGTCATTATTGGATGAATCAAATGACAGGAATCTGGACGGTCTGATGTCGACGTTTGATTCGTGTTAAGATTCAAGCAAACATTTTTAGATTCGAACAGATCAAGTACCCACAATTTTTAACACGGATCAATTAATTGAAATTGAAAATTTAATCCGATACCCATAAAACCCCTCACTCCATAAAGGACATGGCACTTTCTGTGACCCTTTGATTGGATTTGTTCCCAAATCAATTTCGATAAATACTAAGTTTGATCAATTTTTTTTTTTTTTTTTTTCCATTATGTGAGTGTTAATCGGACAGCTACTCTAAAAAACTTAAGCTAAATAAACTGTCATTTTTTCTTATATTCTTAACATTATTTCTTACATGTTATCCTACAAAAAAAAAACATTATTTCTTACATGTGATTTATATATATTGATATGGCCATGTACTAAAAGTGATACTTTTTACATACGGTAGTTACAGTAAGTATAGATTCTTTTCATCAGTTCATGCAATCATGCATAATATACAAACAAAATCCACCTTGCACACTAATATTTCTTATATTGGTTTTTGTTGAATGTTTGTTCAATTTTCTTTCAAAATTAGTTATGTACTTGGCTTGCCTTCAAATGAAGGAAAGTCAAGTAATAGCAGGAGAGGTATTTGCCTCCTAGTTGAATATATATTTTTTAATTGTCTTTGTAATTTGTATACTATGATTTTTTTTAAACAAAATATATAAAAAATATACTTATAGTTAAAAACAATTATAATTTTTTTTTTGTGCCACCATATAACATTATTTGCTCCTTCCGGTATAAACGAGCCACCAGCTCATTTGTACTGCTTTACTAATTTACATTCAAATTTCAAGGCGAGACTAAACAAACGTGATTTAATTACCTTCCCTAAAAAAGATTGACGTGTCAAGGGAAACAACACAATCAAAGCCTCCTTCAATGAAACTGTGTGATGAATAAGAAACAATAGATCACGTATCCGACAAGATGTGGCTGAGGTGGTGCCATTCTTCCACAAGGCAAATTGGTCGGTTTGAAAAAATAAATAGCTTTTAACATAGGCACCACTTATTGACCAACTCTTTTTTTCTTTTAGAAAATAAAAAAATAAATTATCGGAAAAGATATGGTTTTTTTTTTTTTTTGGGAGGCGGGGGGGGGGGGGGGGGGGGGGGGAATATATGGAATTGAATTATTAGTTTGTTCCATCTGATTATTTTCTGAAACTTTATCAATGATTCGGTCTTAGTATTTTTCAGAATTTGGAACGTGTCTTGGCCCAAAAAAATTCGAAAACTACTGGGAGTAGTCCAGTAGTAGTTTTCAAAACTTTTAATTTTATTATTGATATTATTAAATTAAACACTAAAGTTGTGCATGTGTTGCAGGTTTTGGGAATCAATGGTTTGATCTGATAGTTTCTGAATTTTGTGGTTGTTATTGTGGTTATTGCTAAGACCAGTGGGACCGAATAAATTTGAGACCGAACAAATTATTTAATTCTACTATTTTTTTGGAAAAAAAAAATAATTAATTCCTTTTTCAATAATCTGATTTTTATTTTCTGATAAAAAAAATTGCTTCTTGACAAATTTAATTCCAGACAGTGAAACTTTGTTGATTAATTGACGCTGTGCCAAACCAGGGCACAAATCAACCGCCCAACTATAATACGACAAGCTATATGAATGATATATTGCTATCAAAAGGAGAATTGTCTCCGTTACATGTTTCATGTACCAAAATAATACATATTTATCTGGGAAATTAAATAAGAGTCTTATGATTGAGCTAATTAAATTGTATAAATCAAGAAAAATATCTGTTCCATTCTTCCATACCGTGTTCTCAAATAAATATGTCGTCATTCATTATATGTTTTTCTATGAAATATTAGTAATTTTTTGGTAATATAAAAACTAATAATCTGATGAGATAATACTGGTTGGCTTTTTGGCTTTATGATTGCCTTTAATCTCATTGAGTTGTCACATTCTAAGAGGCCAACTCACAATTAAGAAATGTCTACTATTCATAATTTCTGGACACCTGGGTCGTTTGATAGCCAAGTCTTTAAATGCTTCCTCATCTCACATCAAGGCTCTTTGGCAGGGGGTGTCAACACCTATACTCGTTACAAATTGTTCTTATCCGTATCTTATTTTTATTTACTACAAATTATTTTATCCGTACTCTACCTTATCCGTTATGGTTGTCGGATAACAAACAATAGAGGGTAAATAACGGGTAATACTAATATAATAATTATTTTTATTATTTATTAAATAAAATATTAAAACATGTAGAGTAATTTATTGAAAATATAATTCTGATCATGCTAAGCGCAAGTAAACTAATTAAAGTACTCTTTTCAATGCTTATTAATATATATAATATATATATATTTTTTATAATTATCCGATCGGGTAACGGGTACGAAATAGGCTTTACCCGTACCCTTATTTGTTTAGATAACGAAAAAAAATCTTTACCTGTACCCGATAAATTTACGAAAAAAAATCTTACCCGTATCGTCTTATCGGATACGGTACGAATCGGATAAATGGATAAAAGGGTGCCATTGACACCCCTTACTCTTTGGCTGCGGCGTGCTTATTTTTTTGTGGCCATTTATACATTCAATAAAATAAAAAATAACAAAAGAAAACTATAATGTCTTTTTCTTTTTGCAAACGGACAATAATTTTATAAAAGAAAGAGAAAAACAATTTTTCTTTCTTTCTGTGAAGAGATAGAACTCTAATAAAAAAAGTGACCTAGTTTGTATATACAGAAACATGATTAGGAAATTTGGACTGGAATGTAAAATACATAATTATAGTTGTTGGAATTTTAATTTAAATTTTCACGGTCACAAAAGTAGAGTTATAACTATAAGCTACAACTACACAATTAGTATTTTATAAGAGACTAAACCATATTTATAAAATGAGGAGGAAACCAATTACACCATTTTATAGTGATACAACTTGACACCACATGTTTATAATTTATTTTTGCAATTTTAAAGTCCAAACAGTTGATCTGAACCGTTCAACATGATCTCCATATTAAAATGTGATTGGAGACCAAATTTTATATTTTTTGGAATTTTTTTAGTATTTATTAAGATGTGTACAAAATTGCAGTTTTCAGACAATTCTTTACCATTGAAAAACAACAATTTTCAAAAATTCAAAAAAATAGTAAAAAAATTCAAAAAAATGTAAAATTTAGTCTCCATCCACATTTTAATATTGAGATCATGTTAAATAGTTCGGATCGACTGTTTGAATTTTAAAATCACAAAAATAACTTATAAATATATAGTATCAAGATGTGTCACTATAAAATGGTGTAATTGAATCCCTCCTCTTATAAAATATAAAGTTTAGAATTGTTAATTCATATTTATAAATGATTTGACAACCCTAGTAATGCCGACATTTTTATTAATATCCAAAGTTAAATAGAAATTAATTTAGTGTAATTTAGCGTAATTTCACATAATTTCAAGTAATTTAGCGTATTTTAGTATAAATATGCTAATTATACATCAAAAGAAGTAATCTAACCAATAATTTAAACAAAAATTCGAATTTTTAGTGTTAGATTTCAAAAAAAATTTAAAACTGGTCATTTAATGACCGATAGAGATATTTTCATCGAAACCAGAGAAGCTGGGTATATTTATTAATTTCTATTTAACTTTGGATATTAATATAATTGTCGGTTGTAATGCCTACACACGTAATAGGCTCTATCAAAGAGAAATTCGGTAATAAAAAATTGTAAAGATGCCAGATATGATTGCGTCAAAGATCGGCTGATGAAATTTTCCCCTTCCAAACCAAAACATGGCAGTCTGTTATAGTTCAGCTGCTAAGACCATGATTGCATTATTTTGTTTTGTTGACAAATTAACAACAAAGATTTGTCCAAATAATTACGAGATTATATTTATCATTAAAGTTATGATTAATTGGTATGTTACTTCCTTTTTCTTCTTTCAACAAACATTTGTCCAAATAATTTCGAGATTATATTTATCATTGAAGTTATGATTAATTGGTATGTTACTTCCTTTTTCTTCTTTCAGTATTCTACGACTAATACTGAATCATAGACATACTAGTCAAAGAAAATATTATACTTTTATATCTTTTTCAATTTGATGACCTAAAACAACTCAAATTTTCAAGCAACATTTCGAACTTGTAACTTATAGAAGATCATTATTAAAAAGTGGAATCGATCTAAATACAACTAACCGTTTAATTCAAAATTGTATACCAATTTTTTTTAGATCAAGTCACTCAACTATTTAATATCTACAAAAGATTCCTCTATTCAGATATCGAATCCGTGATTTCCCACACAGAGAATATTGCCTTGCTACTAAACCAAAAACTGATTCTCATACCAAAATTTAAATTATTCCACGCATATCCTTACTTTTCGGCACGCATACACCACTACATATTGAATTTCGAATGAGCAAATCAGATGTCGAACTAGAAAATTTATATTAGAGGAGGTGGAGGAGCTGAAATATAAAATATAATATGTGGTAGATGAAATTTGAACTTAAGTCTCCACGAACGCAAATTGAAATTCTAACAATTTAGTACATATCTTACATTTTATAAGAAAACTAAAATATATAAAACCTTTTAAAAAAAATTAATATTCATAATCAAAATTTTACCATCACAAAGGTGCCTAAGCATCATGTGATTTATATTTTTAGTAGTAGCAAACTTAATGTTAACGCTAACTACAGTACCACTGTGCAATGCTTGCTGGGATCAACGATAGCGAAATTGATATTTTGTCTGAATACAAAATTGATGGTAGTGGCATTAAATTAATTAAGGCCACATTGCAGTAGTCTCATCACCGTCTTTTTCAAAGCGTATGCCAACTTCTTTCCTTGGCCACTTAGCCTTGATTGCTTTATAAATAGATGCTCTCCATCAATTTCCATTTCGGAACCCATTGTACCCCAACTCAATTATTTGCTGTACATCACACTATACCAATATTCTACCTCTATTTATTTAAGAGAAAAACCTGATTATTTGAGATAATTTCAGCAAATTTTGCCAACATGGTTAAGGTTAGTAATCAGATTTCATCCGTATCTCTCTCTTTCTCGTCCGAAAATAGATGTGATGATCTTCTTTTGGTTGTTTGATGATAAATTTTCTCCTCTTTTTCCTATTAATTACTGTAGCAAAAGGTGGTGGTGAAACTGGCTTCATTAGATGATTCAAAGAAGCGCACAAAGGCTCTCAAGACTGCTGTCACCATGGAAGGTACTAATTCTTTCGAATTTAATCTTTGGTGCTTGGGATATAATTATTTTATTCGAATTATCCAGTAGTACTCTTCATACTTAAAAAGATTTTTTTTTCAAAAATAGATGATATCAGATTCTTATGTTCTTACTGGTATTTCTGACATTCTATGGTGTTCAGGTATTGTGTCTGTATCATTAGATCGCGATCGGCTTGTCGTAGTTGGCGACGGCACCGACGTGATTGCTCTGACAACTATGCTAAGGAAAAAGTTGGGTTATGCTGAGTTAGTCAGTGTCACCTCTGGTGATGAGAGGATCAGAGAAGAAAAGGAAAGCAAGATATCGAGCGGGAGCAAGAGTAGTGCTGGGCCTGCTGGTGCTTCCTCGTATCAGTATGGGTATCCGTCGTATTCGTACCCGAACCCGTATCCGTACGCTTATCAGGACAGCAGTTATGGGTCTAAATTCTCTAGCATCATGTAAAAGTATTGAATTTTGTTTCAGTTGAAGTAAATGCTAGTAATAATTGATTCTTTTAGATGTTTGGCTTATGTAATTATGTTGCAAGTGTTCTGAAGTATTTTTTTTCTTTGAGCAAATTAAACAAACTGTCCGGACAGTATGCAGCTTCAGATTTGCTGTCATTATTGTGCTGTTGTGGAAAGCAATAATGTTCAATCAGAACCATCCATTAGAAATTGCACGGTCAGATCATTTGAAAAGCCCTTACCTTACCTTACCACTGTAAATTTGGACACTGCTTATCAAGACAGAGCGCATTGGATAGCAGTAATGATTGATTGCATGGATGCCATCAGAATAATTATTTGTAAAATATGCATGCAGAATCCCTAGCATATTCTGGTTTTTAAACTTGTGAAGTTCTTCTTTTCATTATAACAAATTTCAACCTGCCCATATTTTGTTCAGTAAAAGAAACATGGTTAGAGAATCTAGTCAATGTTATTTATTTAATCAAGTCACTTTTTCTTTGGAAAACTATATGTCTTGTCTATATGCTAAAACGACTAATTCCAGGTTTTCCTGATAAAGTGACTACGGTTCAATTAAATATTTTATAGTGTATAACATTTAGGAACAAAAATACAAGTTTCTAAAATTTCTTGGACCCAAACAGGAACTGGGATAAATGCTTGAAGAACCAGTTTTAGAATTTGCTCTTGTTTGCCTTTTACTTCGAGGAATGTCAGGCCAAACACCTATGACTGATTTGTACCAGTCAGGTACCTACAAAGAGGGGAGTGCGCAGATAAAAATATATAATCCTTGGATTGTCTCATTAGACAATTGACATGGTTGCCTTCACAAATTAGTAGACTAGAGCAAATTACTCTATGCTGGTACCAGTTTTTTGCAATACCTGACCAGTGCTCCAGGACATGGTTGTAACCTTCAAGCATAATGTCAGAAGTATCTCAAGCGCATTGAACACAAGGAAATTAAATCCAACCACAATTCAAGCAATTTAGGCAATATTTTGAGGATTGCAGTAACAAACAAGCAAAATTTGCAGCAATCTAAATCAAATCAAGGAACACAAAAATCAATTCCAGTATGAATAAGATGGAATGTGGGTGGAATCGAGGAACACAGTACACAAAATTCTGAAAAGGTTGATTTTATTCTTTTCTTAAAATGTTGATAAATATATCTTCTTTCCTTCGACGAATAGAGTAGCTGAATTTTTTATTAATAGCATTTCTGAAACAATCAAAATTAAAAGGTGGTATGACGTCTGTTTTAAAATCTTCAATACTAGCATATCTGCGTGCCACCAGTGGAAGACACGCTAGTCTGCGTGTCACCGGGAAAGACACATAAACTAGGTCTGCCTGCGTGTGAAAAGGAACTACACATCACCTAGTCTTATGTGAAAATGTATAGATTCAACCTTTCTTCTGTAAGGGTGGCTAGTCTGCCTGCCACCCTTGAGTGTTTGCCAAGTTTCGAGATTATTAAAGATAGATTTTTTTGAAATGCTAACGGCTAACAATAAAAAATTCGGATAGAGTAGTGAGCTGTGAGCAGTCTGAGTCCGACCCTTCATATTCTCGCACAAGAAAAATGTGCAGAGCATCTTTTCTGAAAGGGATGGAAGTGGGTGCTCCCATTTTGTGTAGTACCGTTTGATTGTTCACTTAACATTATGACCGTTCAATTCGTAAACATCATCAAGAAACGGATAAAGATGGAACACTAATGCAGGAAATAAAGAAAACTTTTGTCAGCAAAGATGGAATCTTCTAAAAAGATGTGGGTTCATATTTTTTGTTTAAAAAAACAATTCTATAGTGAAGGGGAAAACCGCATTTTATGTGAAGCTAAAATATTATCTATTTCCAACTTGATCATAACTCACTCAAATTGATTGGAAGCGACTAATGTACCCAGCGAGTTGTACCAACTGTCATTTGACTTGAGCGAATACTGTAAAATTTTATACTTAATACTGTATTTTCAATAACAAATTATATATAATACGTAATTCAAAATTCTAACAACCAGCGACTCTTGCAAGTGGTCCTAAGTTTGTTGCTAACCGTTTGCAACTTTCACAACTTGCCAAACTACATGTACTTCATGCGGGACCACTTGTTGTACTTTCAGAGTGAGAGTTTCTAGAAGATTTCAAAACCGAACCACTTCTCAAACTTGTAGTTATTTTCAAATAACACATAAAATTATGCAAAATTAATTTTTTTGCTTCAAATTTTTTTTTTTCGAAATTATTTTTTTTTCGAAATTATTATTTTTATTTATTTTTCATCATTTTTTCTTCAATTATTAATATTTATATATGCATATATATCATGTAAAATAAGACTTCAATACTGTAAAACTCGCTGATGTAAACTATAAACTAATAGATGCAAACTATAATACTTCAATACTGTAAAATTGACACCTGAAACTATAAAACTAACATATTCAAACTATAACACTTCAATACTGTAAAATTCGCAGATGTAAATTGTAAAACTAACAGATGCAAACTATAAAACATCAATAATATAAAACACATTGTTCAACAAAAATAACTGTTCAAAAGCATAAAATGTCACTAGTCATAATCACATTGTTCAACAGTAGCAAACACAAATTTGTTACATTCAACACACAAATACATCTGTTCCACACAAGCATACTATTCAACATACAAATAATGTAATTACTTCATAATCCTCTGGTGAACGTTATTTGGATGAGTGAGAAGCCTCATCACTAGAACAACTCGTTCCTTCGAAATATCATCCTGCAAAAAAACAAAATAAACAAGGTTAGAGGCATCTCGGTGATCAGATTGTAGACAAAGCGCAAAATAAAAATTGCACAGTCTATTATCCTTCTCCCTGCTTTGGGCACACCTCTTCAATAATACCAACATATTTCCGACCTGGTTTAGCTGAAACAAAAATTGATATCAACAATTAATAAAAACTTCATGTCCTAATCCTGTAAATCATTGGCAAAATCCTGAAAAACTAGTTGAACAACTATTGCATGAAACCTGAAAAACTATTGAATGAAACCTGTAAAATAACTGATACATGCTATAAAACTATTGCATGAAACCTCTAAAATAACTGATACATCCTATAAAACTTTTGCATGAAACCTGTAAAATAACTGATATATCCTATAAAACTATTGCATGAAACCTGTAAAATAACTTATATATACTATAAAACTATTGCATGAAACCTGAAAAACTATTGAATGAAACATGTAAAATAACTGATACATCCTATAAAAACTTTTGCATGAAACCTGTAAAATAATTAATACATCCTATAAAATTATTGCATGAAACCTGTAAAATAACTGACATATGATCACTCAAAAGAGAGCAATGTTTCTTTTAATATTTATAAACTCGGAAATGCTATCGGTTCGGACTGCAAGCGCACAATCCTATCGAGTAGTATGTTCGAGGACGATCCACAGGGAATATTGGTTCAGTGCTTTGAGCGATCGAATCACAACCTTTCGAAAAGCTAGACGAAATCTAAAAATTGAGAGATGTTGTTTTGATCAATGTAAATTAGGAAGCAATTAAAAGTAATTAAAATAAAGATAGAGATGAGAATTCCTAGGGTTTCGGCACACCATTGCTACTCAATCCGCCTTGACAATATATTCCTGTTGCGTCTGATTTCCTGTTGTTGTTTTATGAAAGATAACCACATAGATCACTGCGATTTATGTTACGCAAGAATGACAGATCTTTCATCGAGATTCTACATAGGACACTGCGAGCTTCCTTACGCAAATGACTGATCTCTAAAAACCCCAAATTACTACACAGATCACTGCGATTTTCCTTACGCAAGTGATAGAATTTGGTACGCGTTTTGTTGGTCTGGTTTATGGTTTCCCCGCTAAGGTTTTCTTCACATAAACCTAATAAATCTCAACGAGGCTAATTCATACAAATAGTTTCTCTTACCATTAAAGTATTGTCACTACCCTAACGGACTCAAACTAGATCATTAAAATTAGATGAAGAGATAATAAATCACAAAAACATTTTGATACAACAACAAGAAACTATAATCAACAGAAATATATATATCAAAACATCAAGAGTAACAAGGTTTACTGCCTAGCCCTAAGAAAAGGAACTTAGCCGCGGAACGGCATTGTTACAAGCACTCATCTCTTCTCTCTTTAATCAAATCTAACCCTAATTACAAAGATAACTATTCATTCTGCCCAGGGACTTTATATAGGAGTGGAGGGACGTCTGGAGGTTGAGTAGGGGCTAAGAAACTGATCTGGAAATAGCTGTCGGCAGTTATTCCCCAAGAGACGCCTTCGGTTACGGACCGTATCAGTTGATACGATCCGTATTAGGACTTTGACGGTTAGGGTTTAATGCTTCCAGCGCTATCTTCTGGTCTGTGCTAGGCTTGGTCTGTATCAGGCAATACGGACCGTAACAGAGACTTCGTCGATAAGCGTCGCTGATCCGATTGACCCGATTCTAGCTCCATTTGATGTAAAATAGTCCCAAAACCTGTTTTCTGCAATAAAACATAAAGAAGGGTGACAGTAGCATTTTTCTCTAATTAATTAAACATAAGTGTGAGAAAATATGTAAAACCTAAGCCAAAACTCTACGTAAATCATCGTTATTTTGACTCTGATCAACATATCCTAAAAACCATTGCATGAAATATGAAAAACTATTAAATGAAATCTGTAAAATAATTGATACATCCTATAAAACTATTGCATAAAACCTGTAAAATAACTGACATATCATATAAAACTGTTAAGTAGATCATGTAATAGTTTAATGCATTTCAAATCCTAATCCTGTAAATTATTGGCAAAATCCTGAAAAACTAGTTGAACAACCTTGTAAAAGGTTGAAACAGATTTTAAAGGAAGATACTTTGCTTAGATCGATTGATTTTCTAACTTATGGAACATGTATATTTTTAGAACTTTGGTACCAATTAAATCTGTATAAATCTGTATAAAGATTTGGTTCAGCCAATTAATTACAATTAAATCTGTATAAAGATTGAGTATTGTTGAATATTTTTATATAAAGAACTCCCGATTTGGTTCAACCAATTAATTACAATGAAAATGACAAAACTGCTTGTCAGCAAAGGCATACTGGTCCATATCAACCAAATCACATGCTACGGATTAATAAAACACAAGTCTAAAAATCCTGTAAAATTATAAATGTGTGTACATATGTCCCAGGCACCTAATCATATTCTTTAAACATGTACCTTGATGTACCTTAATTATTTGCAACGTGCGCAATTTTATAAAGGTAAGAAAAGGCCTAATTGTAGTTACTTTTGATTTCATGTACTTTGATGAAGTCCTGATCAAACACTGCTTCCGCAAGAATCATGTAAAATTAGTTTGAGAATCCTGTAAAACAATTGCAAGAATCATCTAAAATTAGTTTAAAAATACTATAAAACTATGCAAGAATCATGTAAAATAATTGTATCAGCTGAAATACTAACTCAAGAATCTACATGAATCAATCTAGATATGTAAAATAAAGAACTAAAAACTATTGCATATATCTTGTAAATATATTAGATAGATCATGTAAACCTATTAGATAGATCTCGTAAAATATTATATAGATCATATAAACCTATTAGATAGATCCTATAAAACAAATTGAACAATTAAATAATCTTGTACACCTAAGTAACAATAATTAATAATCACAGATCTAAATATGTCTATTCAGATTCAGATCTAAATGTATCAATCTTTTTAAGATCTAATGCAAGAATCTTGTACCACAATACAAAAAGTAGATTTTTCTCGACGATCAACATTAAGGTAAACACGAAATAATCGAAGAAATAAGAAAAATCAGAAATTAGACGAAGAGAAAGAATTAATCAAGTGATTACACAAAGATTCTCTGATCTGAATTGAAGATCGGACGCTAGTAGCATGATTCTCAGATCGAGCATCAATGCTTATTAGCAATTAATTCTGGTGTTCTAAATTGAAAAACGGATACTTCTGTCATGAAAATGTGAGAATATTTTTCACTGAGATTCTAAATCTATGGTCATAATTTTTGATTTGCCACAAGAATTCTGTTGTGAAATTAAAAAAAAAAAAAAAATTAGAGCAGTCAAACTAGAAATATAGGGCTAGGGTTTCTGATCTAAGAGTAAGGATTCGATTAGCAATCCTGAGACTGATGCATACACGCGCTTCGAAAAAAGAGCAATTGTTATCTGGATTTTTAGGTCGATTGATAGTTTGGAGACAGCGTTGTGTGAAATTGATGGAGAGCAGCGCCGAGAGAAGTTAGATGATGATTAAATTCAAGACAAATGTGAGAAGTGAAAGAAAGGCGAGGAGAGTTGGCCGTGTTTGGGAGCAGTAGCCAAAATCGAAGGTTTTCGCTTTGTAAAACAGAAGGGAGGTGCGAGGGTCCGACGAATGCGGCAACCAGTTGCTCCGCTGAGGTCTGTGATCGTAGAGTCAACGGTCAGGACGAGGATGCGGTGGCGCGTCGTCTCCGTTGTGGTGAGAGCAGTCTGAGCTCGAAGTCACGGACGGACAAATCGAATTTTTTTTCATCTTTTTTTTTTAAAGATGGGATATTGGAAGAGAGAGAAAGAGAACTGGGAGAGATCGGAAAGTTTTAAATAGGTAGATTGAAAGCAGACGGTTTTTAACGGTTGAAAGCTGATGGGATCAGCGTGGGTAAAATCCAGGTACATAACTCTGGGTATAAAAACCTTTTCTCAATTGATTAAAATTTTCCATTGACATTGATTTAATTAGCAACTTTAATTATTAATCCGGACGACAGATCATTATTATTCAAAATTTGAATTTCTCAGCCCAAGGCAACTGCAAGCCCGGTTCAGAACAGTGCACCAATACTAGGCAGAGCCCAAAATTCGCAGCCCTGTTTCCATTGTCTTCCTTTTAATTTCTCCATTATTCACATCCTGGGAAAAGCCCAATTTACATTTTCCCTTTTTAAACTTTTCAGCCGAACTCATCGAGATTTGTTGGAGTGGGGCGATGGGCATTGGATCGAAATCAGTCCGATGTCTTCCAACCCATTTGATCCGTATTCAGATTCGTTTGCAATTGATTCACACGAATCTTAAAGCTATCTAGACGAATCTCGGTGCTGATTGACAGCTCAGATAGGCATCGGTGGATGCCCATTGGAAACCCAACCCCCCCTCCAATTCCGGATTTGTTTATTTCTTTCATAATCTCCACTTGTTGCTAGTAAATGTAGCAAATCCTCGAGGAAAAAAGAAAAAAAGAAGACAAAATGCACTATACCAGTATTGGTGCCATCATGAAGATTTTTTTTTAATAGAACTAAATAAAATTGTTTAAATGAAACAAGTATAGAGAATTTGAAAGTTACAAAAAACGCCTCCACTGAAGCAGTAGTTCGGTAGAGGGAGAAATATGTTTGATCCACTGAACCATTGCCTCGGTGGAGCAAGTTTCTGACCTAACTAGAATAGAAGCCACAAAAAATCTCTGCTTTATTCTCCACCGAACCACTGCTTCGGCGGAAGAGTGATTTTAAAATAACGTTGGATACTGCAAATTTAAGTGATTTTATCTCTACTTTAAAATTTAATTACATCTTAACAATTTATTTATCTACTATATTTTCTTTTTTCTTTAAAATTTTATTTTACAATGTTGGATACTGCAAATTGTAGTGTTAAAATAATGCTACAATAATGTAATTTTTTTTATTGAATTGGTGTTAAAGATAGGACAAATTTGGTTTGAATAAAAAACTTTGGGACTTCTCAAACAGAGAAGATACAAAAGCACCGAATTTTTTATTTGTAGCAATTTAAAAAAAAAAATTAGCCAATTTAGTTAAAAATGTGCCTCCGCAGAACCACCGTCTCGCTGGATTAGAATTTAGAAAAATTGTGTGACCAATGGTGGTGCTAGATGTGGTCGGGTCAGAAAGTACCTCCACCGAAGCATTGGTTCGGTGGACTAAGTGTCTTCCATCCTCCACCAAACCACTGATTTGATGGAGGTGTTTTTTGTAACTTTCAAATTCTCTGTGCTTGTTTCATTTAAACAATTTTATTTAGTTCTATCTACAAAAAAATCATCATGGGTGTAGGTAGCATTGTCTGATAAATGCGCTGGTATTGTTCTTGCAGCATAGGGAGAGAAATATTTTGCCATTTTAACTAATCATTTTTTTAAATGTCAAACGTATTTTACATTTTTTTTACCAAAAATTGAAAGAAATCAGGGGTTTGATGTTATGCATACCGATATATGCTTGGCAGGACCACTGTATATTGCAGTAAGACCACATATAATCTCAAGGGAAAATTTCCAGTGTACCCATAGAAACATTTGAAATAAGCCAATATCCCCATTAAAATACTATAAAATCCAATATCCCCATAAAATTTTAACTTTCTTATTTTTATCCCCTTTTAATTAATTAATATTTTATTTAATTATTTAAAAAATTAAACTGACTAAAATGCCCTTGAATTTTAATTGGAGTCGTCCAGTTAACCTACAACATGATTGAATTTAGAAGAGATCTAATAATAAATTGAATTCTTCACGTCTAATTTCTTCTTCCTTCCGGTGCA
This sequence comes from Carex littledalei, assembly GCA_011114355.1. Classification (NCBI taxonomy): domain Eukaryota; kingdom Viridiplantae; phylum Streptophyta; class Magnoliopsida; order Poales; family Cyperaceae; genus Carex; species Carex littledalei. The sequence goes on from CM022097.1 coordinate 5,994,865, forward strand.
AGATTTTGGCGATTTAGTTGACACCCCAGAGCAAGGAAATACCTTTTTCCGTATCTCTCTCTCTCTCTCGTCCTCCCTGGTGCCTTTCCTGGCACAAGATCCACCCGTTGCCTCAATCACCTCACCAACCCCAATTTTCTTTTTGCTTAAATTTGATACGATTAAGGCTCAATTAAGCTCCAATTGGGCTTCGGAGGATGTACAATAATTTAGTTTCAGGCTTCTCGTACTAAAATCGTTTGATTTATGAAACATGGTTAATGAATTTGTCAAACCATGCTTCATGAATTTATATGGCCATGTTTCATGCTAATCGTTTCAGACCATTCTTCATGAATTTGACTTTTACTTTTTAATTTATTCAATTAGCTAGGATTATGATTTATTCCACAAATCGTTTGAATTTACTTGTTCAATTTATCAGATCACTAAAATCGTTTGATTTATTCCATTAATCACAGGTTTTGCTATATTTGTGTTCCAATTTGGTTACTTCGTTTCCTATAATCATAATCAATAGTGATTAATCACTAGTGCTCCATTAATTTGTGCTTAAAATCCTCGCAGACCGTGCTTCATGATTTATTTCAAAAAGTCAAATTCAAGAAGCATGGTCTGATAAATTTCTTACCAAACGATATAAACCTAGCTAATCGATTAAGTACAGGGGAGGGGAAGAAGAATCTATGTCATCACTTGAGAGTAGGTCCGATGCCCTTTGGATCGATGGGTTTAATCACCGTCAATTTGCTTTAAGATTCGTGCGTAACGCTTTAAACTCCGTGCATGTATGTTTTATTTCGTGCGCACAAATCTTAAATTAGATCGGACGGCCATTATGCTCGTTGAACATAAAAGTAGGTCCGATGGGCATCGGACCTACTCCGTTCTCCTATGTCATACGTAGTTTTATGGCCTCCGTTATTTGGATTAGATCAATTCAGCGGTGGATTCTGTACAGAGGAAGAGAGAAACAAGACAATTAGGCGTGAAATAGAGAGGAGGATGAAGAAGACAATTAAAAGTAAAAAAGGACACCTCCATTTAAAGTTAAAGAACAAATTGGTCAATTCAAATTCTAAAATAATTAAATAAAGGGTTACATAATTAAAAGGAGGATAGAAGGAAGAAAATTGAGTTTTTATGGGGATGTTGGATATTATGATGTTTTTATGGGGAAATTGGTTATTTTAAATGTTTGCATGGGCACACTAGAAATTTTCCCTAATCTCAATTCCTTTCGAAGTCGCATTCATATTTTGTTCTTTTGGTGACACAGATGAAATCAACAACACAGTTTTTTTTATGGAAGCTGATATGAGTACCCGCAGTTGAGTACCCGCATTATACCCGCACATAAACTATCATAACTGTTTTTGGGAACCGCACCTAAACTGTCATAACTGTTTTGGGGACCTAAACTGTCAAAACTGTAATTTTATTTTACAAGTATTAATAGTAACATTGTGAAGTATTTATACCTATACAAGACAAGTATTTATATCTATACAATGAACTACATATATGATATATGAATTGGGGACCATTACACTGTCAAAACTGGGGACCATTACTTTTACACGTTTTTCAAGGTGGTTTTTTTTTCTCCGTTCAATCTAACCAATTTTTGGGACGATCTATGAGGAATTTTGCAAATCTAAAACCACGAACGTGTTCTATTTTTTTTTTCTCTTTCAAATGAGATCCATGATGACATACTTTTACACGTTTTTCAAAGTATCAAATATTCAAATATGAAAAGTATTCATACAAAATAGAAAGTATTCATACCTAATATATCAAGTATTTATACCTAATATATCAAGTATTTATACCTAATATATCAAGTATTTATACTTAAGATATCAAGTATTTAAAGAAAAAAACTGGACTCATCTTTTACACGGTTTTCAAGTATTCACATACAAAATGGAAAGTATTTATACCTAAATTATCAAGTATTCATATATAATTCATCAAGTATTTATACTTAAGATATCAAGTATTTAAAGAAAAAAAACTGGACTCATCTTTTACACGTTTTTCAAGTATTCACATACAAAATGGAAAGTATTTATACCTAAATTATCAAGTATTCATATATAATTCATCAAGTATTCATACCTAAGATATCAAGTATTTAAAAAAAAACTGGACACAATACCTACTCATCTTTTACACGTTTTTCAAGGTGGTTTTTTTTTTTTCTTCGTTCAATCTAACCAATTTTTGGGACGATCTATGAGGAATTTTGCAAATCTAAAACCACGAACGTGTTCTATTTTTTTTTTTCTCTTTCAAATGAGATCCATGATGACATACTTTTACACGTTTTTCAAAGTATCAAATATTCAAATATGAAAAGTATTCATACAAAATAGAAAGTATTCATACCTAATATATCAAGTATTTATACTTAAGATATATAATTCATCAAGTATTTATACTTAAGATATCAAGTATTTACCGAAAAAAACTGGACTCATCTTTTACACGTTTTTCAAGGTGATTTAATGATTGACAAAGTTAGTTGGAAAAGGAATCAAGTGCGGGTATAATGCGGGTACTCAACTGCGGGTACCAAAATCTTTATTCTTCTTTTTTAAAGCAGTGGTTTGTGCGTAATCTGGTTAAATCTAATCTTTATTTAATGGCTATCCATGTCAATGCTTTTAAAAAAAAAATAGAAACAATTGCAACTTTTCTCATAAAATGGTAAATTGACGTTTTTAAGATTATTTTAATTATATAGATAGCATGAATACCAAAAAGGTAACTTATTGGAAAAAAAAAAAAGCGTACCATTATTTGTTATCTCCTGGGAATAAAACCGTCATGAGTCTTAACCCCTCTATCTGTTCCGTGTGTCTTTGTTTAACAACTATTAAAGTGATTGGCAATATATTTTTTTTTCAAAATAACTAAAAAGATCGGAAATTATCTCACAAAAGATGGTTGATTTTAAGGCCTCTAAAACAAGGTTAAGCTATCAAAAATTACAATCATCGAATTATCTGTTAGATATTGTCAAATTTAATCATATGGCTGAATATGTTTTTTAATATTATATGTTCATCAATATGTGAAATATACCTAAATGTGCAAATTAATTAATTTATTACGTGATTGATATAATATTCCTATATATATTTTTTTACATAATAAATACATTCTGTTTGATAGTATTTTAATTTAAATATGATTTTTTTCCAGTACGTGTTTTAAATATTTGGGCTAAATCCGAATAATAATATTTGAAATAACGTTCTTTAGAAAAAAAATATACCAAATTGCAGACGTTAATCAACCAAAAATTTAGTTATAAAATATTGTTAAGATTGGTTCATTAAAAGAAAATATTATAATAAATATTTTAATTATGAAACTATAACAAGAAGCAACCAAATGTCAACGACTCACTACACCATACACCACCACCGTCTTTATACAGAATGAGTTTTCTCGGAGAGAGATTTTCAAGTTTACGAGGGTTAATCATATAAATTTTAAAAAAATATATATAAAAGTTAATTTTCCAGTAATGATAACACTTTATTTTAGACTATTCAATAAAATTATGTCTTGCCTTCAGGTACTGCATTCAGCGGAGTAAATTTCAGCCGAACAATCTTAATTTGGGCCTGCTTTGAATGTATGGAATGATTGGAATCTTTTAAAATTTATGTCAGATTAAAATAATATTTTAATTTATCCATACACGGTACACCTGAATGGCTGAATTTTTTCGTGCGGGAGTCAATGAATAGTGTCAGGCTGTCAGCGTCTGTGAGGACCACATAAATTGTTGACTGTTGACTTCACAAAGAGACGACTTGGCACAACTCCTTGCTCGACAAGCAATTCGCTTTTAAATTGGAAACATGCTTCGTTTTCTTCTTCTACCCAAACCCAAAATCTCTCTACAATACAAACTATGACTAAGGTTTGTGATATATTAACTTTTTTTTTTTTCTGTTTAATTTACGATAAAATCAGTGATGGAATTGATTGACAATCAAATCATTTCCTGATTGTGCATATTTTTTTTGTATTTATTTCTAGTAATTTAGAAACTCCGATGGCTTAATTATTGACCATGTAATTCTTTTTGTATTTCTAATTCCTACAGCAAAAGATGGTAGTAAAACTGTCACTGAACGATGCAAAGAAGCGCACAAAAGCACTTAAAACAGCTGTTACCATAGATGGTAATTTTCTTTCAACTATTGTTTATTCTTCTCTTTTCATACTCCTTTCTTGTGATTTAAAACGACTACAATTTTTCAAATAATTTTCTAATTTTGCAAACATTTAGCTTCCAATACTCAATACTGGAAGTGCTTACATTCAGGTAAAATTAATTGCTATCATAGGTTGGAGTTTGAAAGGAAAAAAAAAAAGGAATTCAACTTCTGATTTTTCATACTAGTCTTCTTTCTCTGCTTGATAATGACTAGTACTAAGTTTTTTCTCCCTTTTTCTTCTGTTTAGGAGTTGTCTCTGTCACATTGGATGGTGATAAGCTTGTAGTAATCGGTGATGGAGCAGATTCTGTAACCCTAACAACTATGTTGAGAAAAAAATTGGGTTATGCTGATCTCATCAGTGTAGCTGAGGAGACAAAAGAAGAAAAGAAAGACGATAAGAAAGAAAACAAGCCACAAGGCGAGAATCAGATCGTGTACCCACTTGTTTATCCATACAATTACACATATTCATACCCCTACACATACTAAGATGGCACTTATGACCACCATATATTTTACAGTATACTGTAAATAATTTGATTCGAAGTAATCTTATTGTGAAATAATTATTGTGAGTAATCTTATACTGTAAATAATTATTGTGAGTAATTTGGTTCGAAGTAATGTTATACTGTAAATAATTATTGTGAGTAATTTGGTTCGGAGTAAACATTATACTGGTAATTTGGTACTCCTTGCTTTTGTTTATTGTCTATGCAATTTTGGGAAATCATGGTTACGAGACATTTTTTTTTTCAATCGCATGATCAAGAGACTTGTAAAGCAAAAGTTATTTGATTAAATGGAAAATGTTGATAGATGACAGTAGAAATCATTGTTATTAGAATTGGATAGGACATTGATTCATTTAGGGCCTGTTCGGCTGCAGTAACGAAATTAATGTTCACGTGGGAAAAAAAAATTCATTTAGACTGAATTTTTTTTTTCCCACGTGAACAGTAAAATTCAGTTCAAAAGTTTTTCATTCATGTTCCCATTCCCTTTCCCCTAATGCAGCCGAACAGGGCCTTAAAGTTCGGATCAATTGTTTACTAGTTGGATCCAACAAAAGTTCGGATCCAGTAAAAGTTTAATTGCTGGTTTATTTAAATACTAATATATATATATATATATATATATATATATATATATATATATATATATATAAAGAAATTGCTAATATGCTATGCATAGTATAGAGGGCCTCCGTGCTACGGCTCAATATTTGAGTCTTCAAAATCCTAACGGTCGATCCGAACCATTCAACATGATCTCCATATGAATATGTACTTGCAAACCAAATTTTACATTTTTTAGAATTTTTCTACTATTTTTTTAGATAGGTAGAAAATCACTTGATCTGAAAATTCTGTACCATTCAGATTAAGTGTCTTTCTACCTATCTAAAAAAATAGTAAAAAAAATTCTAAATAATGTAAAATTTGGTTTGCAAGTACATATTCATATGGAGATCATATTGAACGGTTCAGATCAACTGTTAGAATTTTGAAAACTCAAATATTGAGCCGTAGCACGAAGGCCCTCTATGCTATGCATAGCACCGTAGCCAACTCCTATATATATATATATATAAAAGATATGAAGATTGTCATAGATCATATTGCTTGTAATGTATTTGTCATAATTCGTACTACATATTCAGTAATGTAATAAAAACAAAATAATAGATATATTTCAAAATTTAACATCTAATGAGAATGAAAATACTGATTTTATTAAAAAGGATCAATTGTTTTTCTTTATAGGGAAGAATATAATATTATTTATTTTTATTTGATAATTATCAGGAGACAATTTTGATAAAATGTTACGAAAATTATAATCAATTTTAATAAAATAATAATAGCTTTTTTTAAAAGAAATAAATATGCACAACAGATATAGTTTTTATACTATACATAATTGATTCTTTTCATATCTAAAATATTTGAGGTTTAATGTGCAAATTTCACAAGACAACAAATACTGGATCCGCCTCTGCTCCTTTTCTTAGAGAAAAGGAGGGCCTTGTTTTTCCGATCTGAACCATTCAAATTCTTTCATTCACGTATCTCGATAAAACAACTTTTTCATATACAAATCTCAACCATTCAAATTGTCTGCTGTGACTGATCCAGATCAGGCAAACTCTGATGATGACTTTGTGCCATGCACTTTCAAGGCTCGTTCTAAGAAGTAGATTTTTTAGGAATTTATGTTGTAGAATTTTTAGGAATTTATGTTGCAGACTTTATTTCATTAGTTTTGTGTTTGATTATATTTTATGTTATTAGTTTTTGTATACGTAATTAAGTAATAAAAATAACAAAAATGAAGCATATAAAATAATCGAGGCAAATAAAATATTGCATAGTTCACAAACTACCAATTAGACTAGTTCACAATATACATCTAAAATAGTTCATAACATAATTTAACAAAACTTGGTAATCAGCGACGACGGCCGAACAAACTCAAAATACGACGTCTGGGTCTAGGTGCAGCTGGTTGTACGGCACTACCGAATGTCTCTCCATGGCTACTACCGGTTCCTGGGCTTTCATGAGTGCGGTGGCTACTACCGGTTCCTGAGCTTTCATGAGTGCGGTGGCTACTACCGGTAGCCTCAGCAACAACTCTAGCATTTTCTCTTTCGTTGGCTTCGTTAATGGCATCTGCATTGCATTCCAGTTGAAATAAAATCAAAATAAAATATAAGTAAATAAATAAAATCAACCGTACCTGCTCGCTGCCTGTCAGTTGTTGAACGGCGGGCCTGATGTCCCATTCGCCTACCTTCCATCTCGTCCATGGTCATTACTTGACGCTTGTGGGGTCTTCTTCCTTTTCTGATCCACCCGCTTGCGGGACAGACTCTATCACCAACATAGGGCGGCCACTGATACTGGTTGGGATAAGGATGGAAAGATGCACCCCAAGTACTCGCAAGGTAATCGGTACGGTACATGTCTGCGACATAATTATCCTCAGAGAAGTTTCTCTCTCAGCACACCGCCATAACATGAGAACAAGGTATGTGGGCCAACTGGATTCCTTGGCAAGTGTCAGGTGCAAAAATAACAACATACTTGAAATCCTTTTCACAAACTCCATAGTCCCATCCGGTCTACGGCCGGTTGGAGCAAACTCATCTGGACAGTGCACTTCGAATTCCAATTGGTTCTCCCCGTACGGGACAACTCTCATAGCTGCACCTTTCTCCCTATGTTTCCTTAGTTTCCCCTCCACCCTTGTTGAAAACGTTTGATTCCTGGACAGTAATTCAGAAAATATAAGTCAACAAATAAGAATATACATACCTTGTCAAAATCTCTGAATAAAAATATACATACCTGGACAGTAATTCGAGGGCTTTAACACGCCGTGCAACAAACCATGCATTTAACTTGTAGAAGGTGTCCTCCACAATTGCTGCCACGGGCAACTGCCGGTTCTGCTTGAAAACAGCATTCAAGGACTCAGACCCATTTGTGGACATAATTCCCCATCGGAAACCTCTATCACGGGTTTGCAATATCTTCTCATATGCGGGTGGCTCAGCAAGATCGGCGGGATTATTTTTTCCCACCTTGAGTAAGTACAAATTTGCCTTTGGACAGTACTGCAAAAAAAAAAATTAGATGAGAAAATTTAAGTAAATAATTCAGAAAATATAAGTCAACAAATAAAAATATACATACCTTGGCAAAATCTTTGAACATCTCTTCCACCCTTCTCGGCTTCTTCTTCTTGCAACCAATTCTGAATGTATCTGCAACCCATTTTTCAGATCCGCAGTTCTTGTGTAGGTTGTCTGTAACATGTTGCATACACAGCCTGTGCACACAATCGCCGTTCGCTGTCGACCACCCGAAATCTGGGCGATCAAAAACATATTTGATTCCTTTGTGCTGGTCTGATATGACACAAAAGAATCGGTCGCCAACCACTTGTCTTCTTACGAACCTCATGAAAAATCCCCAGTTTTTCCCGTTCTCCTTCTCAACAATTGCAAAGGCCAAAGGCAACAACTGGTTTTCAGCATCATATGCACATGCGATCAGCAGTCTCCCGTCGTAACGGCCAGACAGGAAGCATGCATCTACACTGATGACCGGTCTAATGTATGGCACAGCTTGAATACATGGACCGAACGCCCGTGCTATGGCCTTGAATTGCAACGCGTTGTCGATAGTCCGTACGCCTATATTCCAACATTCAAAGACAGTGCCGGGATTTGTACTTGCTATGGCCTGCAGTAATGGTGCAAGCAAGTTGTATGAACCATGCCAGCTACCGAACATTCGGCAAATCGCAAGTTCACGCCCTCTCCACAACCTGTTGTATTTTGGGACGACATGCTTGTAAACGCGTCTGACATGTCTAGCGACCTCCTTAAGGCTCATCGATGGGTCCTCCTTTACGTCATTCTCAATTACATCGGCAATAAGTGAAGCCGTAAGATTTGCATGGTCTTTCCTTGATGACGCAGCCTTGCATGTGTGAGGTGGTTCACACTTCTTAATAATCCATGTCTCGCCCTTACCCACAGGGGTTGCATATAGACGGAAGTGGCAATGCACTTCGTCGGCACAAACAATTACTAACCTTCTTCGGTCCCTTTTTTCAATTCTGCAATCCCAGTTGCCGTGAACATGGACCTCATATATTTTCTTCACAAGTTCATCTATGTTGGTGTAAACCTGTTGCGGAGCAAGCTCTTGACTGTACCTGACACGCGGCCCAAAAAATGAGATGTCTGCATCTTCAAAAGGCCTATTTGTCTGACCTCTAATCGGAAATCTGTCTTTCTTAGGTAAATAATCTCCATCACCTTCTGACAGGTGATCAGAATCCCAATCCCCTTCCCATTCGTCACCTGTTTCCAAATTTCCTTGTGGTACGGCATCGAGCTCAGCATCAAGGTCAAGGTCTCTCCGGGTAGCAACGGGTGACACTATAGGTATTGATGGTGGTACAGATGGAAATCTGGGTTGGATTGGGGTTTCAGGAGGAGGTGGTGGTGGTGGTAGATCGGTGGTAAAATCAGGTACATAATTCTCATAAACGGGTGATACGGGCGGTTCATAACTCGAGTGGCGGGGGTTGTCATACCTCGAGTGCTCATGACCCGAGTTGTCATAACCCGAGTGCTCATAACTCGAGCTGTCATAACTCGAGTGACGCGGGTTGTCATAACCCGAGTGATCATAACCTCTATTTTCCCTAGATGTTCCAACCCCGGGTTCACGCTGAACTCTCCTGGAATATAAGTCCATTACCATTACCCCCTGTGACTCAAAAGTGTTGTAAACACTCCTCCATAACGACTCATCTGTTATTGGATACCTGGTATAGTAAGGTCTACCACCACTTACTGTGTTAATCCGGGTAGCTAAATCTATATCACACCGGTTGGGGTTCACACCAATTTTTTCATACACTATTCCTTTCAGTTCAACAAATGAGGTATTTTCATTTACCTCGAAGCCGTAGGCTGCTTCCTTAGTCAACTGTGCTCCCTCCGCATCCCGGGTAAACTTCCCGCCCACATACAGTGCAACCAACATATTTCCGTTCTGGAAATACTGTGCTGGAATTACTGTGCTGGAATTACTGTTCACCATCGCCTCAAAATCGCCTCAAAGTCGCCTCTCTTTCTCTCATTCGGTTCTGGAAATTTGTTGCAAACTTGAAATGAATACTGTGCTCATCAGGAGAGAGAAAAACCCCTTTTATAGGAGTTTTATAGCGGATCGCCCAGCTGCTGGGCGGTCAGATAAGGGTAGTGGACTGCCCGCCTGCTGTGCGGTCAGGTTCGGAAAGTGGACCGCCCAGCCGATGGGCGGTTGGGGTAGATTTAAAAATAAGTTTGGGGTGGGGACAGATTTGATAATTTGTTTTTTTTTTGGGGTATTAATAAAAATATCGGCATTAATTCGGCTTGTACCGATTTAATAGCATCACGGATTCACGGTCTCCTAAACAAATCAAACCGGAAAAGGAGCCGATTCCAATTTATTTCAACTGGACCGCCCGGTCCCATCTGATTTAATAACAGTGGTAGAAATAAAGATATCAATGATATACTCTACCTAACACTTATTTTGGACAAAAATATTTGACGAACTTGTAACATGTCATTTAATGCAGCTACAAGCCCTAGAAACAGTTAAGTGCTTATCGATATATAAATGTCACTAGGATTATTTTCTTTTGATTTATGAACAAGGAAAAGATAAATGCTTCTTTCTTGCTGATACGGTGAGTAAAATGATGATTACAAATTTACAATAATTTTTTTTTTGCAAATGAAAAAATAATTTTCAAATGTTCATAGAATCTTCTTGCTAATATTATTGGCAGACAAGAACCTGCCTTTGATCTAGTGGCAAAAACACATGGCTCCCATATGAGAGGTTATGGATTTGAAACTCACAAAATAGGAAAATCCTCTATATTAATACACATGAGTTTGAAATGTGTTGGTTGGCATGACCTCCAATATATATATATAGAGAGAGATGGGCTATTGTGCTTTGCAAAGTAAAACCCCCTCTTTACTTCGGGTCATATTTTTATTTTTGAAAATCCAAACAACCGATCCGAACCGTTCAACATGTTCTAAATATTGAAATGTGCTTGCAGACTAAATTTTACATTTTTTGGAATTTTTTTATATTTATTAAGCCACTTTGAAAATCGCTGATCCACTGTGAACAATAAAAAAACAGTAAAATTTTCTGGACCACCGGATCAGTGATTTTCGAAGTGGCTTAATAAATAGTAAAAAAATTCCAAAAAATGTAAAATTTAGTCTGCAAGCACGTTTCAATATTTAGAACATGTTGAACGGTTCGGATCGGTTGTTTGAATTTGCAAAATGCAAAAAATGATCCGAAGTAAAGAGGAAGTTTTACTTTGCAAAGTACAATAGCCCATCTATATATATATATATATGGACAGAGCTACGGTGCTACGCGTAGCATAGAGGCCTCCGTGCTACGGCTCACTTTTTGAGTTTTCAAAATCTTAACGGTTGATCCGAACTGTTCAACATGATCTCCATATGAATATGTACTTGCAAACCAAATTTTACATTTTTTAGAATTTTTTTACTATTTATTAAGCCACTTTGAAAAAACACTAATTTGTACACAACAGTAAACTTTTCTGGACCATTGGATCAGCAATTTTCAAAGTGGCTTAATAAATAGTAAAAAAATTCTAAAAAAATATAAAATTTGGTTTGCAAGTACATATTCATATGGAGATCATGTTGAACGGTTCGGATCGACCGTTAGGATTTTGAAAACTCAAAAAGTGAGCCGTAGCACGGAGGGGCCCTTATATACGCGTAGCATATTAGCCAGATTATATATATATATATAAAGGACAGTGCTACGGTGCTACGCGTAGCATAGAGCCCCTCTGTTTTTCAAGTTTCAAGTTTTTCACTGTTTATTAAAATCAGCGATTTTAAAATTTGGTCTCCAAACACATTTTAATATAAATATCATATCTAATGGTTTAGATCGACTGTTTGGACTTTGAAAATCGGAAAACCAATTGGTTACACCACAACTCCGGAACAAACATTTTGATATTAGCCAATCTCTATGTATATTATTGGCTGACGGAAAAAAAGTAAAAAAAGAAATATTTTCTCGGTGAGAAATCAAATCCAGTATTTTCTTGTTAAATTGAAAATAGTTAGCTCTTTTTTAAATGCTGTTCAAATGATTAGTTTTGATGGTAACAGCAGTGTACAGGAAGATTCAAAGAAAAACACAAAAGTTTCAAGTTTGTGACTGATTTCTTATTTTATTTTTCTGAGCTACCGAAGTGGGTAGTTAGAAACTGGTCATATTCACTGAATTGACCCGGTCCGTTGACTTGGAATCACTCGTCATTCGTCAAACAAAGAGTGACGAAATGGACTCCTTTGTCGTAACAAGGAATTGATTAGGTCATAATAAGGAATTAATTAGGTCCTCAACGAATAACTTGTACGCTGTTAAAAATGTGTAAATGTCAATCTTTTATCTATTTGGTGTCTTTGGCTTTAAAAATATGTATACATTGGGAAAACACCTTATTTTTCCTTATTTCTTTTATATTGTATCAAGCGTTTTTCTTTATAGTCGATCTATAATAAGACAAATGATGATCTTTTCATTCTCGATCAGAAACGGATTGTAGGGTGGTAAAATCATATCCATATATATTTTAATTTTTCAAGTACATATACAAATTAGATATTAAATAAATATGGATACAAATTGAATATTAAATAGATACAAATACATATAATAATATAACTCGAATATCTAATTTAAATATTGTTACAAAATTAACATATTATTCAATAAATTATTTTTTTCATTACAAATAAAAATAACATAAAATACATATATTATTTGGATATTCGATAATTATGGTGAACAAAGTTATTTTCTCATGTTGAACTTATTACGTCATTACAAAATATATCTTGTTAAAAATAAATTAATCACCCACATAATTATATTTTTAAATTAAATGTTACCTAAAAAAAATATTCCTATTCAAACATATATAAGTCTAAAATAAATGGATAAAAAATTATTGATACGGATAATTATCCGTATTCGTATCCGTATCAACACAAATGGATATCCAACAAAAAAAATTGAATATGAATAATTGGATGCAGAATATTATATGTATCCGTACCCATATCCGAACAAACATACATCCAAAAAATTTCAAAAATACAAATACAGATAATCATTTGTATTCTTATTATTATTCGTATTCACATAAATCATATTCATATCTGCAAACTATCCGTGTCCAAATTCACAAAAATTCAAATACAGATTTGAATACAGATCTATAAAAGCCGATCTGTTTGTACCCTAAGAGGAGGGGAAAGAGGGCTACATGGCAATTGTCATTTTGCTATTTTCAGGTATACCAAATTATGTAATTACGTATTCCCCTTCAGATTCGATAATAGCTTATTTATCATTATTAATTCTAGTAACTCATATTTTTACTCAATATAATTTAAATTTATATTAAATATAATGAAAACTCAAATTAAATATCCCACTTATTGATGGAATTAAATTTCGTGTCCACATGATACATTCGTTCATCCATTCTATACTTGTTTTAATCTGAACAGTCATAGTATGAATTGTATCTTTTTAAAATTTAAATATTTTCTATATTTTAATTATTATCAATCAGATCAAAACAAACTTGAAATGGATAGACGAATAGAGATATATCGGATAGACGGATAGAGATACATCGGATAAATGGATTGAAGGATGTCATTAACAGTGGGTCCGGATCCCCTAAAGTAACTCAATTTTTGGGTTTTGGATCGAGACCGTCCAATTCGAATCTGTCGCTCGGGATGGTCTCGGAATTCGAATCTATCGTCGGAATGTGTGCGCTCCTCTTTGGAATGGATGGTTTCGGATTCGAATTAGACGGTCCCTATCTAAATCCCAATCATTGGGTTACTTCACTGGATCTCGATTCATTAACAGCCCCCCAGGAACTAAGTGACCTATTGATTTAAAAGTGTTTTAAAATATTCCTTCTTTGTATTTTAAATATTCATTCACAAAAGGTTTTTGTGGGAGAGATTCATGCCTCAGGAACTAAGTGACCTATTGATTTAAAAGTTAAAAAAAAAAATCCTGCACCGTAACTTAGCCTATCAACATCAACATCAATTGAACAATATTCCTCAAAATGAAGAATTCTTAAAATATTTAGATTAAAATGAGACGTACATAATTGCAGAGAGATCTAAGTGGCTTTCTGTGCTGCGATTCATTCCGTTTTGACATTAGCTTGGATCTACATCGTGTCTGTTTTATACTTTTATATATATTTGAACAGGTATGATTTTGATAGGATCCTAGGAGTGGGTCCCACTATCCACAGCATTATAATAGCAGATATTTAGATTCTTTAACAAGCTAGCCTTTGTGAATGAATATTTAAAATCGTACTCTCTTGCTTGATTAATGGGGTCCGATAACCGCGTCGTTGGAAGCAATGACTTCTAAATGCCTTTCAAGTGTGACTGAGTCTCCTTCTAGACTGCTTCCTCAAATCCTCCCCAGATTTCTAATCTCTCTATAAATTTGAGACAATTCTCTCGTCTGTTCTCACTCATCAAATTGACTCACCGAATACACAACCTCGAACCAACACTCACCCATCCCAAGTCTCTGCCCCTTCCAGAAATCCAAGATTACTTCTCAAAATCAAGAAAAGAACAAAAGAAGATGACTAAGGTTTGTTTTGCCTCAGAACTTATTTTTTTCTTAAAAAAATACAATAAAATTCTACCGGTGGTGAACAGCTGGCAGATGAACCATCAGATGTGATTATGTTGTCAATCGCATTTTTGTTGGGGTCGATTTTAATAGTGCCAACTGTTTAATTTATTGCAGCAAAAGTTTATTGTGAAGCTGTCACTTGATGATGCAAAGAAGCGCACAAAGGCACTTAAAACTGCTGTTACCATGGATGGTAATTTTCCTTCAATTATTGTTTATTACGCTCTTTTAATATTCCTTCTGTTGCTTTGCCTTACATCTGTTTATGTAATATAAGTTATAGGCCTTTATTGTGATTTCAAATAATTTTCTAATTTTGCAACCCTAAGACCTAAGTTCCTAAACTTCAAACACAGTACTGAAGTACTTATATTATGTAAAATTAATTGCTATTATGGTTAGATCCTGAAGGATAAACAAGGAGGAATTAATTCGACTCCCGATTCTCGTTATAACTTAAACCAGTACGCTTTCTC
Source organism: Carex littledalei (assembly GCA_011114355.1). Classification (NCBI taxonomy): domain Eukaryota; kingdom Viridiplantae; phylum Streptophyta; class Magnoliopsida; order Poales; family Cyperaceae; genus Carex; species Carex littledalei. The sequence continues at coordinate 6,009,937 of CM022097.1, forward strand.
CGCCTGAGTATGACTTGTAACTCACGGTTTTTTTTCCCATTCTTTTGTTTAGGTGTTGTGTCTGCCGCATTGGATGGCGATAAACTAGTAGTAATCGGCGATGGAACGGATTCTGTAACCATGACAACTCTGTTGAGAAAAAAATTGGGTTATGCTGATCTGATCAGTGTAGCCTCAGTAGAGGAGAAAAAAGAAGAAAAGAAAGAAGATAAGAAAGAAAACAACCAGATCACGCACCCACACGTTTATCCTTACCAGTACATATATTCATATCCCTACACATACCAAGATAGTTTTTATGACCACCACAAATTTTACAGTGTACTGTAAATAGTAAATAATGTGATTCGAATTAGTAACTGTATTGCAAGTAAATTGATTCGAAGTAGCAGTATACTGGTAGTAGTCTGTACTCTTTTCTTTTGTTTTATTGTCTATGCAATTTTGGGAAACCATGGTTAAGAGACTTTAATTTTTTTTTCAATGGCACGACAGAGAGTTTGTAAAGAAAAAGTTATTTGATTAATGGAAAATGTCCACAGATGCTATCTTCATTTACTTATTTTGAAATAAAAAAAGAATTATATGATGAATTTGTAACATGTCATGTAATGCAACAACAAGCCCTCAACAGTTTTCTTTCAAAAAGAAAGCCCTATAAACAGTTAAGGGGTTATCTATATAAATGTCACAACAATTATTATCATTTCATAAAGGAAGTAAGAGTGTAGAGTAGAGACAGAAAGATAGAGATAGCGAATTGTAAATGAATTTGTCTTATTATTAATTAACTCAGAGTTACAGATCATGTTTAAATAGACAATAACTTACTGTAACTAACTACACTCATTAATTGACTTAATTACAAATATGTCCTATAACTAGTCTTTAATTGCTACTGGATTGTTGGTGCTCTGATATTTCAATCAACTCCCACTTCTGTCTGAGGTCAAATTTGGCAATTCTTTTTGCAGTAAATGCAAAACTAGGCCTTGAACTTCTTTTGTAACAATTAGACGTGAGATTATTCAAAGAAAAAAAATCTATCTGGTCTCTACCGTCCGATTTAGGGGACTTTGTTATGCGTAAATCATGAGGAAGATCCAGAGATATACGGCACTTGGTACAGTCCGGTATAGAATCTCAATTTGATTTATGAATAATGGAAAGATATAAATGCTTCTTGCTGATATGGTGACTAAAAAAAAATTTCTCGGTGAGAAACCAAACCCGGTATTTTCTTGTTGAATTGAATATATTTAGGTCTTTTAAAATGCTGTTAAAATGATTATTTTTTTAGGTAACAGTAGTGCACAGGAAGATTCAGAGAAAAAGACAAAAGTATGTGACTGTTTTTTTTTTTTTTCTCAAAAGACCCTTAGGTCAGAATTTCATCCAACCAGCAAAGTGTTACAGTGTTGTATAGTACAAGTTCAATCTGAATCCCTAAAAATTATGTCCTTATCATTTAATAATCATGTGATCAAGTTTTGGCTCAAATTTTGCAAAAAAATCTTAGTCATGATGCAATTTGGACAAAATTTTTATCCAAACTAAGTTGTATATGATCCAATATATGCAAAAATGAGTGCTCATGTGATTCATGACATGATGCCTTTTGACTACTAAAGGCTTCCAACATTGCATCAGCAATAATAATACATTGAACAACATCTTTGTGCATATATAATCAGAAAATATAAATTCTTCTTAAAAAAAATTCGTCCAAAATTATAAGAAAGTATTTATACATAAAATAAGTTGAATCTGTTTGGCTTAATACAAATCACTGAAAATCATTTTCGTTAAAAAAAATTATTGCATCTTATATGATTTACCGTATTTCATTATAATTAGCGAAATTAGTGTAATTTAGCGTAATTGAATGTAAATATAGTGTAATTCAACATAATTTCAAGTAATCTAGTGTATTTTAGTATAAATATGCTAATTATAAATGAAAAGAAGTAATATAACGAATAATTTAAACAAAAAATTCAAATTTTCAGTGTTATTTCATTATTTTGCTCTTCATAGTGTCTCTACAAATAAAAAAGAAGAAGGGAAAACCGGTCATTTTATGGCCGGTTTGGACATTTTTGGCGAAAGTCAGAAATTCAGGACATAAATATTTATTAGTTTCTAATTAACTTTGGATATTAATAAAAATGTTGGCATAAGAGGTGGTAAATCGGATACTATAAGGTTACACCAATTTTAAGTTTGGATTCGGACTATCCGATTCAGATCCGAACCAATCGGTCAAGGTGGAATGTACGATACCCATTAATATTCTTGCAAAAGCTGATCGATCGGACGGTCCAGACCTAAACTCAAAATTTAAGTTCTCTTAGGTGATGCGAATTTGGAGAAAAGAGGGATTCAGATCCAGTACAATATCCTACAGTGTAGAAGTAAGATCTGCATCGTCCGTTTTAAATTGGCACAAATTTAAAGCAGGACTCTAAATTCAAACCTGACACAAATCTTAAAGCTGAAAGTTATTCTGCATGGTAGGATACTGCAGAGATCATACAAACATTTTTTGCAGTTTCTATTTTAGATAATTACAGATCTATTGTGATCAGAACCCACAAATTTTCTCTAAGCACCGTAGAGAATCTAAACTCTATCATATCGTCTCTATTATTAAAAAAACAAAAAAGCAATAAAAAATCAAAAACGAGTACACATAAAAGCTTGTATTTTTTTTTTTTTTGATTCAAACATAAGCTTGTATTAAGATATGACCTCGAACTGTTTACTAGGTAATCTGATTTTCTCATGCGTAGGATCCCACACACCCTGTAGTAATCACCTGACAAATGAACCCCAACAAAAAGGTCGAGAATCCAGAGAAAACCCCACCCGCCACACTGATTACTGTACAAGATGAATCGTACTCTCTTAATTAATGGGGTCCGATTAACGCGTCTTTGGAAGCAACGACTTCTAAATGCCTTTCAGTGTGACGGAGTCTCCTTCCAGCTTGCTTCCTCAGATCATCATCCCCAGCCTTCTAATCTCTCTATAAATTTGAGATAATTCTCGCGTATCCTCTCACTATCACATTGACTCACCGAATACACAGCCTCAAACCAACACTCACTCATTCTAAGTCTCTGCCCCTTCCAGAAATCCAAGATAACTTCTCAAAACCAAGAAAAAAACAAAGGGAGATGACTAAGGTTTGTTATACCTCATATCTCTTCTGTGTGTGTGTTTCTTTTATTAAAATAATACAATGGCAAATCTACCGGTATGGTCAGCAGGCAGATGAACGATCAGATGTGAATATTGTGTTGTTAATCTCAATTTTTTTGGAGTCGAAATTAATAGTGCTAACTGTTAAGAAGTGAAAGTGTAATTAATATAGTTTTTTTTTTTATTTATTGCAGCAAAAATTTGTAGTGAAGCTGTCACTTGATGATGCAAAGAAGCGCACAAAAGCACTCAAAACAGCTGTTACCATGAATGGTAATTCTCCTTCAATTATTGTTTATTCTTCTCTTTTAATACCCTTTCTGTACTGTGCCCTGCTCTCATGGTTGGAGTCTGATCGGAAAAAAAAAGAGGAATTCAACTCCTGATTCTTCATATCAGTCCTCCTTCTCTGCTTGATTATGACTAGTAACTCAGTTTTTTTTTCCCATTTTTTCTTTTGTTTAGGCGTTGTCTCTGTCACACTGGATGACGATAAGCTAGTAGTAATCGGTGATGGAACAGATTCTGTATGCTTGACAACTCTCTTGAGAAAAAAATTGGGTTATGCTGATCTTATCAGTGTAGGCTCAGCAGAGGAGAAAAAAGAAGAAAAGAAAGACGATAAGAAAGAAAACAAGCCGCAAGACGAGAACCAGATCGTGTACCCACTCGTTTATCCATACCATTACACATATTCATATCCCTACATATACTAAGATGGCATTTATGACCACCACAAATTTTATAGTGTACTGGTAGTTTGGTACTCTTTTCTTTTTCTTTTTCTTTTTTGTCTATGCAATTTTGGGAAATCATGGTTAAGAGACTTTTTTTTTTCAATGGCATGATGAAGAGACTTGTAGAGCAAAAGTTATTGACTAATGGAATACAAATAAAGATATCAATATATCACCTATCTTGATCAATGACATATTGCTAGTTCCTGTGGCTTATTCTGGAAAAACGATTATATGACGAATATGTAACATGTCATTTAATGCGACTACAATCCCTACTAACAGTTAAGGGCTTGTCGGTATGATGTCACTACGATTATTATTTTTTTATTCAATACCCATTGTTGTCAGAGTTCAAATTTGGCTATTCCTTTTGCAGTAAAAGCAAAACTTAAATTAGCCTCGAACTTCTTTTTAAAAATCAGATATGAGATTATTCGATGAAAAATCTATATGTTCTCTACCGTCCGTATTTTAGACTTTATCTCCATTCTTATATTAAGCACGTTGATGTCCTGATCCGTCAACGGCTACGATTTAAAGATGAAATTTCATATTTAATATCAGTCCTCCCATCACATAATTTGTCATCTTCTGATTAAATGCATATCTTTTATGTGTAGAAGTTTATATTTAGTTAAAAGAAGACTTGCCACACGTACAACAACACTATATGTTACAATTAAATTTAAGGCGATTCAGATTTTTATGATATTTATCTACGAGAAATATATTGTCTTATTTCCCCTACATCCAATTGTGAAGACAATAGAAATATGATTCCTTATTCTCCTTCTTCAATTGAGTACAATGGAAATCGATTTTTTTCCCTTAAATGTAGATATCTCCTTGTTTGTTTCTCTACAAATTCCCACGGCATAATAGAAAAAATCAATAATAGAAAAATTCCCACGTCCTTATTTGTTTCTATATACACATTCTCAATTTTGTTTCAAAACAAATCACCCTATGGCCTAGAGATCGATATTTTCGCCATTTGTATTTCTACAAAAGTTTGTTGTTTGCCAGTTTCCATTTGCCTTGCGGATTAGGGTTTCGAATCTTGTCCAAATTGTAAGCTCCGCTTTCTTTCTTTTTCATTTGCCTAAATTTTGGTGTGTTTTATGATTCATAAATGATATTGATTAGGTTATAGCTGAATTCCTTCATATAGGTTATCAATATTAGAGAAATATTCTATTAGTTATCGTCTTCTTTGTAGGGGCTTTGTGAAAATTTTGTTGTTTAACTTGAACAAGTTTTGTAATAATTTACCATCTTATGCATTTCTCTCTGATAAATACTTCTTTCATCTGTTTAATTTTGTAACTATTTAATCAGTGCAGTGAAACTTGTAAGTTCAAGTCAGTAATTTTTGAATTGGAGTTATATTTGATGAATTCCCCTTTTTATACCACCCGAACAAAAGTTCCATGATTGTTATTATAGCTTGTTGTTTAATTCTTCTATTTATAATTCTTTCTATTTATGTCATATTTGTAAAAAATGCATCAGTTTTATATACACTTTCATCACATAGCTTTGCTTCATTAGCTTGTTAGCTCTCTTTTTGAGTGGTACCTGTTCCTTCATTGTTTACTGGTACAAGTTTTTGATGTGAGAGGGGCTGATTTGAAAATTAATTGAAATTCTGAGTCTGAACCTGGTTTGGAAGATGCCAGTTAAGTTTTACTCTAGGGTTCCAGTACATTTATTTTCTAGGTGATAGTTATGCTTAGTAGTTTTGTGAACAAGTACTTGTATTGTTGTACTTATTTTATCTTTGTATTTGATGTTTTTCTTCTTTTTTAATGTGCAGCTTAATCACTACATAACTCACTAGGTACTGCTACATGACAACCAAAAGTGTCTTCATTGTTGATTTTGAATCTCATGTGAATGAAGATGTCACTGATAGCAACCTACAATCCAATATTGTTGAGCCATCTGTCACAGTTACTATAGGAGAAGATGAACCGAGTGGGGAACAAGAATTTACAATAGAAATTAAACTAGAGAAGGAAGAAAATGAGAAAGATGAACGGTATTTTTGCTTTATGAAAGTTCAACTTAAAAAGATTTTGTCATTTGTCTTTGCTTATTGTTCATGGTCTCTTTTATTTTATTTTTTTTTCTATTTTCAACTAGGTCATCTATCTCATACACATAATTTATATAATTATTAGGTGCTCCCAGTTGTTAGGCATGGTACAAGAGCTCAAATTGTTGATTCCAGTCTACGGATGTCTCTTCTTTGGCCATTAATAAAAAAATACAACTAACCCGAAACATGAGATCTTTATTGGATCCATATTTTTTTGAATGTTTGCTCAGAGTTGGCGATGAAACAGAAGAATCATGAATCATTGGAAGGGGATTTGATCTGTATTCCTGAAGAATGGGTTATTCCATACACTACAGAAAGGGATTCTAAACAACGGCTAATAGAATCTATTTTTCCCTCTCTCTATCTCAACGGGGGTTCGTGAGAGTATATTATTTCTAGGGCCATACTATCAACAAGAAATGAGTATGTTGATGAATTGAATCAACAAATGATTGAGATATTTTCAGGTGATTAGATGATCTACTACAGTTTTGACAAAGCAGAAGATGATACTGCTAATCACTATCCAACGGAATTTTTGAACTCCTTGACTCCAAGTGGGCTGCCTCCACATCTCCTCAAATTGAAGTTGAGTTGTCCGATTATTTTATTACGAAACCTTGATCCATCAAATGGCCTATGTAATGGTACAAGGCTTATATGCCGGAATTTTCAAATTAATGCAATGGATGCAGAGATTGCTATTGGACAACATGCTGGGAAAATAATTTTTCTACCGAGAATTTCGATGTGTCCATCTGATGATGAGATGTTCCCTTTCAAGTTTACATGAAAGAAATTCCCTATTCATCTGAGTTTTTCCATGACAATCAATAAATCACAAGGACAAACAATTCCTAACGTCGGCATCTATTTACCCGAGCATGTTTTTTGGCCAGTTATATGTCGCATTGTCAAGAGGTACGTCACGACGTACAACAAAAGTCATGCTGAAACGGAAAGAGAAAATTGATGCCCCAGGAGTGTATACAAAAAATATAGTTTATTGGGAGGTCTTGAGTGAGTAATAAGATATGAACCATATTAATTTAATGGGAGAGCCTAGCTATCCCCCATCAACCATCCTCCGTCAGCGCATTAATTAAGTGGGGGGACCGCATAACCGTCAGCGCATTTTAGAAATTTGCGGAAAAGTATTCATCTGTAACACAACTAGTATTCATCCATCTATATGAAGGTATTCACATTTGCAATAGAAGCATATTTGGATACATTACAACATTCAGCGTATTAAGAAAGTAGGGGACCACAAACAACATATGTGGGGGACCGCATAACCGTCAGCGCATTAATTAAGTGGGGAGACCGCATAACCGTCAGCGCATTAATTAAGTGGGGGGACCACATAACCGTCAGCGCATTTTAGGAATTTGTGGAAAAGTATTCATCTGTAACACAACTAGTATTCATCCATCTATATGAATGTACTCATCTTTGCAGTAGAAGCATATTTGGACACATCACTCACTCATCTTTTACACGTTTTTAGAGATGTTTTTTTTTCTCCGTTCAATCTAACCAATATTTCTGACGATCTGTGAGAAATTTTGCAAATCTAAAACCACGAACGTCTTCTACACAATTTTCTCTTTCAAATGAGATCCATGATGACATACTTTCGAGTTGTCCGTTGCACAAGTATTCATACCTCGTCGCAAGTATTCATCCTCGTCGTGTAAGTGTAAATAGTTAATGTATCATAAGATATCAAGTATTCATACATATACGTTAAAATATTTATACCTAAGATATCAAGTATTCATTCATACACGTTGAAGTATTCATCTCTAAAACATCAAGTATTCATTCATACACCTCTAATTTTTTCAAAATTTATTTTTTCTGTCATTTCTCAGTACTTAGTACGCACTAGCCTAATTCACCATTAATGAAGCTTTGTTCTTTGCAAATAACTCGCTTCTGCATGAGGAAGAGGAACATAGACACGATGGATCTGACCCGGCGGTCGACAATGATGGATCTAACCCGGCGGAGGCGTGCTTGATTGGGATGGAGTGACGGAGGCGGAGGTGGGAGAGGGAGGCGGAGGCGGAGAGGGAGAGGTGGGAGAGGCGGGCGGAGGCGGAGAGGGAGAGGTGGGAGAGGCGGGCGGAGGCGGAGAGGGAGAGGTGGGAGAGACGGGTGGAGGCGGAGGTGGGAGAGGGAGGGAGAGAGAGGAAAGAAATAAAGGGAGAAAATTTGCTAATTAATTTGTAGGGACCATTAGGTAGTTAGAATTTGTAATTATAGTTAGAAAGAAAGTTAGTTAGTTGGGGGATGAAATGGGGGATGGATAGATGGGGGAAAATATAATTACTCTAATTTAATATTTCTAATTTTATTATATGTTTTCAATTTGAGCAATTATAATCTATTTTTCATATTTTATTTGTTCATTTTCAGAAATGTTGGACTACATCGAAGAAGATCATACTGGCAATGATACTTCAAGAATTTTTTTTCATGTTATATTTGATCCGTTTTTTCATTTGTTGTTGTTTTTTTTATTGTTATTTATTATTTGGATCTCCTTTTTTTCATTTGTGTTTTTTTATTTTCATTTAAATATATTTTTTCTTAATTTTGTGTGAATGTCAAATAAAAATGTTTCTTCATATTCTATTCAATCTTATAATATGTCTCTATTGCAACGCACGGGCACAATACTAGTTATTAATAAAAGTTGGAGGTTGAATCATTACTATTTAATATCCAAAAAGATCTTCATTTTGATTTTGATCCTATACGATCCGATTTTTGGACTTTGTAATGCTTAAATCACGAGGAAGATCCACAGATCTATGGAATTTCAATTTGATTTATGAACAATGAAATGATAAATACTTTTCACTGATACGGTGAGTAATTGACTATTGTTGGCTGATGCAAAAATAATAAAGAAATATTTTCTCGGTGAGAAATCAAACCAGTATTTTTCTTGTTAAATTGAAAGTGATTTGGTCTTTATTAAATTCTATTCAAATGATTACTTTTGAAGGTAACAGTAGTGTACAGGAAAGTGATTAGGTCCGTTGGCTTGGATCACTCGTCATTCGTCAAACAAAGAGCGACGAAAGGGACGCCTTTGTCGTAGTAAGGAATTGATTAGGTCTTAATAAGGAATTAATTAGGCTCAAACGACACTAGAGTTATCCATTGTTTTTTTTTTAATATTGAGTTGAGTGTTATTTATAGTTGATCTAAAATAAGATAAATATTGATCTCTCCATCTGGACCGGCATAATAGATGAATATCCGAGCACCCGGTACATAACATCACCAATACTTAATTATCAAGAGGCCATTGGGCAACTCCTACTTAATACTCTTTGATTTTTTTATTTTAATTTTCTTAAAAATTGAATCCATTCAAACAACATCTCCTTAGTAAGAATTAACTTTTGTTTATTTTACCCGAATTCTCAAGTTAAAAGTCATTTTTGTTCGAATTCTTAAGGTACCATCTGGACCGGCGTAACAGATGAATATCCGAGCACCCGGTACATAACATCACATCACCAATACTTAATTATCAATAGGCCGTTGGGCAACTCCTACTTAATACTCCTTGAACTTTTTTTAAACTTCTTAAAAATTTAATCCATCCAAACAACATCTCCTTAGCAAGAATTAACTTTTGTTTATTTTACCCGAATTCTTAAGTTTAAGTTATTTTTGTCCGAATTCTTCAGGTACCATTTCTCTTTGATTAAGCCTCATTTGTCTCCTTAGTTTATGAAGGAATTACTTTTCTTAATTCGGTACACTATTACATAAATGAGATCTTCTAACATCAATTTGCTAACAGTTTAAACCGATCTTGGTCTCAAGTTGATAGACCAATGATGTTGCGGCAAGTTAGTAAATAAGTAAAAACATTATTCTATCGGTTGCGCCCTCAGGAACCGATAGGAACCGTACACCACTTTCTTTTATCGGTCACTGATAGAGTACCGATGAAAGAGATTTAACTTATTATAGCGGTATTATTATCCTAACCGATATAATTATTTATTCAATTATTTATTGCTCTTTTGATATCGGTTCATATATTAGTACCGATACAATCAATATATATTTGATCCTCTTATGATGAAGGAATTAGGAGGAAGACCGGTTCCTCTTGAGAAAAATCTTTAAAAGTTTGAATCCAAATCAATGCGGACTGAAGTAAAATGCGCAGACCTCTTTAATATTTGTACCAAATCAGATCGGTCTAATATTCATACCAAATTAGATCGAGCAATATAGATCTAAACTCAAAATTTGATTTACCTTGAGTGATATGAATTCGGAGAGGAGGGGAGGGGAGGGTTAAAGGGCAATTGTCATCTCGCTAATTTTTCCGATCTGTAGTTTCTATTTTAAATTACAGATCTATTGTCATCAGGACCCACAAATTTTTCTCTAAGCACCGAGAGAATCTAAAACTGTCGTCTCCATTATTACAAAAAAATCCAAATAAAGCAATAAAAAAGAAAACAAAGTACGCATAAACTTGTATTAAGATATGACCTCCAGGCTCGAGCTGTTTCACTAGGTAATCTGGTTTTCTCATGCGTAGGATACCCCATAACCCGTAGCAATCACCTGACAAATGAACCCCACCCAAAAAGGTAAAGAAATCCAGTGAACCACGGCCACACTGAACTTTTGTTTTCCTCAAAAAAAAAGAGATAAATGGGGTCCGATAACCGCGTCCTTGGAAGCAACGACTTCGAAATGCCTTTTAGTGTGACTGAGTCTCCTTCCAGCATGCTTCCTCAGATCGTCATCCCCAGAGTTCTAATTTCTCTATAAATTTGAGGCAATATTAATTCTCTCGTGTTATCTCACTCATCAAATTGACTCACCGAATACACAGCCTCAAACCAACACTCACCCATCCCAAGTCTCTGCCCCTTCCAGAAATCCAAGATAACTTGTCAAAATCAAGAAAAGAACAAAAGAAGATGACTAAGGTTTGTTATACCTTACACTTTCTGTGTGTGTGTGTGTGTTTTTTTTTAAATAATACAATGGTAAATTTACCGGTAATGATCAGCTGGCAGATGAACGATCTGATGTGATTGTGTTGTTAAATGTTAATCGCATTTTTTTGGGGTCGAAGTTAAGAAGTGAAAGTGTAATTAATATGTATATATTATTTCATTTATTGCAGCAAAAGTTTGTAGTGAAGCTGTCACTTGAAGATGCAAAGAAGCGCACAAAAGCACTCAAAACTGCTGTTACCATGAATGGTATTTTTCTTAATTATTTTACTTCTTAATTTATAACATCTTTTTAAAAATATAAATTGTGAATTAATTAGGGATTGTTTACCCTTATTTGATTTGACTTGGACAATAATTCTCAACTAAAGGACTTGTACTGTTATACATTCAGCTTAATCTGACTTTGATGTTCTGATGAACAATTCTTCCATAAAACTATTTTTGATGAATTTAGAAATGCACTATGGCAAATACCAATATTTCTTATTCAGAAAAAAGTCTGAAGTAATCTTGCTATATAGAGCTTTTTTAACAAAATAAATGTAATTTTCTTAATTAAACATTTTTACTATGTTCCAGAATATAACAAAAGTTCTCTTGGAATGGTAAATTTATCAGTATTTTCAGTGCCTGTGATGATAGATTTAAGTTTTTGGGCAGCTAAATAGGCCCAAGAAGTTTCGGAAGCAAATCTAAAACTTCTAATCTATTTTTTTTTTTTTCTGTTCTAAGCCAATCTACTCTTTTAATAAAATATAAAACACAGGGAGAGTCCATGCCAATCCTTAAAAATTTTAGTTTATGTTTCTAGGTTCATACATGGAGCAAATGCATATGTTGTTATTTTCATGGAAAAAAAGAAAGAAACATGACTCTAATCTAAAGATAGTTGTTATTATTGTGATTAGTAAATTGGTTTTTAGTTATTGTTCTAATGTTAGTGTGCATTGTTTTTTTTATAGGTGTTCAGTCTGTCACAGTGGACGGCGATAAGCTAGTTGTTATTGGTGATGGTACAGATGCGATCATTCTGACGACTCTATTAAGGAAGAAATTGGGTTACGCTGATCTGATCAGTGTAACCTCAGGGGATGAGAAAAAAGAAAAGAAGGAAAACCAACCACAAGGCGAAATCAAGAATGTACAGCCACTGGTTTATCCGTACCAGTACTCTTACTCATATCCATACGTGTACCATGAGGGTGCTTATGATCACTACAATTTCTATAGCTTAGTGTAAATCAATTGGTTAGAGTACTGGAGATGAGCATCTATAAATTTGTTGATTCTTTGTTTATCTCTTTGAGATCCAAGGATAGGGGCTTGTAAATTAGTAGTTCGGATAAATATCATATTTCCGATGTACTCATTTTTAGTCTTTTAGAGTAGAATGTTGCTATAGGATTCAATGTGGAAATTGGTTCAATAAACTGAAAGCCCTTTGAATAAAATAGCAAGAGCAAATCACTCAGCAGCAGAAATGTACATCAATTTTTACCAGTTAGTTTGCGCTGGAGTGGAGCACAAATATTTCGTTTGGCATTGGTGTTTGCTTTTAGTTTTTCTTAAAGAAAAGCATTATCTGTATTTCTGTTTGCAAAAGGCTGATGTTCTGTTAAAATATATACATGAGTAAGTGATCCATGAAAGTCTTAACTATTTCATAAAGGGAACTATCCAAATCAAATCGAGGTAAGAATAGATCGATCCGAAATAAGAAGTTAGATCCACCACAGGGCACACAAGGACTCCTCTATGACCTCACAATTACTGAATTAGCATCCAGGCCCCTGATCTTTTTCAAATTCACCTTACACATGCGACCACTGACCAATGATTCTCCTCTCACCAAAACCACAGCCAGACAATCAGTTGCAACTACATTACTATTCTACTAACCAACTTCTGGATTTTCTTTTAGTATCAAGAAATAACACATGGAAATGTTCTAGAATACAGACGAGTGAGGCTATGGTATTATGCATAGCACAGATTGGTCCGTACTACACAACAATATTTTTCTTTTCAAAAGTTCAAATAGTCAATTTGAACCGTTTAACATAATTAACATATGAAAATATACTTGCACACTAAATTTTATATTTTTTTTAAAAAATTTACTATTTTTTTAGATAGGTAAAAAAACACTACTTTTGAATGGTCAATATTGTTTAGATCAAGTGATTTTCTACCTATCTTAAAAAATAGTAAAAAATTTTGAAAATATATAAAATTTGATCTACAAGTTTATTTCATATGAAGATCATGTTGAATGGTTCAGATCAATTGTTTGAGCTTTGAAGATGAAGATATTAATCTATAGTAATGACCAATATGCATTATATAGTACCGTAGCCTCACTCAATACATATTTACCGTAGGAAAAGCTACCAAAACCCGGAAAATATAGCAATCTGAAAGTCAAAATGTCATGGTGCGTGCCACAAGATTGGAAAATGGAAAAAATCTCATACTTGAAAGAATCTAGAAACAATAAAACAAATCCACGACAAACCAACTTTAAGTAATTGAAATTTGCAATAAGGCCCCTAATCTTTTGAAAACTGGGATTTAGGCCGGGTACATAAGTGCACCAATTCCCTCTACCACAACCACAGCCAAACCAGCTTAATTAGTAATCTGTCATATCTGGAACTACGAACTCGGACTCTGGACTAGAGGGAGTACTCAAGAAGCTGTAATATGTGATGTTTGATTGCTACTTAATTAAGAAGGATTAAATTATTTACTTCATTTTATTCTTCTTATTTTACATTATTTTACATCTCATTTGACAATTTAAGTGTAAAGTAAATTCATCCTTACAGAATATGTTGAAATTAAACATATTATTATTTATTATAGTGAGCTCTACAAATGGAGTAAGTTAATATGTCTGGTGATGTTGTTTAACTTAATTATTCCGTCTTTACTCTATCTTACTTTTCATATTTTACTTCTCATCTGACAACTTAAGTTTAGAATAAGAGGTTTACTCATCTTACTCCACAGCCAAACATGACCTTAGGTCGATCCATTAACCAACAAATTCGATAATTCTTTCTGAACAAAGTCAACAAAAATTTATAAATATAGAAAAAAAAAATTATGCACATATTGGTTCGTCTTGTATATTATTTCAGCATTAATTCTTATGTAGTTTAAGTATTATTATAAATTATATTAAAAGTAGTTGAACATAGTCTATTACAAATTTTAAGTCATATAATTTAGGGGAAATTGTTAGTATATATAGTTATTGAAACATTATACTTTGTATGTTTTTCCATCAAAAGTACTCAAATCTTTTATTTTCTCCATCAAATTAACTAAAATACTTTCTTATTTCTCCTTATGTTTATTAAATCTAAAAAAAATTAATTAATTATTTAGTTCTATTTAAAGTTGAAATACATGTTTGTCCTAATTTTAATAGACACGTCCATTTTACTAGTAGCTCTCTATTCCTTTCTCTATAATATTTATACCCAACACAAGTCGTACAACTCCTCTCTCTCTCTCTCTCTCTCTCTCTCTACTATTACATTTAGTATTGATTAACTTTACATTCTAAAAAAATACTTATAAGTAAAAGCTAGCTTTTGATCTACTAGCAAAGATATGGTCTCTAATATGAGAAGTCATGGATTCAAAATTCAAATGAAATTTGTTGTTGTTGTTGTAATAACAAAGGTATTAAATAGTTGAGTGGTTTGATCTCCAACCTTTAAAAAAAATTGCTTATAAGTTTGACATAGTTTGGGTAAATTTCGTTGGAGGTCACTAAACCTTGTTTTTTGTCACGAATTGGTCGCTCAAGTTTGATTTGTCCCTCCATAGCCATTGAACTTTTAATTTGTCCCAATCAAGTCACCTTATAACTTTTACATCCAAAATATTAACAAAATATTCTCATTCCTTCCAAAATATAACGAAATATGCTTATTCCATCCAAAATTTTAACATAATATGCTCATTCCGTCCAAAATACTAACGAAAAGTTATATTTTATTAATTTTTTGGATGGAAAAGTTATAGGGTGACTTGATTGGAACAAACTAAAAGTTAAGTGGTTACAGGGGCGGACTGCTCCCCCTCTGAATTTTGAGTTTTAGTGGAGATTTATCGGTTCCGATCGACTTTGCCCCCCCTGAAATTTTTTTTGCCCCCCTCTGGACGTTTAATTTGTAATTCGAGTTAAATTTAGGGTTAAATTGAAATAAATCTGTTGAATTTGTATTGGTAATTAGAATTGTAAGTCATAGCATCAGAAATTACAAGTCAAAGTCTTGGAAAGTATAAGTTAAAGTATTATTTTTTGTCGAGTACCCAATTGGTTAATGGATTTAAATCCGATTAGGTATTTAAACCCGATTTGATATTTTTGCCCCCCCTAATGAAAATCTTGGATCCGCCCCTGAGTGGTTATAGAGAAACAAATCAAATTTGAGTAACAAATTCGTAACAAAGAACAAAGTTTAGTGACCTCTAACAAAGTATACCCTAAATACTAGCACAGTGTTGATAAAATTAATTAGGTTACGGAAGGACTATCAATGTATCGAAACATAAAAATGTAATTATTCATCATCCAATTAATTCGTATTCAGTCCGTTTTTATTATTTTCACCGCAGTACGAAAAATTGAAAGAGTCAATTTTTATTTTTTCGGAGAGATACCCAAGAAAATGTTACGTTACCCCCAAGTTTAGCGTAGTAAGCGAGTAAGCGTGTTTCTCTTTTGTTGGTAAATTTTCCTGTTGGCTTTCAAGTAGACCAAGTCCTTTGCTTCTGTCCATCGCAAGTTCGCAACGACTAACGAGGCTCCCATTGAACTATGTTCGTCTCCAGTTTTACCAGAATGGACGGGATGTCAGATTGGACCAAGAATGGAAATTTTGCAAATTGCAATGCAATTTTATAGTAGATTATATGCTGTAGTGTTGTACTGGTATTGACGCAGAAACTGTATATATCTAGAAGATTCCAGCGGTTCCAGCGAATATTTCATATTATGAAATGGACACAATAATTGCAATATATAATATATTACTTATTTACGAATAGTCAATATTATGAACATATATATTATTTTTTAGCACCACCCATTTCCAATTTCATTCCAATCAAATGATAGGTCGGTTGGTTAATTATAGCACTTCATCCAAATTTTCCCCCAAAGACTTTTACTGGGAAAGTCGTCCTATAATACGTATAAATACAATAGACATTTATTCTTCAGTGCTCTTGCTATTTAAAGCACAAGTACCAATCCCAAATCGTAAAGCACATATAATTCCGGAAAAAAATGGTCAAGGTTAGTACTGTCCACCTCTCTCTCTCTCTCTCTCTCTCTCTCTCTCTTTTTGAAAAAACTTGGCGCGCAGCCTCTGCCAAGATATATATCTCTCTTCGTCTAAATAGCTCTTTATCATGAGAATTTTTCTTTCGAAATTTCGGGTACTGTACTTATGCGCACCTGACCAAATAGGATCTTAATTTTTGAACTTGTTCAATAAAGCATTCCAATTAGCTGTGATGATTACTTGAGACATGCATGCTCCTGTCATTGCGATGGCATTGTAATAATAATGGAACTTTCATATTTTGGATTACAGGATCTCGCTACCACACAAATCATATTTGGTTGTTCTTTTCTAAATCTTGTCCCTTGTTTTATACTCAATTACAGCAAAGGATGGTGATTAAGTTATCAATTCATGAAGACAAAAAGAAGAGAAGAAAAGCACTCGAAACGGCTGTCGGAGTAGAAGGTTATATTTTCTTCCTGTTCAATTTCTAAGACCTATTTATTACTCCTTGCAAGTTGCATCTAAGGTCAAATTTTTTTTTGATATGTTTACATTACGAGGACCACATAGACCTGTAAATATCAAAATAATGTTGATATTTCAATTTGTTCAGCAATTCTAAATTTGTTTTGTCGAAATTAATAGTATTAAATTAACATTGGTTCATAATATAATAATTCATAAAAATAGTAAATAACCGTTTTTAAAGTAACACTATTAATTAATTCTAAATCTTACAACTCCAACTATTCTAATAAACTAGAGTACGTACGTACTAGAGAACATGAGAAACCGAAACTAATAAACTATTGTTTTCTTCATTTACTTTAGGAGTCATATCAGTTACCCTAGGTGATGATAATCGGCTTGTTTTGATTGGGGAAGGGACGGATGTGATTAAACTGACGACTCTTCTACGAAAAAAATTAGGTTATGCTGATGTCGTCAGTGTGACGTCTGCAGAGGAATATTCCAATGAGGTTAACCACTGGGGAAATACAACCAGCACCCAAAGAGATTATTACCCCAACTACCAATATGCATCGTATCCGTATGGTAATCCTCTTCCACATTTTCATAGATGCATAGAGTATGGATAATATACAATATATAGAGTGGGTATATAGCTAGAGTGGGCATATGATAACATAAATGTTACAGACTAATTCGTCCCATGAATTCATATGTTTATTTTAAAATTTAAACAGCTGATTTGAACTGTTAAGCAAGAAAATGTATTCGGACTAACTTTTAGATTTTTTATAGATTTTTTTTTACTATTTTTTCAATAGATAGAAAATTGCTTGATCTAAAAAATTCTGAACTATATATTCAGAAGCTATGTTTTTCTATCTATTTAAAAAAATAGTAAAAAAATTCTTTAAAATATAAATTTTGGTTTCTAAGTACATTTTTGTATAGAGATCATATTTAACAATTCAGATTGACGGTTCAAACTTTGAAAATAGAATATGAATCCATAATACGAATCGATTTGTAATATGCATATTACCAATGTCTTAGTCAGATAGTGTGTAATATGTAATGTAAAGAGTGAGGTTTTCTTAATCGTATTTGGTAGATGCACAGAATGTAAATTAGTAGGTGTTAAAAAAAAGTGATATTGTATAAAGTAATGTAATAGTAAGAATAAGTTGATGGTTGTGATTAAATTGTATTTTTTTATAATGTGAATTATTTCGTTAATCTTTTAACGGTATACAGTATAACTAATTTCATTTTGTTTTGACTTCTTTGCCTCCTAGCATTTAGAGCATTTTAGAAATATAAGATTATGATTAATGATAAAAAAAATAAAAAAAAATATTCAAAACAAATTGAAGTAATAAAATCTTTAATAGAAAACCCCAAGATTGAAAGGTGTTTATTCAAATGAACGAAACATGTCATAAAATGCACTTTACTCCCTTGCAAAATATAAACTATTAACAAATTGTGTTTTTTTTATAAAAATATATTAACGAAAAAAATTCATCGCAGTGCCTTCAATTTCCAGTATAAGATACTATTATAGAATATAAACTATTTGATTATGGGAGTAATAAAAGGAATATAATTAAGTTAATTATTTATCTGTCTCTGTTTTCTTTCTAATGGCACATGTATATAGATGCTAATTTGCATTGGCAATGACATAACTCAGATAACTGTTCAGTCTAATTGATAAGATATTGCCATAACAATCCAGAAAGCGTGTTTTCAAGTAGACTAAGTTCTTTGCTTCTCCGATTTGCACTGTAATACTCTGACCCCCCGAATTCGGATCCAGTGAAGTAACTCAATCTTTGAATTTTGGATCGAGACCGTCTAATTCGAATCTGCGAAAATCCATCCCCGAAGTGAGCGCACACATCCCGACGACGAAATCGAATCCCAAAACGATCTCGAGCGACGAATTCGAACCGGATGGTCTCGATCCAAAACCAAAGATTGGGTTACTTTATGTAGAGAATTACTAGCTTAGATCAATTTTGCCCCTCCTTGGATTATCTGGAAAGTCGAAAACTGTTTGTTGATACTCAGTTAAAAAAAATTAACGGGCCAGCCTTGAAATTTGCTCTGTAATGATAACGGGTTTTCTATTATTTCTCTGGCTCTCATCTCTCTTCGAACCTGTTTAAAAAATTTATAACCAGCGACTCTTCTCTCTCTCTCTCTCTCTGACTCTCTGCTCTCAAAAAAAAAAGTCTAACTATCTAACTCGCCTAAACAAAAAGAAAATCCCTCTCATGCTCTTCTTATGAAAGTCTTCCGCCCCTGGTTCGAGATCAATTAATTCTTCTTTTTGCTTAAATAAAAACTTAAAGGACTCAACTCAAGCTTCTTAACTGTGCAACCACAAATGCTCCAACTTTGCAATTGTATGAATTTGGTAATTTATTCATCAGATTTTTATTTATATTGATATTTGGTATCAATTTATGGTGTATTCAATTTAGAAACCTAATTTACTTTAATGCTTTCAATTAGAATAAATTTAGGAAAGTAAATTAGAATAACTTTTTTTAAGTACCCAATTAGTTAATGGATTTGAATCCGATTCTTGTCTCTCCCTGGTGGAAATCCTGCGTCCGCCCCCAGTAACAATAACCCATTGAACTACTGCACAGTGTTCTTCTCCAGTTTTACTAGAATGTACGAGATGTCAGGTAACCATGCATGAATGAATATTTTGCAAATTTGCAATGCATCTAATTTCGGATAGTACTGTTTGTTGTGCTACGATATAAACCAGGCGGTTATCTCAGATAATGTATTTGTTTTTTGGGTTTTTTGTGTTCCTATATGCTATAAATTAATTAATTCATAATCCAATTGTTGGCTCCAATTTGAGTGAGACTATGTTACTTTGCATTGCGCACATAAGCTTGTACAATGAATTCATATTTTTATTTTTAAAGTTCAAAAAGTCGATTCAAATTGTTCAATATGATTTTCAAGTAAAAATACCAATTTTATATTTTTTAATAATTTGTATTATTTTTAAAGATATGTAGAAAGTCACTATTTTTTATGGTCTCAAATATTTAGATCAAGTTATTTTTTATCCATCTTAAAAAATATTAAAAAAATTAAAAATGTAATAACCTTACTCATACTTTATTGGGATATCAGTATGATGTGAATTTTGCAATACAAGTAATAAATCATAGTTTATACTCAATTCGGTTGCAAGTGTACAACCTTGTCAAGTAGTACTTAGGGATCGTCTCCACAGGGACAAGTTGGAATATCTTTTCTAACCTAACAATTTAATTTAGTAAAAGAAAATAAAAAGGTTTTTGTTTGTTCAAAATGTTGATTTGGTTTTGATTAAACTGAATTAAACTAAAGTCTTAAAGCAAAATCTGATTTTTAACAAATATGAGAAATTAGGGTTTCTTAGGGTTCCTATCCACTAGTGTTATGACTAATTGGTTCATTAAATTTGTTCTTTTAATTATGAAGGCACAGTTGGAGATTGTAGGTACAAAGTGATATTTCTATATTAATACCATCTTCAAATTAGAATAAACGTCACCTCTCGGTACTTGGCTATGCTAATCTAAAGTCATTAAGTTCTTACTGTCCCAATTAATCTAGAAAACTGTCTTTCACCTCTCGGTACTTGGCACAATTTGTCTAAACTATTAGGCAAAGCCCGTATAAGACAAGCGTCACCTCTCGGTACTTAGCCTATCAAATACCCTATTCTTTATGGTCAGGACTTAATATTCAATTTCTCAATTGCAAATACCAAATCCTAAGATTTCATACGATTTCGATTAAGTCTTCATAATCAATTAAAATAAAGAATAGATCATAACAAAGAACAAGAACATATAAAATAAACCAACTAAATCATAACAAAAGTTTCAAGTACAGCCCTAATTAACCCTAGAAAAGCCTTTAGCCAGTCATGGCTAAGCACAAATGAAATTAAAAGAGTTAAAAGAGTTCCAAAGGAAAGAAAATAATAAAACCGGTTGATCGATGATGTTCTTCTTCTTCCTTCTTCTCTCTTCCTTTCTTCTCCTTGTTAAAACCAGAAATTCTGTCTAAAAAACGTCCCTAATCTGTTTTACAAGTTTCCTTTTTATACCCCTCACAAAACCTAAAAAATAAACTAAAAATAGCAAATTCGGGCGCTGAACCGACTTATTGCGGGCCGCAATAACATCTCTTGCGGGCCGCAATGAGTGGAGGCAGTTAATTTGACGTGCAGAAAAACTGTAGAAGTCATTACGGGCCGCAATGGATTCATTGTGGGCCGCAATGAATGTGCAGGAATGAGGCTCTGACTTGTTTTGTTTCGGTCTGCAATGGGTTTTATTTCGGGCCGCAACAACATTGACAGTTGCTCCAATCTTCGTGCTGACTTGCTACAAATCACCCGTTTTGCTCCGTTAAGCTCCAAACACTTGATTACCTGTAAAATAAACATAACTAGGGTAGTAACTTGAACTTTCGGACATTTCTAACCTAATCAAACCTAATCTCAACAAAACTTGGCTTAATTCACATAACAAATTCTAGGTTTCACTAGATATAATTTTGGCTTATCACAGTACAAAAAATGTTATATGACAATAGGAATCCGAAAATGATATGTTATTATGCTGTATTAGTAATGACGCGGAAACTGTATTCTAGATTCCAGTGGTTCGAGGGAATATTTCATTTTGTGAAATGGAAACAATTAGTGCGATATTTCACATAAGTACTAGTATGAATTTATATTTTTATTTTCAAAATTAAAAAAATCGATTCCAACCATTCAATATGAATTTCATGTGAAAATGTATTTTGAGATCAAATTTTACAATTTAAAAATTTTTATTATTTTTCTAATATGTAGAAAATCACTATTTTGAATGGTTTATAATATTTAGATCAGTTGATATTTTATCTATCTAAAAAATATTTAAAAAATGTAAATTTTGATCCGTGACTACATTTTTTTGGTAATTACATTTTTATATAAAAATCATGTTAAATAATTTATATTAACTATTTAAATTTTGAAAACGAAAACATTAATCTATAACACAAACATGTATGCGAATTGCAAAATATCATAACCTTACTCATATTTTATTGGGATATCAGTACAAAGAATGTAATATGATGACAATAGGAATTCGAAAATTATATATTATAATGTTGTACTTGTAATGACGCGGAAACTGTATTCTAGATTCCATCGGTTCCAGGGAATATTCATTTTATGAAATGGAAACAGTTGGTGCGATAGTCTTTTTTTACTAATAGTCAATTAATATACTGTGATCTTACTAAATATTTGTTAGCACCAAGGTCGGTTGGTTAGTTTCTTCCAAATTTCCCCAAAGACTTTGGGGTCGTTTTACATGTACAAGTACAACAATCATTTACTCTTTCTGTGCTCTTTGCTATTTAAAGCACAGGTACCAATCCCAAGTCCCCAACTCGTAGCAACTGACATAGAGCGTAGATCAGGCACCATAATTCCAGAAAAATGAGCAAGGTTAGTACTTAATTTTCTCTCCCTCTCTCACCCCTTCATGCAGTCCAGAGGAGGAGTTACACTATGTGAATGGGGTCAACTGATCCTCATTTAATTTCAAAATTTCTATACTCATATACGATTTTATATATAGTTCAGAGTAAATTGTTATGAATACTGTAAAATTGACCTCCATTCACAATGTGAAAATTTTATATGATTGATCTCTATTCACGTTTGACCCCCATAGCTTGAAAATTTGGCTCCGTCTCTGATGCAGTCGGCATAGGACCAATATAGTCGTTCCATTCGCATTAAGATTTTGTGTACAACATTAAGATTTGTCCAAATTTTGATGCGGATCGGATCGAATTTGACCATCAAACATGACATGCATGTTATATGGACGGATTTTAATGAGTATTAGACATTCCCAACCATACATCACCGTAAGTTAGCTTTTTTTTTTTATTATTGTTTAAATCTTATCCCTTGTTTTACATTCAATTACAGCAAAAAATGGTGATTAAGCTACCTATTGAAGACAAAAAGAAGAAAACAAAAGCACTGAAAACGGCCGTTGGAGTTGAAGGTATTTCCCTTGTCCTTAATTATATCTTCTTTCTTTTTAATTTCTGATCCATTTATTCCTCTGAAGTTGCAACTATTAAGAATTGTTAAGTTCAACGACTAAGAATATATGTATTATATTAGAACCTTTTTCATTTCTAAAAGCACGCTGCACTTAGGGGTGTTCATTGGGTCCGGTTTAGTCGGTTTTGAACCGAACCGAATTAGTTTGGACCAAACGGTTCAGTTATTTCGGTTTAATGGTTCGGTTTGGTTTGCTTTTTAAAACCGAATTATAATTTCGGTTCGGTTCGGTTTGACAATTTTGAAAACCGAAATAACCGAACCGACCGAAATGTTATATATTATGAATTTGGCCGGACCGCCCCGGTTTATTTCTTAATACCCCGGTTTATTTCTTAATATCCTAATTTATTTCGTAATATCTTGGTTTATTTCTTAATATACTTCGGTTTAGTATAAATCAAGTTATTTTCGTTAATATACTTCGTTTTAGTATAAATCAAGTTATTCCTGTTACTTTCTCTTTCGTTAATAATAATTGTTGATGTGGCTGTTAAAAGTAACTAAAGATTAATTGTATGAATATAGAGATAAAAAATTAAAATTAATTTAATTTATATTTGAAGCTTGACAGTTATTTTTATAATTTTTTAAGCGCCTCTCCAACCGATGTAATACAAAAATCAGTTCACGTCGGTTTCATAGTTTGTTAGAAACACTATGCCTAATTAAATGATGGAGAAAATGAAACACTGAAACTAATATACTATTGTTTTCTTCATTCTTTTTAGGTGTCATATCAGTTGAACTAGTTGATGATAATCGACTTGTTCTGGTAGGTGAAGGGACGGATGTGGTTCAATTGACGACTCGTCTAAGAAAAAAATTAGGTCATGCTGATGTCATCAGTGTGACGTCAGCAGATGGAAATTCCGCAGAGGAAGAGGAAGAAGACGGGGATAATACAATTAGCACTAGCACCCAAAATTATTACCCCAATGCCATTGGGGTTCCATCGCCGTATTTTTATCCTTATGATCCATATTTTCAATGGTGCATAGAGTATAAATAATATATATAATATATAATATGTATTGTAAAGTAGGTGATTGGTATCCTTAACCGTACTTATTCGTCTATGTACTGAATGTAAATTAGAAGGTAATGTACCAAAAAAAAAAAAATTGATATAGTATGAAGTATTGTAATAGTAAGAATAAGATGATCGTTGTGGCTAAATTATATATTTTTTTTGTACAGTGGGAAAATCTTTAACGGTTTATATAGTGTATTTATTTTCTTTTTATGTTGACTTATTTCACTAGTATAAAAAACGCGACTATACACGGCATATCATATACGGATGCCAAAAAATTGCACATTAACAATGTGTAATGGAAGAAGCCGCTTGTGCGAGAAAAAGCTCCAACATACACACACATTCTGAAACTTTTGAACCGTGTCCGTAAGTGACATTTATTTGTACACGGTTCATTAATAAAGAACCGTGTACAGTTGTTCCACTTCGTACACGGTCTTTTATTAAAAGACCGTGTATTATTTTGCTCAGTTTCTAAACACTGTTTTTTAGTTCAAGCCGTGTATAATTCATTCGCGTCTCTCAACCATAACCCCTCAAACGCCTCTTCGATGGTCTTGTTGCCCTTCTCCATCCTTGTCCTTCTGAGTTGGGAACAATTTGTAGCAATTGTGAATAGTATGCCCCTTTTTGTGGCACGCAAAACATACTACTTTTTGTGGTCCTCCTCACGTTCCTTGTTGTATTGGCATTCAAAGTCCAACATCCCTTGAAACATTTTGGATAGAATTAGGGCGTCTTTAGAGGTTTCATGTTCTATTTTCTTGAAGAATTGAGAATTTGAGGGACGAGTATTTGAGGAGTTAGATGTGTTGGGAAATTGCGGTTTTGTGCCGGGAAGGTCATGGTTTTGGTTTGAGTATCTAGATCACTTGTTTGTCGAAGCTTTTCTTTAAAGCCAACGAAGTGGGTGTAGATCTCATATGGAGTATAGCTTTTCAGTTCCCGCCATGACTTCCAAAGCGTGCACCAAGCTTTCCTATCTATTTCTCCTAAGCATGACTCGCAAGAGCTTTTCTACAATTTTATTGTTAGAAAGCGGTTCTCCCAATTTCACAAACTCATTTTGAATACGTATAAGTCTAATATACATAGCCTCAACCAATTCTCCTTCTTCTATTTTGAAGTTTTCGAATTTAATTTTAAGTCCGGTAATTTTGGTTCTTTTGATTTGTGAATTGCCCTCATACTTGTTTATGAGAACATTCCACATATCTTTGGAATTTTATGAGTTACCATATACCAAAGCTACATATTCACTAAATGCGTTTAATAGTGCATTAACCGCGTTATCATTTTCTTTCTTTTCTAATTTTGAGGCAATGGTCTCAATTTTCTCAACTTTGTCAGCTACGGTTGGTGTATCCATGGTGTCAACAACCTTGTCAACATTTGTTGGTGTGTACCCCTTTTTTATTATATCCCAACATTCAAGAATGTTAAGATAACTAATCATAACTCGCTTTCAAAAGCCAAAACTTGTGGTTGCAATGCCAAGAATCGGGGGTTCTTTAACAATTCTATTTGGTGCTATTTTTGGATCTAGAAGTACTTAAATTAAGTGAGTCTTAATTCAAGTTAACTTGCCCTAATATCACTTTGTAGTTCCTAACGGCACATAGAGAGGGGTGAATAGAGAGTCTTAAAGACTCTTAGATGTTTTCGGTTAATCCCTCTAAACTAACAAGTCAAACAACAACAAGCAAGTATGTACAAGTAAAAGTAAATAGAGTAGAGTTAGAGAAATTTGACATACAAGATGATAACGGAGTTCAGCGTAAAATACCTACGTCTCCGGGATAGAGCAACCTCGTTGGCGCTCCTTTCCTATTATCTGAAAAGAAAGGATACAACTCGGGGACACGTGAGCCCAACAAAGGTGGGAAGTCATGCTTAACTCTTGTATAATGTGAGCCTAGAAGCTCGAGTTGGAGAGTCCCAACAACGGGGATCATCACACAACTATGGATATATGGTGAGCGGATGACGCTCGAGAAGGTGAGCCCTTTAATGCCCTACAAGCGAGGAAGTCACACAACTATTCGAATGGAGCACTAAGTAGATCTTCACACTATGGATGAGAAGTTTCTAGAACTAAATTCTTGACACTAAACTATATCTAAAAGAAGATAAGTCGAGTGGATTTGAGATGGTTGACAGGATATTGAAGTTTAAGCTCACTCAACAATGAAAGCTTTCAAGAATGCACAATAAATGTTTTTTGAATGTGGTAGGTGGCTAGCTTGGTCAAATCTAAAGTGGGCTAACTCCTTTTATAGTGGGAGCTCCAGATTTATCAGATCCGTTTGAACGGAAGTGATCCATTCCGAACTGATTGTACAAATATTGAAATTAGGGTTTCTGTAATATTAAATTAATATTAACCGTTCTGAACGTCTATGTCCGTTCAGGACGGTTGGTACAATTTATCCCATAATTTACTTGATAAGCGTTCCAACGGATCACAACTGTTCTGGACAGAATCAATTTGGAACTCTCTATTATTTTATGATTTAATCAATTTCATACGGTTAGTTCTATTCCGAACGGTTACTCCACAGAAATCAACAATCTCAAATGTACTTTACTTTTCTATTTGATTATTACAAATCTATAGCTTCGTAAAGTCTTGTTGATTTCTTCAGTTCTTTAATTTGGTCTTTCAATTAAGATCTTCATGAGTCTTTCTTTGATTTTTCAAATTAATCTTGCAATTATAATCATCTTGAACCTACAAACTCACTCAATCATAGAAACAGTTAAATTCAACTAATTTATGTTTTGCAAATTATGTCAAATAAAGTAATTAGAAGATTGCATACAACCAATAGTAGAAATCGTTTATATAACGCTACTCATTGCACACGTTTAACTCGGCCGTGTACAAACCAACATTTTTAGCGCCTTTTCTTTATGATCTGATATGGTTGGGTTTACTTAACCGTGTTTATTAGTTCAATACAGACACGGTTTAGAAACTGCATATAAAGTACCCCTATTCATATACGACGCTAGCTGATGATCACTCAGAAGTGAGCGATGTTATCTTTTAAAATTTATAAACTCGAAAATGCTATCGGTTCGAATCGCAAGCGCACAATCCTATCAAGTAGTATAATCGAGATCGATCCACAGGGAATATTGGTTTAGAGTCATGAACGATCAAATCACAATCTTTCGAAAGGCTAGACAAAATCTGAAAATTTAAGAGTTGAAGTTGTGATCAATGTAAATTTGGCAATAATTAAAAGTAATTAAAATAAAGATAGAGATGAGAATTCCTAGGGTTTCGGCACACCATTGCTACTCAATCCTCTTTGATATTCTACTTCTGTCGGGTCTAATTTCTTGTTGTTGTTTATGGAAGACACTACATAGGACACTGCGAGTAACTTACGCAAATGACGGGACTTCCATCGAGATACTACATAGGACACTGCGAGTTATCTTACACAAATGACAGATCTCTAAATGCACAAGTTACTACATAGGACACTGCGATTTATCTTATGCAAATGACAGAACTTCGTTCGCATTTTGTTGTTCCGATTTATGGTTTCCCCGCTAAGATTTTCTTCACATAAATATAATGACTCCCAACGAGGCTAACTCGTCCATCATAGTTTCTCTTACCATTAAAGCACTGTCACTACCCTAATGGATTAAACTAGATCATCGATATCATGTGAAGGGATAAATCACAAAAGCATTTCAATCAACAACAAGAAATCATAATCAATAGAAAATATATATATCAAAGCATCAGAGTAACAAGGTTTACTACCTAGCCCCTAAGAAAAGAACTTAGCCGCAGAACGGCATGGTTACAATCACTCCTCTCTTTCTCACTTCTTCTGTCTAGGGTGCTTATATAGGAGTGAGGGGACATCTGGAGATGAGTAGAGGCCAAGAAACCTGATCTGGATACAGCTGTAGCAGTTATTTCCCAAAGGGTGCCTTGGTTACGGACCGTACTGGCTGGTACGGTCCGTATTGAGACTGTGTCGCTGAGGGGTTTAATGCGTATCACGCTATCTCCTAGTCCGTATCCGGCTAGGTCCGTATCAGTAAGTGCGGGCCGTAACAGAGACTTAGTCGATGAGCGTCGCTTATCCGATTGACCTGATTCTTGCTCCATTTGATGTGAAATAGTCCCAAAACATGTTTCCTGCGATAAAACATAAAGAAAGGTGACAGTAGCCTTTTTCTCTAATTAATTAAACATAAGTGTGAGATAATATGCAAAACCTAAGTCAAAACCCTACGTAATTCATCATCATTTTGACTCTGATCAGCTGACAAGGCCATGTAATTGTGTTTCATTAGCTTTTCGGACCGTGTATGATCACATTTTCTGTACTAGTGTTTGCCTCCTCACATTCGAGCATTTTAGAAATATAAGATTATGATTAATGATAAAATTAAAATAATTTGAAACAAGGAAGAGAGAGAGCGCTCTTTCTCTTCCTAGGATGTGTAAAGACATAGCAGACAAAATTCTAACGCTGCCACTCCATCCACCTCCGCTCCGTCTCTCTCCAACCCATCCTTCCTCCCTCTCCGCCTCCTCCACCATATCCGTAACAATCCATCTTCCGTCCTCCGTCAGAACAGAGGACGAAGACTAGCAGCAAGCCACTCCTTCCTACCCCACGATCCCACCGCAACTTTTGCACCACTTCGTTGTCTTTCACATTTTTCGGGAGAAGAGAGAGTTGGTGACGATTGCCCTAGCCACTAGCTCTCTCGTCCCCCGGCGCCTTCAGTCTTACTCCACCCTCGTCAGGAGTTTTAGAGAGACTTGGTGACAATAGCCCTAACCGCCAGCCCTCCCGTCTCTTAGCACCCCAACCCTCCCACCAACATCCTCGCTACACAAAACCCTTAATAAAGAAGGGGAGGTCGAGGTCGCGCTGGTCTCTCCAACCTGCAAACCTAACGGAAAAAAAAAAAAAAAAAAGATGATACCCCTTTCTTCCGGTCGCTGACCAACCGATACTTGAAAGTTGTCGGTGTCTACCACCAATGGTCATGGCCTTCAATCTTCAACTTTCATTCAAAAAGATGTTGAAAAAATGTATATATTTGGGACGACGACAAATTAAATGCGTACCTAAATACATGCATTTTAGATTGATTTATGAATGAATAAGTAATATTTGTGTCGAATAGAGAGGTAAATAAATTCAAAAATATAATTTTATTATGAGGAGGGATCCACTTACACTCTTTTTTGGTGATACCGGATTACACCCTATATTTTCAAAGTCTAAACAGTCGATTCAAACCGTTCAACATGATGGATATATTAAAATGTGTTTGCAGATCAAATTTTACATTTTTTTGAATTTTTTTACTATTTATTAAGATGGGTACAAAAATTCAATGGTCTGAAAACAACGATTTTGTAAAATACTTAATAAATAGTAAACAAATTCAAAAAAATGTAAAATTTGATATGCAAGCACATTTTAATATATCCATCATGTTGAACGGTTTGGATCGACTATTTGGACTTTAAAAACTTTGAAAATATAGAGTGTAATCCGATGTCACCAAAAAAGAGTGTAAATGGATCCCTCCTCTTTTATTATATTACAATACTAGAACACAAAACTTATTCTACTGCGCACACTATTGCGCACACTATTACTTAGACATCTCCTTAGAATTATACTGACTATAGCCACATATATAAAATCTCCAACTAACAAACTACTATTTTTTTTTGTGGAGAGGAACTTGATCTTTTTGTCTTGCAAAAACGGAGTAGGTTCAATGGACATCGGAGTTACTTTTAAGTTCGATGGGCTCCAAAATCGTCCGATCTATTTTAATATTTACGCATGTTCGTTTCAATTTTTAAACACATAAATTTTAAAGTGAATCAGCTGATCATGGATTCCCTAAAACTCAAAAATATGTCTGATCCGCTCTGTTTGCCTTGATGCAAAATGGAGAATCGAGATCTCCAATTTATACTTACTATGATATCTACAACCAATTAAACTATTAGTTTTTCTAAATATCTGTGATCCTAGAAATATATAAAGGTTGGATTTATTAAATGGTACGCCCGTTATGGAAAATCCGAATTCAAAATCCGACCCGTTATGAAGAGGTGCCGACTCGTTATGAAGAGGTGCATTGGTTTTTGGGTGCGAATCTGCTGCGATTCTGAGCGATCGCAGGACCCTGCGATTCTAATCCCAACCATTCAAACGATGAAACCCAGATTTTTTTGGAGAAGTCAGTTTTTATGCACGAATCTCGAAACATGTAAATGGTTGGGATTGGAATCGCAGAGACCCTGCGATCCCATAGGATCGCAGCAGATTTATTTCCATTGGTTTTTATATAAACCATATCCTTCTCTCTCTCAGAAGTGAGTGAAAGTGACTGCCAAGAAAGAGAGAAAAGACAGAGAGCACTAAGAAACACTCTGTTAGTGCTTGAAGGTTTTAGGTCGTGGAAAACGCAATGCTTCCGGCTTCGGCTTGTCATTTCTTACAGACCAGTGATATTGCTACGCTCGCAAGATTCCGCTTCCGCATAAAAATTAACAGAATAATTTGTAAGTTCTATCCGTTAATTAACAATAAACATAGCATCTTTCTAGAAAAAGAAGGGCTCAACTTTGAGCTAAATTAATGTTACTTTAATTCAAATTTTGGACTTATGCTGT
This sequence comes from Carex littledalei, assembly GCA_011114355.1. Taxonomy (NCBI): domain Eukaryota; kingdom Viridiplantae; phylum Streptophyta; class Magnoliopsida; order Poales; family Cyperaceae; genus Carex; species Carex littledalei. The sequence continues at coordinate 6,040,676 of CM022097.1, forward strand.
AATGTTGCCTACATTCAACAGTTTCAACGCATAAATTCAGTGCAATTTGTAATTTAGAAGGTAGCAATATAATTATCAAAATATTTAAACATGAAATATTAATATTGATCTTTTGAAAAATTGAGATATGAAAGAAAACGTTCCCACAAGTAAAAGCGCGTCTTACTCCAGAAATATTAATATTGACCCTCATGCCTTTGGGTGCATACGGACCCACAAGTAAAAGCGCGTCTTACTCCAGAAAAAACATCTCACGCCAAAAGACTTTAGTCCTGGCATACCTTCCTCATCATAGACTACACAAGCAATAAATCCCCAGAAAGAGTGCTCCATGCATTACATTGAAATATATGATAGACACCAAATTGAAGGTGTTAGACTGAAATATACCAAAAATACCAACCTCAATCCTCAAATCAGGGACGGACGTAGGATTTTTGTCAGAGAGGGATAAGAATCGAGTTCAAATAGTTTATCAGATTCAAATTCATTAGCTAATCGGGTACTTATAAAAAATTATTCTAATTTACTTCCCTAAATTTATCCTAATTGAAAGCATTCAAGTAAATTAAATTTCTAAATTGAATACACCATAAATTGGTATCAAATACCAATATAAATAAAAATCTGATGAATAAATTATCAAATTCATACAATTACAACGTTGGAGCATTTGTCGTTGCACAGTTAAAATGGTTGAGTTGAGTCCTTAAGTTTTGATTTAAGCAAAAAGTAGAATTAATTGATCTCGAATTAGGGGCGAAAGACTTCCATGAGATTGTCACCTTTCAGAATAAAAATGAAATTATAAAGTACAGAGCACGAGAGGGATTTTCTTTTTATATAAATATCATGTTTAAAGGTTCGAATTAATTGTTTAAATTTTAAAAATAAAAATGTAAATTCATAGTACAAATCAATATGTAACATGCATATTACCACAACCTCACATATAATTTTATAATAACAGTAACATTATCACCACAAAACAAAACAAGAAAACCAAGAAGAAGAAGTAGAACCACAATAATAATAACAATAACGAAAAATAGAAAGACAGAATAAATAAATATGTTTGACCAACGACCTGATGGGACTGAGCTCATGAGGCTGACCCAGCAAACACTTATTAACGAATTGCAGACTTTTCCACAAACGAGTACTTAAAAGTAAAGCAAGCAAATAATTTTTAAGACAATTGTGTGAACCAGTGACAATTAAGCATGGGAAGACCTTGACTTGAATGCGTCGTTAGTCTATGTTTAGAGTAACATCGCTGTCATAGGTATCAAGTTGGTTGAAAACTTGAAATGCGGTTAGTTGGGGGTATAGATATTGACAGAGCTTTTTTGGCTTCATGAAGCGCATTTGGTATATATTTTTTTATTTTGTTTGTATGATTAGTTGTGCGTTGTATCAAGTCAAAACAGCTCTGTCAATATATTTACATGTTAGCTGCGGAGTGCGGATGTGGTTCTAAATTAATGCCGGATAAAAAGGATTTTGGTTATAGTTTTCCTTGCGACGGACCAGGGCGTGGTGGTACTTGTGATATTTCCGCTTGGGACGCATTTTATTTGGCAATTTTCTGGATGTTAAATACCATTGGATGGGTTACTTTTTATTGGCATTGGAAACATATCACTTTATGGCAAGGTAACGTTTCACAATTTAATGAGTCCTCCACTTATTTGATGGGATGGTTAAGAGATTATCTATGGTTAAACTCTTCACAACTTATCAATGGATATAATCCTTTTGGTATGAATAGTTTATCGGTATGGGCATGGATGTTCTTATTTGGACATACAGCAAATGAAGGTAAGTTATCAATAGGTTCCACTAGGCAGTTGCATGGTTGATATTTTAATTCAAAAATTACTACTTCAAAGTTGGTATTGAGATGGAACTAGTCCACACGCCTCGCATTCTCTTAGTTCTATTTATCGTTTTGTTTCCTTATGATTTATGATCGAGGATATAAATTTGTTTTAATCAATATAATTTAATAATTACAGTTGCATGGTTGATATTTTAATTCAAAAATTACTACTTCAAAGTTGGTATTGAGATGGAACTAGTCCACACGCCTCGCATTCTCTTAGTTCTATTTATCGTTTTGTTTCCTTATGATTTATGATCGAGGATATAATTTTTTTTTAATCAATATAATTTAATAATTACAGATAATGACATTAATTTTATTCAAATAGCAACAGAAATATTTTTTTTAACTGTAGTACATAAACATAATTAAATATATATAAATTTTGTTGTTTTTACACTAACTCCTTAAAACAAAAACAAAACATAATTTTTCACATTGAAAACCAAAACTAAAGAAATTTTATTTATTCATTTTTTATAAATGATTAAAAGCATACTTTTTCAGTTTCAAAATATACACACACAAAAATTATATAGTGCGCCACTGCGCCTTGAAAAATAATTGAATGCGTGTTTTTTTTTTTTTTTGTAATTTGAAAAATGGGCATTCTAATATTTTATATAAAATCAATCTTTGTAGGGCTTTAGAAGAAATGATGCAAATAAGGTATGTGTTGTTGTTTCGATAATGATTATAGAGAAGGTTAGAGAAGATTCCAAAGATAAGTACAGAATAACATAATTTACTGATTAATTGAAGGAAAACCATTAAATCCTTCTTTGGTCAAAAGGAACAATATCAAACAATGATCGATTTTATTTTCATCTCAAAACCTACCAGTTAATGGTGAAGTGTCACTCGTCAAATAATGAGAAAGCAGGGGGCCCAGTCCCACGCGCTGTCCCCCCTCCTGTTTTTTGTGGCTCCATGAATGCTTCAAAAAATGCATAGCAAGCATACAGTTACTCGTTAACATACTATTAATCTTGAAATTTTATAGCGATGTTATATTATATCTTGAAATTTTGAATGTAAAAATATTTTTTATAGAAACTATTTTATTTTAAAAATTAAATATTCCTACTATAGACATTTTTTTGTTCAAAACAAAGTTAAAAAAATTACCCTAGTTTGTATAAAATCGAAAAATTAAATTTGACTATGAATAAACCCCATCCTAAAAAAACACAAGAATTTCAAAGCATAAAGGCAAGGCTAGATTGTCCATATACTTAAAACGTTCCTTTCAGACACTAATTATAGAAATGGTGGATGATGGTTCAGTTAATGAAGTTTGTTAAAAATTCAAACCCAATCTTACTATTTAGTTTTTTTACATACAGATTTTTTTAGTTATATGGATTAAACAAATTGTAGGTTCTAGACAGGCGGCTCTAAGAATATTCATCTTGGTACGCGTTTTACATAATATATTTAATCTCGCTACCAAAATGGCTCAAATATTACTGAACTTGGTCAAATTCTTTTTCTGTTGTTATTAGAGACCTCTGCTAGGCGGCCACCAGTTATCTATTGCAAATTGCACAGAAGATTAAAGATATTCAGGCAATAAATATATATTTTTTAAGTTACTCTATATATAGAAATTTAGTAGGTTGTTTCAAAGAACTTGATTCAACAACTTGGAATGTTGGTGAAATTTATTTATTTGATTATCCATATCGTTTTTGATGAGGTAAGTATGAATAAGTAAATTAATTTTTGTTTTCTTGTCGAACAAGAATACAAATAAAAAAAACATTTTTTTGGTAGTTCATTAGGTAAGAGATAAGGTGGAGCTCATTCAAAATCATCATCCTATCCCTTATCTATTCTCTATATCATATTTATATATTTTGTGTTTGTTGTTATTTTAATTTATCAAAAGATGTTTTAAAGTGATGAACCAATTATAAATGTTACAGAATTTTGATAATAGGTGGTGTTATACACATGTTGTAGTTTATTCGCTGTTTAGTTAGCAAGATAATGTACTGAATTGGTTTGACCATATTTGCTTGATGATAAAAGGATAGGGTAAAAGTAAGATTAGTTCTTATTATTGATAAGATTAATATAAGAATAAAGATTAAATTTGCAATTTTAAAGAAGTACCAATTACTCAATCAAAAGCCAACTTGCATTCTTTTGTAAAAATATAAATAGATTAAAATTAATTATTTTGAACAAAATATTTTAAAATAATACTTTACTCACAATATTAGGTCGGAATGGAATCGATATCCCTACAAATGACTCATCAGTGAATAATTGAGGTACTCTTTTGGGCGTTGATTAGCATATACCAACCACATAGCTAGTCCACTAATCTAGTCTCCTTCCGAGTCTCCTTCCGAGGCTCCATTCTCTCTATAAAAAGACCCCCTTCTAAGTTCTAACTATAAATCCATCTCTAATAAGCAATAACTGATACTACAAAGTACAAACACAAGCTGCAGAGAAAACAGAGAATTCTGAACCTGTCTTTTCCAAAGAGAAGAATCTAAATTCATCATGGTTAAGGTAAGTGAAATTCATCATCAAGTTTGAATTTGATTTAAATGATAAAGAGTAGAGTTTTGAATTTTCCATTTACATCTAGGAAAAGAAATTGAAAGCTTAGACTTTTACTTTGTTTCAGCAAAAAGTGGTGATCAAATTATCCCTGGAGAATGCACGGAAACGCAAAAAAGCACTAACAGCAGCAGTCGGAATGAATGGAATTATATCGACATCGATTGACGGTGACAATATTGTGATCGAGGGAGAAGGCATGGACTCGGTTGCTCTGACAACTGTTCTGAGAAAGAAATTGGGTTATGCCGATCTGATCAGTGTCACGACAGGCGAAGATAAAAAGAAAGAGAAGGCCGGAGAGCCAGTGGTGATACCGTGGCATTATCCGGTACATCATCCTTATCCGTATCGGTATGCTAGCCACGAAGTTAGCCAAGATTCTTGTAGTATCATGTAATGTGATTTAGCTTATACTGCCACAACATATGAATTAAAAGAAAACAGAAAAACAAAGAGATAAAGAGAAGATTATTTTTCATACTGAATAGAGGTTTGTAATTTTTTTTTTCTATTCTATTACAGTCTTACTTTTTATATAAAAAGATGAAAAGATGAGTGTGATGTCTTCAAATTTTATTATACCACATACTTAATTGATGAAAAAAAATGAATTTGCCTGTTGTAGATTGCCGCAATATTATATTCCGAAAAAATGAATTTTTATAGAATATTATGTAATTAATCTTTACAACTTTATATATTGAATGTGAGTATTTTTTTAACTATGTAATTATTTTATTTTAATATCCAAATAATATTTCATTGGTATTAATAAAATACTTATCTCCCGCAACTTTAAATACTGATATCCAAACGATCCTCAATGAAACAAACAAACAAGTGGTTTTAAATCAAGCCAGCATTTGATAAGCTTGAAGGCATATAGTTGATTTCAGAGGATTTTCATCATAAGCTTGAAGGCATATTGACTCAACAAGTCAATGTTTGTGTATTATAGTTGTACGGTTAAACTATATGATAGGCACAGGCGGATCTACTGAGATCCAACGGGGTCAATTGACCCTATTTAATTTTAAAAAAAATTTATATTTAAGTTTATTTTTCTATATAATTTAGCACAAAATTTTATATAATTAATATTTCTAGTTTGAAATATTTTATATGATTGACTCTATATGCGTTTGATCTTATTGTTTGAAAGTCTGACTCCGCCCTTAATGATAGATACATCACTGGCACAAATTTTATGTATGAATCTGTTACAAAATAAGAATGAAAATAATGTAAAATTGATTTCAGAAGATTTTCATCATTGATCAATATAGGAAGTAATAACTTAAAATATGTAATTACTTAAATTTTTATGCAGTGCACGAGTTATATATTTTCTGCTTTTTTTTAACTCTAACTATTATTTATGTGTCACGTGAAGCGAGATGTCAATATCTCTATCATGTCATATTATCAAAGTTAGTTCAAACGCGGTTAGCTTTGGACATAGCAAATCAAGGTAAGTTATCAATAGGTCCACTAGGCAGTTGTATGGTTAATATTTTTATTTCCAATATTGCTGTACTTCAAAGTAGGCGTTGATTGAGAATATAAAATGAGGAGGGATCCACTTATAATGTTATTGTAAGTTACAATATCTTATAATAATTTGATTTTGTAATTGTTAAAGTTCAAACAGTCGATTCAAACCGTTTAACATAATATCTATATTAATATGTGCTTAGAGATCAAATTTTATATATTTTTTTAAAAAATTACTATTTATTAAGTATTTTACAAAACTGTTGTTTTTCAGTGGTTCGGAATTGTCTAAAAACAGCAGTTTTGTAAAAAACTTAATAAATAGTAAAAAAATTCAAAAAAAATTCAAAAAAAATGAAAATTTGATCTACAAGCGCATTTTAATATAGAGATCATGTTGAATGGTTTGGATCAAGTGTTTAGAATTTGAAACTCACAAAACCGAATTATTGTAAGATGTTGTAACATACAAATATTGTAAGTAGATCCTTCCTCATATAAAATATATATGTTATAATATTGAATATCAATGTATCAGACGACCAAAACCGGTTTTAAAGGAAATTTTTTAACTCAATCTAAATTAAGAGATTAGAAAAGTATAACCTTTATACCAACAACCCAATAACATCAAATAGATAAATTGCATGGGATATACAGAGTCTGCATTAACTCATAAGAGTATCTTTTGATTTAACGTATCTCGATCGTCTGATTTTAAACATAGTCAATCTAGCTTCCGCTTAATACGAATTCGGATCTTATTTGAGAAAAGTGTCATCTTTTTTAATATATATAATTTTAAGAGCCTAGTGATCATATATCAATATGTAGCATATATCTCATCACTCATTTTGCCAAGAACTAAATAATTGGAGCCGTCACAAAGTTTCAATAGAACAATGATAGTTAGTCCGTAACTAAATAGATAGATACAGTGATATGTATAATATAAAAGTGGCACAAAATGAACTAAACCAATGGATATCTCCAGTCCTTCTTGAACCGGACACGCGTCTAAGAATAAATGAATAAACATCTCGGTACGCGTTTTACATATATAATCCCGCTTCCCGGAAGGCTAAAATAATTCACAACTTGTCAATTATTTTTCTGTTATTATTAGAGAGCTTCGCTAGGCGGAAACAGTGATATCTATTTTTAAAAACTTTTATAACTCAAAAATTTAAAACTTAAAAGTCAAAATAAAACCATTAGATGTGATCTATGTTATTTTCTCTATGTGCTCATAAAAAATTATCATATTTCAATTTTATTTTTATGTGAATCAATAAGTTGAAAAATCAACGTCTAGAAATTATCCACATTAGTACGTTTCTTACGAGTTTCTTGATGACATCCAAAATAAAATTGAAATGTCGCATTTTTTTTTACATATGCATAGATAAAATGATGTAGATCAAATCTAATAGTTTTATTTTGATGTTTATGATTTAAATTTTGAGTTATTAATTAACATTTTAAAAATAGAGGCATGGTGGAGACACAAGAAATGTGATAAAATAACGATCTCAACTTAAAAATAGTATTTTTCTTATGAGTTTAGTAACTAAAATTAAAGGAATAAATCTAAAATATGTGAAATATAAAAGACTACATGAAACAACAATATTTAAAGATATTTAGTTGAAAAAACAGAAGAATATGTCAACAATGTTCCAAAAGATAATTAAAATATAGTACTTTTATATAGAAATTCAAATTTGTAGAGAAAAAAACAGTACATTAATTTATCGATTTTATACTTGTAGTTAAATCGAACACCTGATAAATAGTCTACTATTTAAGTCGAAGATCTACAGAAAGAACAATGATAGGACCATGTTCTCAAGCTTGAAGCCATATTGACTCAACAAGTCAATGTTTGATAAGCTTGAAGGCATATAGTTGATTTCAGAGGATTTTCATCATAAGCTTGAAGGCATATTGACTCAACAAGTCATTGTTTGTATATTATAGTTGTACGGTTAAATATATGATAGGCAGAGGCGGATCTACTAAGATCCAACGGGATCAATTGAATCTATTTAATTTTAAAAAATTATATTTAAGTTTATTTTTCTATATAATTTAGCACAAAATGTCATGTACAGTAATATTGATCTCATTCTTTGCATAAATTTTTATACAATTAATCTCCATGGTTTGAAAAATTTTATATGATTGACTCCATATGTATTTGATCGTATTGTTTGAAAGTCTGGCTCCGCCGTTGATGATAGGTACATCACTGGCACAAGTTTTATGTTTGAATCAGTTACAAAATAAGAAGAAAATAATGTAAAATTGATTTCAGAAGATTTTCATCATTGATCAATATAGAAAGTAATAACTTAAAATATGTAATTAATTAAAATTTTATGCAGTGCACGAGTTACCTGTTTTCTTTTTTTTTACTCTTAACTATTATTTATGTGCCACATGAAGCGATGTCAATATCTCTATCATGTCATATTACTCTAATTAATTTTTTTTAGTATTTATTAAGTATTTTACAAAACTATTGTTTTTTAGTAGTCCAGAATTGTCTAAAAACAACAATTTTATAAAATACTTAATAAAAAATAAAAAAATTCAAAAAAAAGTAAAATTGGATCTCCAAGCACATTTTAATATAGAGATCATAATGAACGGTTTGGATCGAGTGTTTGAACTTTGAAAATCATAAAACCGAATTGTTGTAAAATGTTGTAACTTACAAATATTGTAAGTGGATCCCTCCTCATATAAAATATATATGTTTTAATATTGAATATCAATGTATCAGACGACCAAAACCGGTTTTAAAGGAAATTTTTTAACTCAGTCTAAATTATGAGATTAGAAAAGTATAACATTTATACCAACCCAATAACATCAAATACAACCCAATAGCATCAAATAGACGAATTGCATGGGATATACGTACAGAGTCTGCATTAACTCATAAGAGCATCTTTTGAGTTAATGTATCTCGACTGTCTGATTTTGAAAAGAGTCAATCTAGCTCCCGCTTATAACGTAGGGGGTCATTTTATATTAGTGCGGATCTAATCCGCACGGATCTTAAAACAGATTGGACGATCCAGATACATTAACTCATCAGATTCATTTTTTAGTTAACGCAGAGAATACGAATTCGGATATACAAGCTCTTATTTCAGAAAAGTGTCATCTTTTTTAATATATATAATTTTAAGAGCCTAGTGATCATATATTAATATTTAGCATATATCTCATCACTCATTTTGCCAAAAACTAAATAATTGGAGCCGTCACAAAGTTTCAATAGAACAATGATAGTTAGTTCGTAACTAAATAGATAGATACAGTGATATGTATAATATAAAAGTGGCACAAAATGAACTAAACCAATGGATATCTCCAGTCCTTCTTGAACCGGACACGCGTCTAAGAATAAATGAATAAACATCTTGGTACGCGTCGTTTTACATAATATATTTAATCTCGCTACCAAAAAGGCTCAAATATTTCTTAACTTAGTCAAATTCTTTTTCTGTTGTTATTAGAGACCTCTGGCAGGCGGCCACCAATTATCTATTGCAAATTGCACAGCAGTTTAAAGATATTCAGGCAATAATTTTTTTTTTAAGTTACTCTATATATAGAAATTTAGTAGGTTGTTTCAAAGAACTTGATTCAACAACTTGGAATGTTGGTGAAATTTATTTATTTGATTATCCATATCGTTTTTTATGAGGTAAGTATGAATAAGTAAATTAATTTTTGTTTTCTTGTCGAACAAGAATACAAATAAAATAAAACATTTTTTGTTAGTTCATTAGGTAAGAGATAAGGTGGAGCTCATTCAACCTCATCATCCTATCCCTTATCTATTCTCTATATCATATTTATATATTTTGTGTTTATTGTTCTTTTAATTTATCAAAAGATGTTTTAAAGTGATGAACCAATTATAAATGTTATAGAATTTTGATAATATGTGGTGTTATACACATGTTGTAGTTTATTCGCTGTTTAGTTAGCAAGATAATGTACTGAATTGGTTTGACCATATTTGCTTGATGATAAAAGGATAGGATAAAAGTAAGATTAGTTCTTATTATTGATAAGATTAATATAAGAATAAAGATTAAAATTTGCAATTTTAAAGAAGTACCAATTACTCAATCAAAAGCCAACTTGCATTCTTTTGTAAAAATATAAATAGATTAAAATTAATTATTTTGAACAAAATATTTTAAAATAATACTTTACTCACAATATTAGGTCGGAATGGAATCGATATCCCTACAAATGACTCATCAGTGAATAATTGAGGTACTCTTTTGGGCGTTGATTAGCATATACCAACCACATAGCTAGTCCACTAATCTAGTCTCCTTCCGAGTCTCCTTCCGAGGCTCCATTCTCTCTATAAAAAGACCCCATTCTAAGTTCTAACTATAAATCCATCTCTAATAACTGATACTACAAAGTACAAACACAAGCTGCAGAGAAAACAGAGAATTCTGAACCTATCTTTTCCAAAGAGAAAATCTAAATTCATCATGGTTAAGGTAAGTGAAATTCATCATCAAGTTAGAATTTGATTTAAATGATAATGGAGTAGAGTTTTGAAATTTCCATTTACATCTAGGAAAAGAAATTGAAAGCTTAGACTTTTTCTTTGTTTCAGCAAAAAGTGGTGATCAAATTATCCCTGGAGAATGCACAGAAACGCAAAAAAGCACTAACAGCAGCTGTCGGAATGAATGGAATTATATCGACATCGATCGACGGTGACAATATTGTGATCGAGGGAGATGGCATGGACTCGGTTGCTCTGACAACTGTTCTGAGAAAGAAATTGGGTTATGCCGATCTGATCAGTGTCACGACAGGCGATGATAAAAAGGAAGAGAAGGCCGGAGATAGTGCGAAGCCGGTGGTGATACCGTGGCATTATCCGGTACATCATCCTTATCCGTATCGGTATGCTTGCCACGAAGTTAGCCAAGATTCTTGTAGTATCATGTAATGTGATTTAGCTTATATTGCCACATTACATATGAATTAAAAGAAAACAGAAAAACAAAGAGATAAAGAGAAGATTATTTTTTATACTGAATAGAGGTTTGTAATTTTTTTTTTCTATTCTATTCCATTCTTACTTTTTATATAAAAAGATGAAAAGATGAGTGTGATGTCTTCAAATTTTATTATACCACATACTTAATTGATGAAAAAAATGAATTTGCCTGTTGTAGATTGCCGCAATATTTTATTCCTAAAAAGTGAATTGTTATAGAATATTATGTAATTAATCTTTACAACTTTATATATAGAATGTGACTATTTTTTTAACTATGTAATTATTTTATTTTAATATCCAAATAATATTTCATTGGTATTAATATCTATATACTATATGAGTGAGGCTACGGTGCTATGCATAGCACAGATGGCTAGTGTACTACGGCTCAATATGGTACTTTTTAAAATTCTAACGGTCGATCCGAACCGTTCAATGTGATAACCATATGAATATGTACTTGCAAACTAAATTTTATATTTTTTCGAATTTTTTTACTATTTTTTTTAGAAAGGTAGAATTTTGATGGTCCAGAATTTTCAGAAAACACTGATTTTTCTACCTATCTAAAAAAATAGTAAAAAAATTCAAAAAAATATAAAATTTAGTTTGCAAGTACATATTCATATGGATATCACATTGAACGGTTCGGATCGACCGTTAGAATTTTAAAAAGTACCATATTGAGCCGTAGTACACTAGCCATTGGTGCTATGCATAGCACCATAGCCTCACTCATTTGTTTAATATCCAATGTACATACTTAATTATACAAGACTGACATATCTGAAAATCAATAAGAATACAATGTAACTATTATTAATTTTTTTTTATTATTCATTGGTTTTAAATCCGTTTACTTATCTCCCGCAACTTTAAATACTGATATCCAAACGATCCTCAATGAAACAAACAAACAAACAAGTGGATTTAAATCAAGCCAGCATATGATAAGCTTGAAGGCATATTGACTCAACAAGTCAATGTTTGTGTATTAATAGTTGTACGGTTAAACTATATGATAGGCACAGGCGGATCTACCGAGATCCAGGATCAAATTGACCCCATTTAATTTAAAAAAATTATATTTAAGTTTATTTTTCTATATAATTTAGTACAAAATTTTATATAATTAATATTTCTAGTTTGAAATATTCTATATGATTGACTCTATATGTGTTTGACCTTATTGTTCGAAAGTTTGACTTCCTGACTCCGCCCTTGATGATAGGTACATCACTGGCACAAGTTTTATGTATGAATCTGTTACAAAATAAGAAGAAAATAATGTAAAATTGATTTCAAAAGATTTTCATCATTGATCAATATAGGAAGTAATAACTTAAAATATGTAATTAATTAAAATTTTATGCAGTGCACGAGTTATATGTTTTCTTTTTTTTTTTACTCTAACTATTATTTATGTCACGTGAAGCGATGTCAATATCTCTATCATGTCATATTTATCAAGGTTAGTTGAAACGCGGTTAGCTGTGGACATAGCAAATCAAGGTTAAGTTATCAATAGGTCCACTAGGCAGTGGTATGGTTAATATTTTTATTTCCAATATTGCTATACTTCAAAGTAGGCGTTGATTGAGAATATAAATTGAGGAGGGATCCACGCTTACAATATCTTATAATAATTTGATTTTGTAATTTTTTAAGTCCAAACAGTCGATTCAAACCGTTCAACATAATATCTATATTAACTTGTACTTAGAGATCAAATTTTATATATTTTTTTACTATTTATTAAGTATTTTACTAAACTATTATTTTTTAGTAGTTCAGAATTGTCTAAAAACAACAGTTTTATAAAATATTTAATAAATAGTAAAAAAAATTCAAAAAAAAAATAAAATTTGATCTCCAAGTGCATTTTAATATAATCATGTTGAATGGTTTGGATCAAGTGTTTAGAATTTGAAAATCACAAAACCGAATTATTGTAAGATGTTGTAACTTACAAATATTGTAAGTGGATCCCTCCTCATATAAAATATATATGTTCTAATATTAAATATCAATGTATATAATCAAAACCGGTTAAAGGAATTTTTTTAACTCAATCTAAATTAAGAGATTAGAAAAGTATAACCTTTATACCAACAACCCAATAACATCAAATAGATAAATTGCATGGGATATACAGAGTCTGCATTAACTCATAAGAGTATCTTTTGATTTAATGTATCTTGACCGTCTGATTTTAAACAGAGTCAATCTAGCTTCCGCTTAATACGAATTCGGATCTTATTTGAGAAAAGTGTCATCTTTTTTAATATATATAATTTTAAGAGCCTAGTGATCATATATTAATATTTAGCATATATCTCATCACTCATTTTGCCAAGAACTAAATAATTGGAGCCGTCACAAAGTTTCAATAGAACAATGATAGTTAGTCCGTAACTAAATAGATAGATACAGTGATATGTATAATATAAAAGTGGCACAAAATGAACTAAACCAATGGATATCTCCAGTCCTTCTTGAACCGGACACGCGTCTAAGAATAAATGAATAAACATCTCGGTACGCGTTTTACATAATATAATCCCGCTTCCCGGAAGGCTAAAATAATTCTCAACATGTCAAATTATTTTTCTGTTATTATTAGAGAGCTTCGCTAGGCGGATACAGTGATATCTATTTTTAAAAACATTTATAACTCAAAATTTAAAACTTAAAAGTCAAAATAAAACCATTAGATGTGATCTATGTTATTTTCTCTATGTGCTCATAAAAAATTATCACATTTCAATTTTATTTTTATGTGAATCAATAAGTTGAAAAATCAACGTCTAGAAATTATCCACATTAGTACGTTTCTTACGAGTTTCTTGATGACAATCAAAATAAAATTGAAATGTCGCATTTTTTTTTACATATGCATAGATAAAATGATGTAGATCAAATCTAATAGTTTTATTTTGACGTTTATGATTTAAATTTTGAGTTATTAACATTTTAAAAAAAGAGGCATGGTGGAGGCACAAGAAATGTGATAAAATAGCGATCTCAACTTAAAAATAGTATTTTTCTTATGAGTTTAGTAACTAAAATTAAAGGAATAAATCTAAAATATGTGAAATATAAAAGACTACATGAAACAACAATATTTAAAGATATTTAGTTGAAAAAACAGAAGAATATGTCAACAATGTCCCAAAAGATAATTAAAATATAGTACTTTTATATAGAAATTCAAATTTGTAGAGAAAAAAACAGTACATTAATTTATCGATTTTATACGAATAGTTAAATCGAACACCTGATAAATAGTCTACTAATTAAGTCGAAGATCTACAGAAAGAACAATGATAGGACCATGTTCTCAAGCTTGAAGCCACATATTGACTCAACAAGTCAATGTTTGATAAGCTTGAAGGCATATAGTTGATTTCAGAGGATTTTCATCATAAGCTTGAAGGCATATTGACTCAACAAGTCAATGTTTGTGTGTTATAGTTGTACGGTTAAATATATGATAGGCAGAGGCGGATCTACTAACATCCAACGGGATCAATTGAATCTATTTAATTTAAAAAAATTATATTTAAGTTTATTTTTCTATATAATTTAGCACAAAATGTCATGTACAGTAATATTGATCTCCATTCTTTGCATAAATTTTTTATATAATTAATCTCCATAGTTTGAAAAATTTTATATGATTGACTCCATATGTATTTGATCGTATTGTTCGAAAGTCTGGCTCCGCCGTTGATGATAGGTACATCACTGGCACAAGTTTTATGTTTGAATCAGTTACAAAATAAGAAGAAAATAATGAAAAATTGATTTCAGAAGATTTTCATCATTGATCAATATAGAAAGTAATAACTTAAAATATGTAATTAATTAAAATTTTATGCAGTGCACGAGTTACCTGTTTTCTTTTTTTTTACTCTTAACTATTATTTATGTGCCACGTGAAGCGATGTCAATATCTCTATCATGTCATATTACTCTAATTAATTTTTTTAGTATTTATTAAGTATTTTACAAAACTATTGTTTTTTAGTAGTCCAGAATTGTCTAAAAACAACAATTTTATAAAATACTTAATAAAAATAAAAAAATTCAAAAAAAAAGTAAAATTGGATCTCCAAGCACATTTTAATATAGAGATCATGTTGAACGGTTTGGATCGAGTGTTTGAACTTTGAAAATCATAAAATCGAATTATTGTAAAATATTGTAACTTACAAATATTGTAAGTGGATTCCTCCTCATATAAAATATATATGTTTTAATATTGAATATCAATGTATCAGACGACCAAAACCGGTTTTAAAGAAATTTTTTAAATAAATCTAAATTAAGAGATTAGAAAAGTATAACCTTTATACCAACCCAATAACATCAAATAGACGAATTGCATGGGATATACGTACATAGTCTGCATTAACTCATAAGAGTATCTTTTGAGTTAATGTATCTCGACTGTCTGATTTTAAACAGAGTCAATCTAGCTCCGCTTATAACGTAGGGGGTCATTTTATATTAGTGTGGATCTAATTTGCATAGATCTTAAAGCAGATCGGACGATCCAGATACATTAACTCATAAGATTCATTTTCTAGTTAATGCAGAGAATACGAATTCGGATATACAAGCTCTTATTTGAGAAAAGTGTCATCTTTTTTAATATATATAATTTTAAGAGCCTAGTGATCATATATTAATATTTAGCATATATCTCATCACCCATTTTGCCAAGAACTAAATAATTGGAGCCGTCACAAAGTTTCAATAGAACAATGATAGTTAGTCCGTAACTAAATAGATAGATACAGTGATATGTATAATATACAAGTGGCACAAAATGAACTAAACCAATGGATATCTCCAGTCCTTCTTGAACCGGACACGCATCTAAGAATAAATGAATAAACATCTTGGTACGCGTCGTTTTACATAATATATTTAATCTCGCTACCAAAAAGGCTCAAATATTTCTTAGTCAAATTCTTTTTCTGTTGTTATTAGAGACCTCTGTCAGGCGGCCACCAGTTATCTATTGCAAATTGCGCAGCAGATTAAAGATATTCAGGCAATAATATTTTTTTAAGTTACTCTATATATAGAAATTTAGTAGGTTGTTTCAAAAAACTTGATTCAACAACTTGGAATGTTGGTGAAATTTATTTATTTGATTATCCATATATCGTTTTTGATGAGGTAAGTATGAATAAGTAAATTAATTTTTGTTTTCTTGTCGAACAAGAATACAAATAGAAAAAAAAAAACATTTTTTGTTAATTCATTAGGTAAGAGATAAGGTGGAGCTCATTCAACCTCATCATCCTATCCCTTATCTATTCTCTATATCATATTTATATATTTTGTGTTTATTGTTCTTTTAATTTATCAAAAGATGTTTTAAAGTGATGAACCAATTATAAATGTTATAGAATTTTGATAATATGTGGTGTTATACATTGTAGTTTATTCGCTGTTTAGTTAGCAAGATAATGTACTGAATTGGTTTGACCATATTTGCTTGATGATAAAAGGATAGGATGAAAGTAAAATTAGTTCTTATTATTGATAAGATTAATATAAGAATAAAGATTAAAATTTGCAATTTTAAAGAAGTACCAATTACTCAATCAAAAGCCAACTTGCATTCTTTTGTAAAAAATATAAATAGATTAAAATTAATTATTTTGAACAAAATATTTTAAAATAATACTTTACTCACAATATTAGGTCGGAATGGAATCGATATCCCTACAAATGACACATCAGTGAATAATTGAGGTACTCTTTTGGGCGTTGATTAGCATATACCAACCACATAGTCCACTAATCCTCTCCTAGTCTCCTTCCGAGTCTCCTTCCGAGGCTCCATTCTCTCTATAAAATGACCCCCCTTCTAAGTTCTAACTATAAATCCATCTCTAATAAGTAATAACTGATACTACAAAGTACAAACACAAGCTGCAGAGAAAACAGAGAATTCTGAACCTATCTTTTCCAAAGAGAAGAATCTAAATTCATCATGGTTAAGGTAAGTGAAATTCATCATCAAGTTTGAATTTGATTTAAATGATAATAGAGTAGAGTTTTGAAATTTCCATTTACATCTAGGAAAAGAAATTGAAAGCTTAGACTTTTCCTTTGTTTCAGCAAAAAGTGGTGATCAAATTATCCCTGGAGAATGCACAGAAACGCAAAAAAGCACTAACAGCAGCTGTCGGAATGAATGGAATTATATCGACATCGATCGACGGTGACAATATTGTGATCGAGGGAGATGGCATGGACTCGGTTGCTCTGACAACTGTTCTGAGAAAGAAATTGGGTTATGCTCATCTGATGAGTGTCACGACAGGCGATGATAAAAAGGAAGAGAAGGCCGGAGATAATGCGCAGCCGGTGGTGATACCGTGGCATTATCCGGTACATCATCCTTATCCGTATCGGTATGCTTGCCACGAAGTTAGCCCAGATTCTTGTAGTATCATGTAATGTGATTTAGCTTATATTACCACATTACATATGAATTAAAAGAAAACAGAAAAACAAAGAGATAAAGAGAAGATTATTTTTTATACTGAACTGAGGTTTGTAATTTTTTTTTTCTATTCTATTCCATTCTTACTTTTTATATAAAAAGATGAAAAGATGAAAAGATGAGTGTGATGTCTTCAAATTTTATTATACCACATACTTAATTGATGAAAAAAATGAATTTGCCTGTTGTAGATTGCCGCAATATTTTATTCCTAAAAATTGAATTGTTATAGAATATTATGTAATTAATCTTTACAACTTTATATATAGAATGTGACTATTTTTTTAACTATGTAATTATTTTATTTTAATATCCAAATAATATTTCATTGGTGTTAATAAAATACTTATCTCCCGCAACTTTAAATACTGATATCCAAACGATCCTCAATGAAACAAACAAACAAGTGGTTTTAAATCAAGCCAGCATTTGATAAGCTTGAAGGCATATAGTTGATTTAAGAGGATTTTCATCATAAGCTTGAAGGCATATTGACTCAGGAAGTCAATGCTTGTGTATTATAGTTGTACGGTTAAACTATATGATAGGCAGAGGTGGAGATCCAACGGGGTCAATTGACCCCATTTAATTTAAACAAAAAATTATATTTAAATTTATTTTTCTATATAATTTAGCACAAAATATCACAGTGCAGTAATATTGATCTCCATTCTTTAATTGCATAAATTTTTTATATAATTAATCTTCATAGTTTGAAAAAATTTATATGATTGACTCCATATGTGTTTGACTCCATTGTTCGAAAGTCTGACTCCGCCCTTAATGATAGGTACATCACTGGCACAAGTTTTATGTATGAATCTGTTTTTTTTTTTTTAAAAGGCAAAAGCCCGTTTCATTAATATGAAACCATAATTACATAGTATCGAGTAAACAAAAGAGGCAAACCAGGTCAGTTAACCTGAGCACCGAGTTCAAGCATTCTATCTAAACAGTCTAAAGCACATAACAGCCAAGCATGCATCCAAGTTTGGGTAGATGCAAGAAACCAAAAGTATAGTAAAGAGGCAATGACTAATCCGCATAGTAAGTGACTAAGTAGAAACGCTAAATACAAAAATTGCAGCTGGAGTAACTTCACTGCGACCTAGATGTCTCTGGTGGCTGATAGACCACCACCTCCATTGGCATATACTGATCAAGTGGTATGGCATCTTCGATAACCGGCATCCATGCAGCCACCTCCTGCTGGACCTTGTCAGTGACATTACCTGACCAATAGCATAACAAAGATTTAATCAAGAAAATAAGAGTGCGAGCAGATTTAATTTGACAATTAGTAAAACAGCAGTCATTACGGTGACGCCATATAGACCAACAGACTGCACTGAACACTATCAGAAAGCCTGTTTTTTCATTCGTTGGCAAGTGTATAGCAAATGTCAGTATGTCTCCAAACTCATGCCATTCATTAAGAAATTCTTGGCTTTTGCCTAACCAAAACCATACTCTTTGAGCTAGTGAACAATTGAGAAATAAATGGCTGATAGTTTCAGTTTCAGTACAGAATTGGCATGTTTGGTCTCCAGTCCAGCCTCTAATCGATAGATTATCTTTTGTAAGAATGGAATTATGTGTGACTAACCACATAAAGACCCTAATTTTAGGGGGAACAGGTAGGGTCCACCAAAGTATTTCAGGCATTAAAGGTATAACCCCCCTAAAATTGAAAAACTTATATAAAGAGTGGGTAGAGAACTTCCCTGAGTGGTCCCAACGCCATGCTAACTGATCTTGGGGAGTAGTAAAAGAAACTGTACTTATGATGTGCAGTATTTCAGCCCAATCCCTCAAGTCAAACCCTTCCAATGGTCGTCTAAATTGAACACTCAACCCTTGAGAGTTAATAACTTCACTAAAAAGAGAGTGTTTATTGCTACACTGACGATAAAGTATAGGGTACCTAGTAGCTAGTGAACAGTTTTGATACCAGATATCAGTCCAGAATTTACAAGTTGAGTTACTACCTGGTGTATATTGCACACTAAGAGATCCTATATGTTCTAAACTAGAAATGCACTTCCAGAATGGAGATGAAGGGGTGTGTGAACTGATATATTTATGTATGAGAATGTTTTTCCAAGTTGCTTGGTAGTCATTATTTTTAAATTTCCACCACCATTTTAATAATAGTGCAATATTCATTTCTTTAAGATCCAAAATCCCCATCCCTCCAAATTGTTTAGCTAAACAGACAGTTTCCCAATTGACTAAAGCATATTTTCTTTTTTTTTCTGTTCCTTGCCAAAGGAATCTCCTTCTAATTTTATCTATTTTATGAATTACTGTACTAGGGATTTTAAACACAGAGAGGGCATACAAGGGGATGGTTGATAGAACTGAATTCACTAAGGTAATCCTACCTCCTATAGAAAGAAGTTGGCTATGCCAACTAGGTAATCTAGCTTCTATTTTATCTACCAGATATTGCCAATCATTAACTGCAAGCTTTTTAACATGTAAAGGAAGTCCTAAGTATTTGAGAGGAAATGTTCCCCATTGGCATCTAAATAATTGATTGAAATGGGATGTAGTGTGGTCAATATGAATAGGATACATTTCTGTTTTTTCATAGTTCATTCTAATTCCCGATAAGGCTTCAAAGGCCATCATTGCCCACCATGCAGACTCAATATTCTCTTCCTTGGCAGCTAGGAAGAGAATAGTGTCATCTGCATAATGGCAGTTTGTAATTGCTGTGTTTTCTAGACAATTTGGACCTAAACCAGTAAGAACTGATGCTTGTCTACCCTTATTAAATATCTTACTTAATGTATCTGCAGCTAAGATATATAGAAAAGGGGATAAAGGATCCCCCTGCCTAACCCCCCTCTTACAATAAAAGTATTCAGTTAATTCTCCATTGATTGTTAAACAGGACTGAGAGCTATATAACCATTGTGTAATCCATTGAATCCATTTTGGACCAAAGTTTCTACTATGTAAGATTTCTAAGAGGTAATCCCAATGGATTTTGTCATATGCTTTCTCAAAATCCACTTTGATTACAACACCTGGTTGCTGATTTTGTTGGCAGGAATGCAGAATTTCTTGACTAACAACCATATTATCTAAGATATACCTATTTTTAAGGAAGGCAGCTTGACTAGGGTCTATCAATCTAGGCATTACTTGTTCTAACCTAATTGTAAGCAATTTAGATAATATCTTAAAGCTACAATTAACTAGGCTAATTGGTCTAAATTTTTTAATCAAGGTTGCATCTTTTTCTTTTGGGATTAAGCAAATGCATGATTTGTTGATTTTATGCAAGTCAAGTGTGTTTTCATAGAAATAATGAGTGAGAAGCATCAAATCAGATTTAACTATATCCCAAAAAAACTGATAAAACTTAAATGTGAACCCATCAGGTCCAGGGGCTCCGTTTGGTTCAGATGCAAAGACTGCATGTTTTAATTCAAGTTCAGAAAAAGGTTGTTCTAATTCCCATTGTTCTATAGATAGTAATTTGTCCTCTAAATTCCAAAAATCAGATTGTAAGTGAGCAAATTTACATCCAGGAGAACCTAACAACTCTTTATAATAGTCAACTATATGAGATTTTATCTCTGGGAGAGATTGAGTAAGATGTCCATCTATTTCTAAAGCATTTATCCTATTTTTTTTTGACCTATGAGTAGCTAAGATGTGGAAGTACTTTGTGTTAGCATCTCCTTCAGCTAACCATTTTTGTTTAGATTTTAACTTCCATTGGTTTTCCTCCTCTTGATAGATTTCATCCAGTTTATGTGTAATGTTAACCCATTGTTCCCCTTCTTCATTGGTAAGCTCTCTATTATCTCTTATCAATTCTAAATCATGTAATAAGGCTGTTAATTGAGTTTTTTCTCTTCTTTTTTTACCATAAAAATTATAAGACCATCCCTTAATTCTTTTTCTAATGTGTTTTAATTTTTGGTTCCAGCTTCTAGCTACATCTGGTAATGAAAGTGGATATTCATTCCACCATTTATACATGAGAGTAATAAAATCAGCTTGATCAAGCCAGCTAGGGTCAAATCTAAATAATGGGGGAGAGTGGGAAACATCAGAGGATGTTTGGAGTACTAATGGACAATGGTCAGAGCCATGACTACTTAGATCTCTAATTGAACTAGAGGGATATTTTTGTTCCCATGCAAGTGTAGTAAAAACTCTATCTAATAGTGCAAACCTAGTGCCATTGGACCAAGTGTACTTCCTAGTGTGTAATTTGTGCTCAATCAAATGAAAGGTGTTAACAAAAGAATTAAATTTGTTACTAATAGGGACATCAAAGTTGTGACCTGTTTTTTCAGCTTTTTTTCTGATAGCATTAAAATCCCCACAAATAACCCATAGATCTATAGTAGAGTGTTTGAGTTGAGATAACTCTTCCCAGAATGAGTTTTTAAGATTCCTAAGAACTGGACCATAAACCACAGTAAATTGCCATTTAGAATTATCTAGTTTATTTTCCAGTATGATGTCTAAGCAAAAAACATGTACTGTGTGTTGGACAAACTTGATCTTGTTGCTATCACACCCTACTAGAATACCTCCTGATCTACCATTAGAAGGTACCCATAGCCAGGAATCTAACCTAGATGAAATACTCTTAAGACATCTATTAGTAAATGTTTCTTTTTTTGATTCTTGTATAGCTAAGAGATCTATTTTATTATTATCAATTAAATCCTTAACTAAGTGTCTTTTCCTACTAGAATTTAGACCCCTGCAATTCCAGGTCAGAATATTCATGGAGACCTATATGACACACTAGATGAAGCTAAATTATCTATTAAGGAAGGATCTACTTGTCTAGTGGATGTATCTACTATGCTAGTGCTAGGTGATGTATCTACAATCTCTAGATCATTATTTACTGTAGCACTAAGGAGTTTTACTTGTTCTAAAGTAACTGGATTTTGTGTCTTTTCTGTAGCATCTTTCAGCAGCTGATTGATCACCTTTTCAAATTTACTCCTATCTAAAGATTTGAGGCTATCAATAATAAGTGATCTATCTGCTATTGAAGTACCTAAATTTATTTGATATACTTGAAACAAATCAGTAATTTGAGCTACACTAAGTCTATTGTATGGAAATTTATTAATAAGACTAATACCTGTAGTGTTGCTGCCGTCAGACATTTTTCTCTTTTGAGCCTTGCTCAGCGCAGAGGCAGGATCATCCTGAACCGTAACTCGGAGACTGCGCCGGGGGGCTGGTTTGGATTGTCTAACTGGAGAGTCAGCCACTTCAGGTGTGGGCACTTCATTGTCTGAGAGGCAGATTGCTTTGTCAGGTGTAGAACCCGGCCCCTGCCGGCTCTGACGGGTGGTACTGCGAAGTCTAGACCCGACACCAGTGGTATTGGCAGAAGCTCTTTTGGTAGATTTAATGATGCCAGCCTTAGGGGTTTTGACAGCTAAAGGTTTGGGTTTCTTTCTACCCCAAGTAAACTTCTTTTTTGGAGTGGGTCTCGGATTATTAATAGTCTTTTTCTCGAAAGTTTTGGCTGGAGCACTAGCAGGTTTTGGTTTTTGAAGGAGGTTCAGTCTTGTCATGCGTGTAAGAATGGGTTCCTCATCATCAGACATATCTTCAGGAGGTTGTAGATTGAGAGGAGTGGTGTTTGCTGTTTGCTGGCTACTGTTCTGGTGAGGTGCAGAAGCTGGTTCATAAGGAGGTGTTTGCTGGACTGGCATGCTGACTGGGACAGCTCCAGTACCAGTATGAGTGGTGCCAGTGTTAGTGTTACCAGCACCCACATCCAGTCCCTTGCCTTTATCTTGTACAGAATTGGTGTTTGCATCAGTGTTCTGACCCCCAACAGCATCATTAGCAGGGACCTGCTGTGCTGTCAGTACAGTAGGTGTGGATTGGGTGTGTTCTGGTGGATTGGGGCCAGGAGGCTCAGGGGTGTGGGAAGGTGGTAGAATGGGAGGAGGGTTGACAATAGGGGTGGAGTGGCTAGGACCTGCTCCATTGAGTGAGCATATTTGTTGCAAGTAAACTTCCCAGTTTTCTTCAGCATCCATTTCTACAGCTTCCCCCATTTCCACCTCCTCAACTACTATCTCTTTCTCTCTGTCATAGGTAAAGGGAATCGGTGGGGTAGGTTCAGGACCAGTAGACACCATTCTAAAACTCCCTCCACTGGGAGCAGCGCGTGAGGGACCAATAGAATTATCAGACCCTCTCTCTATGTCAGTATGTGTGTTTAACTCTCTACGCTCACTTTCCCCAAACTCCGTCCCGTTGGGATACGGCCGCCCTCTTTTACGGCCAGCCCAGGCGTTTAGCGGCTCAGTGGCGTCGGTTTCAATCTCAAGATCTATCACAAAGTGTGACATAGTGCCAGCTGGATCACGGTAAGGTATGATATGGGTTTTTGGTAGAAGTTTGAGGTCGCAAACAGCCAGCTTCAGTCGTACAAAACGGACATCGTATCCGCTCTTAGTGGCACAGTCGATTTCTTGGACAAACGCACCAAAGGGGTTAAGAACCCGATCAAACTCAGAACATTCATCGAAAAAAATTGGAAAATTATAAATGCGAACCCACACGATTTGCATAGCAATCCCGTCACTAAAACTCTTTTCCCAAGCAATGACCGGGAATTGCACATCTCCTAACCTGAGGTAGCCTCTGGAAGAGATCGATTCGAGCCATGTCGGATTGGGGGCTTTGATTAAGTACTTGTACTCGTCGAAGACGGAGGCCACCCAGTTGTGCTGATTGAAACGGCTGCGAAGTACATGCTCTACTTTTTCGGGGCCCCAGGCGGCGATATCATCCAACACAAAGCTGAGCAGTAGGCTTGCTTCGATCGCCTGAGAACGCGGTGTCGCAACCAAGGTGACTAAAGGAGGTTTGATCGACATATTATCCGACGGGGGCGATCGCCGCCGAAGTGGAATCGTTCGAAGGTGGCTAGATTTTGGAGGTGAGAAAGGTGGATGAGAAGTAAGGTTGCGGCAATCTGATGCTCGGTGCCCTAGTCGATTACACGCGAAGCAGAGCTGCTTATTGCGACAAGATCTCGCCAGATGTCCACGATCCCCGCATTTCATACAGATCGGCCGTTGTGATGTAGAGGCAGCGCGGATCTCAGCAATTTTGTTACGCACGAGAGTAGTTTTGGAAGCAGTTCTCACTGTTGGATTACGGGCTTGCCACATTCGTACAGGCTGCTGCACTGCGCGGGAGTATGACATGTGATTAGTGCTACGCAGGCCGAGACGGGCCGAGACAATCGATGCCGCCATTAATGGTGGATTAGAATGTGTGTTGGGCTCAGAAGTTCGAAATTGTTGAATAAATCGCTCCCGCATCAATGCTACACGATGCGAAGCCATCGGCTATCTGACTAGTTGGAGATTGAGATCTGTTTTTTTGTCAAGTTTTTGTTTTTGATTCTCTTTTTCTTTTTTCTTTTTCTGTTTTTTCGTCTCTTTTTTTCTTTTTTCAATCGCTTTTCCTATCGCCCAAAATCGCTTTTCCTCTATGTATGAATCTGTTACAAAATAAGAAGAAAATAATGTATGAATCTGTTACAATATAGAAAGTAATAACTTAAAATATGTAATTAATTAAAATTTTATGCAATATTATTTATGTGCCACGTGCAGCGATGTCAATATCTCTATCATATCATATTATCAAGGTTAGTTGAAACGCGGTTAGCTTTGAACATAGCAAATCAAGGTAAGTTATCAATAGGTCCACTAGGCAGTTGTATGGTTGATATTTTTATTTCCAGTATTGCTATACTTCAACGGAGGCGTTGATTGAGAATATAAAATGAGGAGGGATCCACTTACAATATTACTGTAAGTTGCAATATCTTATAATTCGGTTTTGTATTTTTTAAAGTTTAAACAGTCGATTCAAACTATTCAACATAATATCTATATTAATATGTGCTTAGAGATCAAATTTTATATATTTTTTTAAATTTTTTTTACTATTTATGAAGTATTTTACAAAATTGTTGTTTTTCAGTTGTCCAAAATTGTCTAAAAATAGCAGTTTTGTAAAATACTTTATAAATAGTAAAAAAATTCAAAAAAAATGTAAAATTTGATCTCCAAACACATTTTAATATAGAGATCATACTGAATGGTTTGGATCAAGTATTTGAACTTTGAAAATTACAAAACCGAATTATTGTAAGATGTTATAACTTACAAATATTGTAAGTGGATCCCTCATATAAAATATATATGTTCTAATATTGAATATCAATCAGACGACCAAAACCGGTTTTAAAGGAAATTTTTAACTCAATCTAAATTAAGAGATTAGAAAAGTATAACCTTTATACCAACAACCCAATAACATCAAATAGACAAATTGCATGGGATATACAGAGTCTGCATTAACTCATAAGAGTATCTTTTGAGTTAATATATCTCGACCGTCTGATTTTAAACATAGTCATTCTAGCTCCTGCTTATAACGTAGGGTGTCATTTTATATTAGTGGAGATCTAATCTGTATGGATCTTAAAGCGGATTCGAAGATCCAGATACATTAACTCATAAGATTCATTTTTTAGTTAATGCAGAGAATACGAATTCGGATATACAAGCTCTTATTTGAGGAAAGTGTCATCTTTTTTAATATATATAATTTTAAGAGCCTAGTATTCATATATTAATATTTAGCATATACCTCATCACTCATTTTGCCGAGAACTAAATAATTGGAGCCGTCACAAAGTTTCAATAGTACAATGATTGTTAGTCCGTAACTAAATAGATAGATACAGTGATATGTATAATATAAAAGTGGCACAAAATGAACTAAACCAATGGATATCTCCAGTCCTTCCTGAACCGGACACGCGTCTAAGAATAAATGAATAAACATCTCGGTACGCGTTTTACATATATAATCCCGCTTCCCGGAAGGCTAAAATAATTCTCAACTTGTCAATTATTTTTCTGTTATTATTAGAGAGCTTCGCTAGGCGGGTACGGAATTTTTTTCTAACAACATTGTTTTAAATTTATGCAATGTATGAACAATAGAACTAAAAAATATATATATAACTCGTATATTTACGAAATCAAAACGATATTGTTAATATCTTTATCCGGCAAACACCATAAGACGAATTGATTCAACAACTTGTATAGAAAATAAAGATATTTAGGCAAGATATGTTTTTATAGTTACTCTATATATAGAAATTTAGTATGATGTTCCAAAGAACTTGATTCAGCAACTTCAAATGTTGGTGAAATTTATTTATTTTAATACTAATATCGTTTTCAATGAGGTAACTAGGTACAAATAAGTAAATTTAATTATATTTTGCTATCTTGTCGAGCAAGAATATAAATAAAAAAATTATTAATTTATTAGGTTAAGAATAAGGTGGAGCTCATACACCCTTATCACCCTATTCCTTATCTATTCTATATCATCCTTATTTTGTATTTATTATTCTTTTATTTATCAAAAGATGTTTTAAAGTTATGAGCCAAATAAATGTTACAGAATTTTTCTAATTTGTGGTGTTATACACATGTTGCAATTTATTCACTATTTATTTAGCAAAATAATGTACTGTATTGATTTGATCAATTTTACTTGATGATAAGGAAAGAATAGGCTAAAAGTAAAATTAGTTATTTATAAGAATAAACATAATTTTTGATAGATCACAAACTCCAACATTGAGTTATGTCTATCAAAGTATAATAAAACCAAGACATTGTACACATATTCATTTTTTGCGATTTTAAAGAAATAAAGTACCAATTGCTTAATCATGCCAATTGAAATTCTTTTGCAGAAAAATGTACGTGGATTAAAAGTAATAATTTTGTACAAAATAATTTTAAATTAATACTTAATTTACTCACTATATTAGGACGGAATGGAATCGATATAAACCCTGCAAATGACTCATCAGTGAATTATTGAGGTACTCTTTTGGGCGTTAATTAGCATGACCCCAATAGTCAACTAAGTCAATGTCCTTCTTCCCCCTTCCAAGGCTCCATTCTATCTATAAAATGGCCCCCTTCTAACTATAAATCCATCTCTAATAACTGATACTACAAACACAAGCTACAGAGAAAACAAAGAATTCTCCACCTATTTTTTCAAAGAGAAGAATCTAAATTCATCATGGTTAAGGTAAGTTGAAAATGATCATCAACTTTGAATTTGATTTTGAATGCCAAAGGAGGTTATAAACTTATACTCTGTTTTGGTGTAAGAGAAAGATATTGAAAGCTTAAACTTTTTCTTTGTTTCAGCAAAAAGTGGTGATCAAATTATCGATGGAGAACGCACGGAAACGCACGAAAGCACTAACAACAGCTGCCGGAGTGGATGGTATTACATCGACATCGATCGACGGTGACAAGATTGTGGTCGAGGGAGACGGCATCGACTCGGTTGCTCTGACAACTGTTCTGAGAAAGAAATTGGGTTATGCTGATCTGATCAGCGTCACGTCAGGTGATGGAAAAAAGGAAGAGAAGAAAGAAGACAAGTCCGACGACAAGAATGCGATGCCGATGGTGATACCGTACCAGTATGCGGTACACCCTGTTTATCCAAACCAGTATGCTTACCATGAAGATCCTGATTCTTGTAGTATCATGTAATGTCATTTAGTTTTTATTACCACATTACAACGATAATTAGTGATTAATTTTCTAGCTTATATATATTTTTAATTAACAATTTTATTATAGAAATATCATGCAGTTCATCTTTACAATACAATACGCGTATTTTTTTGTGAAATATCTTATTATTTTAGTTTAATATTCAAATTATATTCTTAAATTTCTTTATACAAGACTAGCAAGTCTGAAAATTAAATCAAATAAGAATACAATATAGCTATTATTCATTTTTGTTTTTATTCATCGGTGTTCAATCCGTATACTTATCTTCCCCAGCTTTAGATACTGATATCCGAACGATATATCATTGATGAAAGAAACAAAACGAACAAGTGGTTAACAATGATCCAGCCAGCGTTTTGATCAACTTGAAGCCATGTGTATTGACTCAACAAGTCAATGTTTGTGTATTATATTCGTACGGTCAAACTATATGAAAGGAACACTAGTGGTAAAAATATTATGTATGAATTTTTTGGTAAAATTATGAATAAAAAATTAAGAAGGTTTTTTTTTTTTTTTTAATGAAACTGACCGTGGCTGTCAGATGATTTTATTTCATATAGAAAAAACGATACAAGACAAACAGCGTTACATACAAACACTGTTCCAAAGAGCGACCTATATCAAGTTTTGAACAGTACTGCACTTTTCTCATTACAATATTTGTCCCACAGTGTCGCTTCTCTCACAGTCCAATCAGCCACTACACATGGGGGTGTTGATTTTCTTTCAAAAATTCTGCGGTTGCATTGCTTCCACAGATTCCAACATGCCGAAGTAAAAACCGCCGGCCATTTAGACCAGGTCCCGTTTGACTCATGCTAGTGCAGATATGATTTCCAGCATATATCCTGCACTGAGTCTCCCTGTATCACTATCCTCCGACCCAGGATAAGAGCTACTCTGTTCCAAATCTCCCCTGCATAGTTACATTCAAAGAACAGGTGTAAACTCGTTTCTATGTCACATTCAGAGCATAGAGCGCAATTCCATCAACATCTAAAGTTACGTCGACTTTGCATCACCTGTCTAGTCAGTAGCTTATCCCATAACATTAGATATAAAAATATCTTAACTGAAGGGGCACACTAAACTTCCAGATTATTGCAAATTGCCACTTGATCTTCCCTCCTCCCTTAATCATCTCATAAAATGATCTTGCCGAGTATTCACCATTGTTTGTCCACTTCCACCACATGGAGTCTTCTTCTTGAGAAAAGGTCGGTAACTGGTGGTCTTCATTCCATAAGTCCGACATAGCAGATTGTCGCAATGATATCGATCGTTGTGCTTGTCTTGATCCAGCCCTTGCTAAAGCTCCTTCACCCCAGTCCTCATACCAATAAGCAATTGTGGCACCAACACCTATCTGCCAATGTACTGACCATAGGAATAGGTGTCTGCATGCAAGTAGTTGTGACAAAAAAAAAGAACCGTTATTTGTCCAAATCAGTGGCCCCATTGCAGCATTCCCCTGCCTTCTGATTCTGACAATAGTTAAAGGTCCAAATCGATGTTTGCTCCTTGTAAGCCTTCCACCACCACCTAAGGATGAGCGTTATGTTCCGGGTCTGTAGATCCGATAGCCCCATGCCTCCCAATCTTCTAGGAGTGCACACTAATAAAACAAGGAAACATTGCATGATTCTAATCTGTCCACTTCAAAATTAAATTTTGGTTTGCAATTTCCAACTTTTCCAAAGCCAATACCAAAATTGAATTTTGATTTGCAATTTCCCAAACCGAAATTGAATTTCGGTTTGCATTGAACTTTTTTTTTTATTATCCAATTGAAGTCTTTTTTTTAATTAATTACATGTTAAACAAATATTTATATAAAAGATGTGAGAATCAAAGAGGAGAGAGAAAGCTCATCAAATATTTAATTAATTACAGTCGAACCGAATTTTCAAGCAATTAACCCATTGAACCGTTATTAAATATTTAATTAATTACGGTGAGACTGGATTAAAGAGGAAAAAGAAGCTCATACCGAAATTGATTTTCGGAATTCAATTTCCATACCGATTCAACTTTGGGTTTTCTTTTTTCTTTTTTTTTTGAAAAATTGGCAGCAGCTGCCAATTGGACTTTGGGTTTTCTTATTTTGATTTTTTGTGGCGGCTAAAGATGAGTTTAGGATAACCGGGTTGAGAAGTTGGATACTGAAATTGAATTTCGGAATAAAAAATGGGTACCGAAAATCATTTTCGATATTGATGATTTTGTTTAAAAAGTAAGTAATCAATCCGGTTTTTTATTTTTTTATTATAGTTTATAAAAAAAAAATCGAAAAAGGATTATCGGATTTTCTTATAAATAAATTGACTTGGAAATTCAATTTTGAAAAACCATCCATCCGAATGATCAAGAATTATCAACAAATTACCTGAATGATCAACAAAATACCCTTTTGACAATTTCGTTAATCGCAAGAATGAAATCTGCATGCGAAAGTTGCCGATATTTTATTAAAACCCCCAAAAAAAAACAAATTATCAAATCTGCTCCCACTTCAACTTTATTTTTTTTTCTACCCTAACCGCCCGTGGGCTGGGCGGTCCACTTTTCCCACCTGACCGCCCAGCTGCCGGGCGGTCCACTTTTCCCACCTGACCGCCCAGCTGCCGGGCGGTCCACTGTGCATTTTTTTTTTTTTTTTTTTTTTTTTTTTTAAGATTAGATTAGAGACAATATGAATATCAAGATACTGAATTCTTAACGCTAAAAGTTCGAATTTTTTTTGTAAATATTAGTTAGATTACTTCTGTGAAGCATATTTATACTAAAATATGCTAAATTACTTGGAATTATGTTAAATTATGTTGAGTTACACTATATTAAGTTAAATTACACTAAATCACATTACATTACGCTAAAATACGGTAAATTACATATGAATAGGGACGATATCTTCACTGAAAAGGCGAAAAACGACGACGAAATGAAAATCTTAAGTTATACTAAATTACTCAATACGCTAAATTACTTAAGTGAGTTATTCTCAAGCTTTCCGAAAAGTGCTCATTTGCTGAAATCGGACACTAAAATACGCTAAAATACGCTAAATTACTCAATACGCTAAAATACGCTAAATTACTCAATACGCTAAATTACTCAATACGCTAAAATACGCTAAATTACTCAATACGCTAAATTACTTAATACGCTAAACTACTCAATACGCTAAAATACGCTAAATTACTCAATACGCTAAACTACTCAATACGCTAAAATACGCTAAATTACTCAATACGCTAAATTACTCAATACGCTAAACTACTCAATACGCTAAAATACGCTAAATTACTCAATACGCTAAACTACTCAATACGCTAAAATACGCTAAATTACTCAATACGCTAAAATACGCTAAAATACGCTAAACTACTCAATACGCTAAAATACGCTAAAATACGCTAAAATACGCTAAACTACTCAATACGCTAAAATACGCTAAACTACTCAATACGCTAAAATACGCTAAATTACTCAATACGCTAAACTACTCAATACGCTAAAATACGCTAAATTACTCAATACGCTAAATTACTCAATATGCTAAAATACGCTAAATTACTCAGTACGCTAAAATACGCTAAATTACTCAATACGCTAAATTACGCAATACGCTAAAATACGCTAAATTACTCAATACGCTAAAATACGCTAAATTACTCAATACGCTAAGTTACGTTGAATTACACTAAATTACGCTAAATAACAATAACTTCGCTAATTATGCTGAAATACGGTAAATTACGCTAAACTACGCAAAATTACGCTAAAGTAGACCAATTTACTGAACTAATTTACTGAACTACTTGGATTGAATAGTAGAAATGAAAATCTTAATCGGAAACTTCAACTCAAGTTTTGAGGCTCTTCCCTTTGTTTTTTGGCGATTCTGAATTTCGGAATCTGGCATAGCCGGCACGGACGCATGCGCATTTTCTTAAGCTTTCCGAAAAGTGCTCATTTGCTGAAATCGGACACTCGAGCACCGTTTTATGACCGTTTGAAGTTTCGTCGTCGTTTTTCGCCTTTTCAGTGAAGATATCGTCCCTATTCATATGTAATTTACCGTATTTTAGCGTAATGTAATGTGATTTAGTGTAATTTAACTTAATATAGTGTAACTCAACGTAATTTAACATAATTCCAAGTAATTTAGCGTATTTTAGTATAAATATGCTTCACAGAAGTAATCTAACTAATATTTACAAAAAAAATTCGAACTTTTAGCGTTAAGAATTCAGCATCTTTATATTTATATTGTCTCTAATCTAATCTTAAAAAAAAAAAAAAAACACTAGCGGACCGCCCAGCTGCTGGGCGGTCAGCTATGGAAATTGGACCGCCCAGTTGCTGGGCGGTCAGCTATGCACAGTGGACCGCCCGGCTGCTGGGCGGTCAGGTGAGAAAAGTGGACCGCCCAGCCCACGGGCGGTTAGGGTAGAAATAATTATAACTTTGGAGTGGGAGCAGATTTGATAATTTGTTTTTTTTTGGGGGTTTTAATAAAAATATCGGCGAAAGTTGTTGTATAGGACTTTTATTGAAATAAAAGAATGTAATTTTTTTTATAAGAAAGGTGGAGGTTTAGTGTACAAATTTTCATTTAATGTTCATAAAGGACCTCATTCAGATTCACATTGTTAATCTACGACCTCCCACAAAGTAGGTGTTGTCTTTTGCCACTAGACATGCTAGTTTTTGAATCTCTAAAATTTGAACCTAAGTCTCCACAACCACAAAAGAAAACTCTAACTATTAAATTACAAAAAAAAAATTAACATTTTACGAACTACAAATACCAAGTTAACATTTACGATAGTTTGAACTTAAAAATAAATTCAATTAAATTTCAATAAACATACTAACATAGACTATGAAAGCGTCTCTAGCTTGACTTTCATATCAGCACTGAATAGCTTGTTAACAATTATTGAGAATAAAATAGTGTTTAGAGTCGCACCATATAACCCGTCGAAATTGACACTCTGTACAAGCTAATAAAAAATGTCACAAGTTTGTAGATCTCATGGTCATCATCATACGAACTGGTTTTGTTTATATGTGAAAATAACAACATATATGTCTTATTTGGCTATTTAGCAATTGGTTCACATCACTATTTTACATGTTAGTCCGACAGTACCAAAGAGTTTAACAAGATATTAAATTTGAAAGTCGCATTGCTTCGATACATTTATTTAAAAAAATTATAACTATATTTTTTTTGCATAATTAAATAATTAAGATAGATGAGGGTTCAAATGCTTTCATTTTTTGTGCCTCCACCATCCCTCTATTTTTAAAAACTTTTATAACTCAAAATTTTAAACTTAAAAGTCAAAATAAAACCGTTATATGTGCTCATAAAAAATTATCACATTTCGATTTTGTTTTTATGTGAATCAATAAGCTGAAAAATCAACGTCTAGAAATTATCCACATTAGTACGTTTCTTACGAGTTCTTGATGACAACCAAAATAAAATTGAAATGTCGCATTTTTTTTACACATGCATAGATAAAATGATGTAGATCATATCTAATAGTTTTATTTTGACGTTTATGATTTAAATTTTGAGTTATTAACGTTTTAAAAATGGAGGCATGATGGAGGCACAAGAAATGAAGACATTTGAACCCTCCTCGTTAGATATTATAGAATAATGTGTATGATAAAATAGCGATCTCAACTTAAAAATAGTATTTTCTTATGAGTTTAGTAACTAAAATTAAAGGAATATTAAGTCGAAGATCTACAGAAAGAACAATGATAGGGCCATGTTCCCAAGCTTGAAGGCATATTGACTCAAAGTCATTGTTTGATAAGCTTGAAGGCATATAGTTGATTTCAAAGGATTTTCATCATAAGCTTGAAGGCATATTTGACTCAATAAGTCGATGTTTGTGTATTATAGTTGTACGGTGCGGATCTACTAAGATCCAACGGGGTCAATTGACTCCATTTAATTTTAAAAAAATTATATTTAAGTTTATTTTTCTATATAATTTAGCACAAAATGTCATGGTACAGTAATATTGATCTTCATTCTTTGCATAATTTTTTTATATAATTAATCTTTATAGTTTGAAAATTTTTATATGATTGACTCCATATGTGTTTGACCCCATTGTTCAAAAGTTAAGAATATCTAGAACCTGTGCTTTCAAAAAATTTATATGTATTATGATTGACTCCATCAAAAAATTTATATGAGTGACAACAATATTTTATAACAATTTGGTTTTGTAATTTTCAAAGTTCAAACAGTCGATTCAAACTGTTCAACATAATATCTATATTAACTTGTGCTTAGAGATCAAATTTTATATATATATTTTTTAATTTTTTTTATTATTTATTAAGTATTTTACAATATCAAAGATCGTAGTCTCACTCGTCAAATAATGAGAAAGCAGGGGTCCCAGTCCCGCGCGTTGTGCCCCCTCCTGTTTTTTGTGGCTCCATGAATGCTTCAAAAAATGCATAGCAAGCATACAGTTACTCGTTAACATACTATTAATCTTGAAATTTTATAGCGATGTTATATTATATCTATTTAAATGTGATTAATTAAAAAAAAAAATTTCTCTTCTTTCAAAGCAGTACAAATTGTATATGTTTCTCGCGAATTAGCGTACAAGTTATTTATTATTGTATGTGTCTTTAATGTTTCAAATATAATATTTATTTGTGCTCAAAATATTTTGAATGTAAAAATATTTTTTATAGAAACTATTTTATTTTAAAAATTAAAGTTTCCTACTATAGACATTTTTTTGTTCAAAACCGAATTATTGTAAGATGTTGTCTAAAAACAACAGTTTTATAAAATACTTAATAAATAGTAAAAAAATTCAAAATAAAATAAAATTTGATCTCCAAGCACATTTTAATATAGAGATCATGTTGAACGGTTTGGATCAAGTGTTTGGACTTTGAAAATCACAAAACAAAATTATTGTAAGATGTTGTAACTTACAAATATTATAAGTGGATCCCTCCTCATATAAAATATATATGTTCTAATATTGAATATCAATGTATCAGACGACGGAAACCGGTTTTAAAGGAAATTTTTTAACTCAATCTAAATTAAGAGATTAGAAAAGTATAACCTTTATACCAACAACCCAATAACATCAAATAGACAAATTGCATGGGATATACAGAGTCTGCATTAACTCATAAGAGTATCTTTTGAGTTAATGTATCTCGACCGTCTGATTTTAAACAGAGTCAATCTAGCTCATGCTTATAACGTAGGGGGTCATTTTATATTAGTGTGGATCTAATCTGTATGAATCTTAAAGCGGATCGGACGATCCAGATACATTAACTCATAAGTTTCCTTTTTTAGTTAATGCAGAGAATACGAATTCGGATATACAAGCTCTTATTTGAGAAAAGTGTCATCTTTTTTTATATATATAATTTTTAGAGCCTAGTGATCATATATTAATATTTAGCGTATATTACAATTGGAGCCGTCACAAAGTTTCAATAGTACAATGATAGTTAGTCCGTAACTAAATAGATAGATACAGTGATATGTATAATATAAAAGTGGCACAAAATGAACTAAACCAATGGATATCTCCAGTCCTTCTTGAACCGGACACGCGTCTAAGAATAAATGAATAAACATCTCGGTACGCGTTTTACATATTATAATCCCGCTTCCCGGAAGGCTAAAATAATTCTCAACTTGTCAAATTATTTTTCTGTTCTTATTAGAGAGCTTCGCTAGGCGGGTACGGAATTTTTTTCTAACAACATTGTTTTAAATTTATGCAATGTATGAACAATAGAACTAGAAAAATATATATAACTCGTATATTTATGAAATCAAAACGATATTGTTAATATATTTATCCGGCAAATACCATAAGACGAATTGATTCAACAACTTGTATAGACAATAAAGATATTTAGGCAAGATATGTTTTTATAGTTACTCTATGTATAGAAATTTAGTATGATGTTCCAAAGAACTTGATTCAGCAACTTCAAATGTTGGTGAAATTTATTTATTTTAGTACTAATATCGTTATCAATGAGATAATTAGGTACAAATAAGTAAATTTAATGATATTTTGCTATCTTGTCGAGCAAGAATACAAATAAAAAAATTATTAATTTATTAGGTAAGAATAAGGTGGAGCTCATACACCCTTATCACCCTATTCCTTATCTATTCTATATCATCCTTATTTTGTATTTATTATTCTTTTTTTATCAAAAGATGTTTTAAAGTTATGAGCCAAATAAATGTTACAGAATTTTTCTAATTTGTGGTGTTATACATATGTTGCAGTTTATTCACTATTTATTTAGCAAAAATAATGTACTGTATTGATTTGATCAATTTTACTTGATGATAAGGAAATAATAGGCTAAAAGTAAAATTAGTTATTTATAAGAATAAACATAATTTTTGATAGATCACAAACTCCAACATTGAGTTATGTCTATCAAAGTATAATAAAAGCAAGACATTGTACACATATTCATTTTTTGCAATTTTAAAGAAATAAAGTACCAATTGCTTAATCATGCCAACTGAAATTCTTTTGCAGAAAAATGTACGTGGATTAAAAGTAATAATTTTGTACAAAATAATTTTAAATTAATACTTAATTTACTCACTATATTAGGTCGGAATGGAATCGATATAAACCCTGCAAATGACTCATCAGTGAATTATTGAGGTACTCTTTTGGGCGTTAATTAGCATGACCCCAATAGTCAACTAAGTCAATGTCCTTCTTCCCCCTTCCAAGGCTCCATTCTATCTATAAAAAGGCCCCCTTCTAACTCTAAATCCATCTCTAATAACTGATACTACAAACACAAGCTACAGAGAAAACAAAGAATTCTCCACCTATTTTTCCAAAGAGAAGAATCTAAATTCATCATGGTTAAGGTAAGTGAAAATGATCATCAAGTTTGAATTTGATTTTGAATGCCAAAGGAGGCTATAAACTTATAATCTGTTTTGGTGTAAGAGAAAGATATTGAAAGCTTAAACTTTTTCTTTGTTTCAGCAAAAAGTGGTGATCAAATTATCCATGGAGAACGCACGGAAACGCACGAAAGCACTAACAACAGCTGCCGGAGTGGATGGTATTACATCGACATCCATCGACGGTGACAAGATTGTGGTCGTGGGACGCGGCATCGACTCGGTTGCTCTGACAATTGTTCTGAGAAAGAAATTGGGTTATGCTGATCTGATCAGCGTCACGTCAGGTGATGAAAAAAAGAAAGAGAAGAAAGAAGACAAGTCCGATGACAAGAATGTGAATCCGATGATGATACCGTACCAGTATGCGGTACACCCTGTTTATCCGAGCCAGTATGCTTACCATGAAGTTAGCCGATATCCTGATTCTTGTAGTATCATGTAATTTCATTTAGTTTTTATTACCACATTACATATGAATTAAATGAAAAGAAAAAGGAAACAGAAAAGGATAAAGATAAGATGATTTTTTGTTATACTGAATAGCAGCTTGTAATTTCTTTTTATTATTCCATTGTTATATAAAAAGATGAGGTTATGTTCTCAAATTTTATAAACAACTTAGTCCAGTAAAAATAAAATAACCTGGAAAATATTAAGAATGAATTTGATCCTCCCAATGAAGTGCTGGGAAATCCTGCTTAATATATAATTTAAACTTTGATGTTTAATATAAAATTATAGAATAATTATTTTAGTACCCACAGTTGAGTACCCGCATCGTACCCGCACTTAATTCATTCCCAATTAACTGCCATAACTGTAAGCGGTCCCCACAACTACCAATTAACTAATTTACATACTTTCCAGTTTGAATTTTAAATTTCCCTTTCTCTCCGTTTCTTCCTTTTTCGAAGCTTCCGCGATTTTGAGGCGATTTTAGATAGATTTCAAGGCGATTTGGAGGCGATTTGGAGACGATCGTCTAGCGATTTCGAAACTGGAAGCGGGGATTTTTCAAAAAAAAGTGCGGGTACGGTTATTTAAGGAAAATTCATATATCATATATGTAGTTCATTGTATAGATATAAATACTTGTATTGTATAGGTATAAATACTTCACAATGTTACTATTAATACTTGTAAAATAAAATTACAGTGTTGGAACGGTTGTGTGGTCCCCTAATGCGGGTACGACGCGAGAATTTTTCATATATGTAGTTCATTGTATAGATATAAATACTTGTCTTGTATAGATATAAATACTTCACAATGTTACTATTAATACTTGTAAAATAAAATTACAGTTTTAGAACGGTTGTGTGGTCCCCTAGTGCGGGTACGACGCGAGAATTTTTCAAAAAAAGGTGCGGGTACGGTTATTTAAGGAAAATTCATATATCATATATGTAGTTCATTGTATAGATATAAATACTTGTCTTGTATAGGTATAAATACTTCACAATGTTACTATTAATACTTGTAAAATAAAATTACAGCTTTGGAACGGTTGTGTGGTCCCCTAATGCGGGTACGACGCGAGAATTTTTCAAAAAAAGTGCGGGTACAGTTATTTAAGGAAAATTCATATATCATATATGTAGTTCATTGTATAGATATAAATACTTGTCTTGTATAGGTATAAATACTTCACAATGTTACTATTAATACTTGTAAAATAAAATTACAATTGCCGACAAAAAAAAAAATTGGTTTTAAAAAAAATTGGTTTTAAATACTTGATATCTTAAGTATAAATACTTGATGAATTACTATTAATATTTGATATCTTAGGTATGAATACTTTCTATTTTGTATGAATACTTTTCATATTTGAATATTTGATACTTTGAAAAACGTGTAAAAGTATGTCATCATGGATCTCATTTGAAAGATAAAATTATGTAAAACGCGTTCGTGGTTTTAAATTTGTAAAATTTCTCATAGATCGTTCCAAAAATTGGTTAGATTGAACGGAGAAAAAAAAAACCACCTTGAAAAACGTGTAAAGATGAGTAGGTATTGTGTCCAGTTTTTTTTTAAATACTTGATATCTTAGATATAAATACTTGATGAATTATATATGAATACTTGATAATTTAGGTATAAATACTTTCCATTTTGTATGTGAATTAATTTAAGTGCGGTCCCCAAAAACAGTTATGACAGTTTAGGTGCGGTCCCCAAAAACAGTTATGACAGTTTAGGTGCGGGTACAATGCGGGTACTCAACTGCGGGTACTCATATCAGCTTCCAAAATTATATACCAACCCAATTAATATTTTTTAGGTTTAATTGTTCAATCACGCCGATATTTTTATTAAAACCCCCAAAAAAAAACAAATTATCAAATCTGCTCCCATCCCAACTTTATTTTTATTTCTACCCCAACCGCCCGTGGACTGGGCGGTCCTATTTCCCAACCTGACCGCCCAGTGTTCGGGCGGTTCACTTTTGAAACTTGACCGCCCAGGGGCTGGGCGGTCCACTTTTCAAACCTGACCGCCCAGGGGCTGGGCGGTCCACTATGAATTTTTTTTTTTTATAGGCGGTCCGCTGGGAGCAGACCGCTCCCCATCTCTCTCTTTCGTCTCTCTGCCTCTGCCTCCTGTGTCGCCGCCCCGCCGAGTCGCCGCCCGAACCACCACCCCAGTCTCTCCCTCTCTCCCTCTCTCCCTCTCTCCCTCTCTTCCTCTCTCTCTCTAGAGCTCTCTCTCTCTCTCTCCCTCTCTTCCTCTCTCTCTCTTCCTCTCTCTCTCTAGAGCTTCCTCTCTCTCTCTCTTCTGCCATTCTCTCTCTCTTCCTCCCTCTTCCTCTCCCTCTTCCTCTCTCTCTCTCTCTCTCACCCGAACCCTAATTTCGGCCATATCGGCGACAGTCCGATTATTTTCGGGTAAGTTTCTAAATAATTTTTTTAATTTATATTTTGTATCTTGTATTGGCATTGGAACGATTGGTAGAATTGAATTGTTAATTATCGTGTCCGGGTTGTTGATTTTCCCGAAACGATTGAATTGTTCAAAATTAGGGTTTCCGGTATTAGAGTTTGTAGTTTAGGGATTTAGGGTTGACAAAACTGAAGTTTATAAATTAGGGTTGAATTGTTAATTATCGTGTGCGGGTTGTTGATTTTCCTGTCGCGATTTAATTGTTAAATTAGGGTTGAATTGTTAAATTAGTGTTTATGATTGAATTGTTTAAATTAGGGTTGAATTGTTAAATTAGGATTTAGGGTTGAATTGTTTAAATTATGTTGAATTGTTAAATTAGGTTTGAATTGTTAAATTAGGGTTTAGGGTTGAATTGTTAATTTAGGGTTTAGGGGTTAAATTAGGATTTAGGGGTTAAATTAGGGTTTAGGGATCAAATTAGGGTTTAGGGTTGAATTGTTGATGCCCCTACGCCGGCCGGGCCTTGGAGATTACGATATTTAGTCTGGTACCAGAGATGGGGCATGCCGACCGTTTATCTACAGGGGGACTATGGTGATGCTCTCCGACGGAGACTCACGGGTGACGGATCTAGGACTTACTTGCCTTTCGGCCCGATCCATACTCGTTCGGTATGTTTAAATGAAACTGAAATGCTTAAAAAATTATAGTTATTTATTCATCTTCCAATAATAATAATAAAAATACGTTGTGTGCAGATTTTGACGGGTATTAGAGGAGTGGCACACAGCTTGGTGTGCATGGCGAGAAAAAGTTGGAGAGCGATAGGATGTCAAATGCTCCAACATAGTGCACCGATCGTGGAGGACTCTGGCTGGGACGGTCGCCTCGTTGGTATGTTGCACGATGCTGGGGAGGACATCAATTGGCGCGAGATAAAGGCCCCACCACCAGATCCGGAGCAGCCTGGAGACCCTATCTACGCTGCGGAGATGCCGCCACCTCCTGCAGGTAATAATATGTCATACAAATGATCATTATTAAGTGTCTCTCTAAAAGATCATTCTTATTAATTTATCTTCATTTCTGCAGATGATGACTCGGGTTGGGCGATCCACCAATGGGTGTTGAACAACAACGCGTGGAACGCGTACTACAACGAGCATGGAGTTCCAGTGCAGCTTACCGAGGTAGCAAAAGTTCATTATTTAATTAATTTACTCGTTACTTCTATGTCTTTAATTTAACATTGTTTACATGCAGGATGAAGCTGCCGCCGCCGCCGCCGCCGCCTCATTCTCATTGGATGACCTAGCTCCAGATGTGGGCGGATGGGAGCCAGCTAGCTCCCACCGACCGCAGTATATGGAGCCCAGACAGCACGACGGCGAGGCCAGTGGGAGTGGGGCACAGACTGCAGATGGCTTTGCCGCTGCTATATTTGGCACACCGCCTCCGGCCACGTATCCTCCTACTTGGGAGGCCGATCCGTGGGTGTTGCGTACACAGGCCGTACACGATGACATGCAGGTGGATGAGGTTCCCCAGAGGCGTCCGCCGTCGCAGAGGGACCGCCATGCACCTACTAGGTTGGAGCTCTCCGGACGTCGCCCTCGTCATCGCCGTTAGGGTTTTTATATTTTTTTTAGTTTGATAGGTTTCTAGTATTTTAGTTTGGATTATTATATTTCGTGTTTGGACTGTTATGTTTCATTTTTAGACTTATCATTTAGATTACTACTTTTGTTGTTTAGACTTACCATTTAGATTACTACTTTTGTTGTTTAGACTTACCATTTCGATTACTACTTTTGTTGTTTAGACTTACCATTTCGATTACCATTTAGAAACATTTAAACATTAACAAAACTTAATATAAAACTAATCAATTATATTAAAGCTAGACAATTACATAACATATACAAATAATCGTCAATTATAAAAATATAATCGTCAACAAATAATAAATATATATCATACAATTTAATATGAAACATTCAAACAAATCATTAACAATTTAATATAAAACATTCAAACAATTAAAACATAAAACTCTTATAAAAAAAAAAAAACAATAGCAGACCGCCCAGCCCCTGGGCGGTCAAGTTTCAAAAGTGAACCGCCCGAACGCTGGGCGGTCAGGCTGGGAAATAGGACCGCCCAGTCCACGGGCGGTTGGGGTAGAAATAAAAATAAAGTTGGGATGGGAGCAGATTTGATAATTTGTTTTTTTTTTGGGGTTTTAATAAAAATATCGGTCAATCACGCCTGCTTATATTTCCTTTTTTTATTAAAATTTATTAATTTTGGGTATATTTTGACTAATAATACAACCATAATTAGTGATTAATTTTCTAGCTTATATATATTTATTAATTAACAAATTTAGAGTGAGTCTATGGTACTATGCATAACACGGATTAGTCCGTACTACGGAGTCATATTTTCATTTTGAAAATTCTAATGGTCGATCCAAACCGTTCAACGTGATCCCTAGCTACATGAATATGTACTTACATACTAAATTTTATATTTTTTCGAATTTTTTACTATATTTTAAGGTAAGTAGAAAATCACTTGATCTAAAAAATTCTGGACCATCCAAAAACAGTGATTTTCTACTTATCTAAAAAAATAGTAAAAAAATTCTACAAAATAGAAAATTTAGCCCACAAGTATTCTCATATGGAAATCATGTTGAGCGGTTCGGATCGACCGTTAGAATTTTAAAAATAAAAATATTAATCCGTAGTAGAGACCAATCCGTGCTATGCATAGTACCATAGACTCACTCACAAATTTATTATAGAAATATTATGTAGTTCATCTTTACAATACAATACGCGTATTTTTTTGTGAACTATCTTATTATTTTAGTTTAATATTCAAATTATATTCTTAAATTTCTTTATACAAGACTAGCATGTCTGAAAATTAAATCAAATAAGAATACAATATAGCTATTATTCATTTTTGTTTTTATTCATCGGTGTTCAATCCGTATACTTATCTTCCCCAGCTTTAGATACTGATCATATCCGAACGATATATCATTGATGAAAGAAACAAAACGAACAAGTGGTTAACAATGATCCAGCCAGCATTTTGATCAACTTGAAGCCATGTGTATTGACTCAACAAGTCAATGTTTGTGTATTATATTCGTACGGTCAAACTATTATGAAAGGAACACTAGTGGTAAAAATATTTTGGTAAAATTATGAATCAAAAATTAAGAAGGTTCAATGTAATAAAACAACGAAACATTGAATGATTGTAATCTGTCCACTTCAAAATTGAATTTTGGTTTGCAATTTCCAACTTTTTCAAAGCCAATACCAAAATTGAATTTTGATTTGCAATTTCCCAATCCGAAATTGAATTTCGGTTTGCATTGAACTTTTTTTTTAATTATCAAATTGAAGTCTTTTTTTAATTAATTACATGTTAAACAAATATTTATATAAAAGATAAGAGAATCAAAGAGGACTGAGAAAGCTCATCAAATATTTAATTAATTACAGTCGAACCGAATTTTCAAGCAATTAACACATTGAACCGTTATTAAATATTTAACTAATTACAGTGAGACTGAATTAAAGAGGAAAAAGAAGCTCATACCGAAATTGATTTTCGGAATTCAATTTCCATCCCGGTTCACTTTGGTTTTTCTTATTTTGATTTTTTGTGGCGGCTAAAGATGAGTTTAGGAGAATCAGGTAGAGAAGTTGGATACTGAAATTGAAT
Source organism: Carex littledalei (assembly GCA_011114355.1). NCBI lineage: Eukaryota > Viridiplantae > Streptophyta > Magnoliopsida > Poales > Cyperaceae > Carex > Carex littledalei. Next base: position 6,084,500 of record CM022097.1, read on the forward strand.
TTCGGAATAAAAAATGGGTACCGAAAATCATTTTCGATATTGATGATTTTGTTTAAAAAGTGAGTAATCAATCCGGTTTTTTATTTTTTTTATTATAGTTTATAAAAAAAATAAAATCGAAAAAGGATTATCAGATTTCTTATATACAAATTGACTTGGAAATTCAATTTTGAAAAACCATCCATCCGAATGATCAAGAATACAAAATTACCTGAATGATCAACAAAATACCTTTTTGACATCCAATTTGACAATTTCATTAATCGCAAGAATGAATGCATGCGAAAGTTGTTGTATAGGACTTTTATTGAAATAAAAGAATGTAATTTTTTTTATAAGAAAGACAGAGGTTTAGTCTACAAATTTTCATTTAATATTCATAAAGGACCTCATTCAGATTCACATTGTGAATCTACGACCTCCCACAAAGTAGGTGCTGTCTTTTGCCACTAGACATGCTAGTTTTTGAATCTCTAAAATTTAAACCTAAGTCTCCACAACTACCAAAGAAAACTCTAACTATTAAATTACAAATAAAAAGTTAACATTTTATGAACTACAAATACCAAATTAACATTTTACGATAGTTTGAACTTAAAAATAAATTCAATTAAATTTCAATAAACATACTAACATAGACAATGAAAGCGTCTCTAGCTTGGCTTTCATATGAGCACTGAATAGCTTGTTAACAATTATTTAGAATAAAATGGTGTTTAGAGTCGCACCATATAACCCGTGGAAATTGACACTCTGTACAAGCTAATAAAAAATGTCACAAGTTTGTAGATCTCATGGTCATCATCATACGAACTGGTTTTGTTTATATGTGAAAATAACGACATATAATAAGTCTTATTTGGCTATTTAGCAATTGGTTCACATCACTATTTTACATGTTAGTCCGACAGTACCAAAGAGTTTAACAAGATATTAAATTTGAAATGTCGCATTGCTTCGATACATTTACTTAAAAAATTTATAATTATATTTTTTTGCATAATTAAATACTTAAAGATAGAGGAGGGTTCAAATACCTTCATTATTAAAAAACTTTTATAACTCAAAATTTAAAATTTAAAAGTCAAAATAAAACCGTTAATTGTGATCTATATTATTTTCTCAATGTGCTCACAAAAAATTATCATATTTCGATTTTGTTTTTATATGAATCAATAAGTTGAAAAATCAACGTCTATAAATTATCCACATTAGTACGTTTCTTACGACCTCTTGATGACAACCAAAATAAAATTAAAATGTCGCATTTTTTACACATGCATAAATAAAATGATGTAGATCATATTTAAATAGTTTTATTTTGACGTTTATGATTTAAATTTCAACTTAAAAAGTAGTATTTTTTTTATGAGTTTAGTAACTAAAATTAAAGGAATAAATCTAAAATCTGTGAAATATAAAAGACTACATGAAACAACAATATTTAAAGATATTTAGTTGAAAAAACAGAAGAATATGTCAACAATGTTCCAAAAGATAATTAAAATATAGTACTTTTATATAGAAATTCAAATTTGTAGAGAAAAAAACAGTACATTAATTTATCCGTTTTATACGAGTAGTTAAATCGAACACCTGATAAATAGTCTACTAATTAAGTCGAAGATCTGCAGAAAGAACAACGACACAAACTATAAAAACCAATTCCATTTCAATATATTTCTTATTTAGTAAAGTTGGAAGTAACATGTGTATATAAATTAGGTATACATTAATTCTAATAGAATTGTACATTTTTTTAAAATTAAAATGGCAACAAAAATGGCTGTCAAAACGGTGACGGAACATATCCAATATTTAACTCATTTTGTTCAAAATAAGAAAATTAACAAAAAAAATTCATCCAAACGCAACTTCACAATGAAACATATATAGATTTAAAAAGGATAGAAAATATTTATATCCGTAAATAGTTATAATTAAAATACATTTCAGGGGTGTTAGATAAAAAGAAAATCTTCATATTTTCAGAAACATCGATATGTTTTATTTGATATGTTTCAAAAATATCAACATGTTCTCTATATTGAAATGTGCTTGGAGACTAAATTTTACATTTTTTGGAATTTTTTTACTATTTATTAAGCCACTTTGAAATCGCTGATCCACTGTGAACAGTAAAAAACAGTAAAAATTTCTGGACCACCGGATCAGCGATTTTCAAAGTGGCTTAATAAATAGTAAAAAAATTCCAAAAAATGTAAAATTTAGTCTCCAAGCACATTTCAATATAGAGAACATGTTGAGCTGTTCGGATCGGTTGTTTGGATTTTCAAAATGAAAATATGAGCGTGAAGTAAAAATGACCTCTTACTTCACAACTCACCATAGCCCAGCTCTATATATATATATATATATATATATATATAGAGAGAGAGAGAGAGAGAGAGAGAGAGATGGGCTATTGTGCTTCGCAAAGTAAATGGGAGGTTTACTTCGGGTCATATTTTTATTTTGAAAATCCAAACAATCGATCCGAACCGTTCAACATATTCTAAATATTGAAATGTGCTTGGAAACTAAATTTTACATTTTTTGGAATTTTTTTACTATTTATTAAGCCACTTTGAAAATCGCTGATCCACTGTGAACAGTAAAAAACAGTAAAATTTTCTAGACCACCGGATCAGCGATTTTCAAAGTGGCTTAATAAATAGTAAAAAAATTCCAAAAAATGTAAAATTTAGTCTTCAAGCACATTTCAATATTTAGAACATGTTGAACGGTTCGGATCGGTTGTTTGGATTTTCAAAAATGAAAATATAGCCCGAAGTAAACCCCCACATTTACTTCGCGAAGCACAATAGCCCATCTATATATATATAGAGATGGGCTATTGTACTTCGCGAAGTAAAACCCCCGTTTACTTCACGATCATATTTTCATTTTGAAAATCCAAACAACCGATCCGAACCGTTCAACATGTTCTAAATATTGAAATGTGCTTAGAGACTAAATTTTACATTTTTTGGAATTTTTTTACTATTTATTAAGCCACTTTGAAAATCGCTGATCCACTGTGAACAGTAAAAAACAGTAAAATTTTCTGGACCACTGGATCAGCGATTTTCAAAGTGGCTTAATAAATAGTAAAAAAATTTCAAAAAATGTAAAATTTAGTCTCCAAGCACATTTCAATATTTAGAACATGTTGAACGGTTCGGATCGATTGTTTGAATTTTCAAAATGACAAAATATGGCCCGAAGTAAACGGGGGTTTTACTTCGCGAAGTACAATAGCCCATCTCTCTCTCTCTCTCTCTCTCTCTCTATATATATATATATATATATATATATATATTGATGGATCTGGACCATTGAGACTGATCCATAAATTTGGATCGGACTCATTGAGTCAGATCTTTCTATATTTGTTGGAAACGAGACACTCTTTCTGTTTCCGTACATCTATATTTAATAATTTCTATAGATAAAAAATTTCCTAGCATGTGGTTGTCTCCTGAATTCATAGGATCCGTATCAGAAAAGGAAAGATGGCGCAACAACCGAGGCGTCCAGGCGATTTCCAAGCGACAGAAAGGCAATATGAAGGATTCGAATCAGCTGAAATTCCAAAACCAATGAACAGTAATTCTGAAATCCCTGCAATCCAAATTCAGCCATCGAATTTTTTTCGAGAACGCATCTCAAAACAGCTGATTTTTTCTTGCACGTATCTCGAAACAGTTCGACGGCTGGATTCAGATTGCATGGATTTCAGGATTACTGTTACTGGTCTCGGATTTCAGCAGATGCGCTTCCCAATATGAAGGGATCCGACTCTGCTGTTTTTCTCTAAAAAAAGCAGGGTTATGCTTTTCAGATTCCAATCATTCAAAAATTTTCATTCGCGTATCTCAATAAACAAACTTTTTCATGCACAAATTTCGACAAATTTGAATGGTTGGGATCGGAAAAGCAGGACCCTGCTTTTCTCTAAAAAAAGTAGCAGAGTTCATTCCAATCTCAAGAGGCGAAAAAGCAACAGCAACTTTTAGAGACGAGCAAGAAGGCTGGCAAACAATTACGAGAAGATGGAAGAGGCGTAATACACAGCAGGCTAACCGTCTCCCCAACACCGGCAACCGTTTCTCCAACACGGGCAACCAAGGACGCAGAGTCAACAAGGGATAGACATATTTCAATGTTGTCGTTCGGCAACAAGAAATTAAGAGTGAAGGATTAAGAAGCACTAAGGAACCGATGTTCGGCTGTCTTAATCCGTGAGTGAAAGCTAAGGAAGCTAAAGGAAATGGTAGATGAGCAAAAGGAGGCTAAAGAAGATGATATTAATCCGCGCTAAGAAGCGGGTGTTCGACAGGATTAAGCGGCTAAGGAAGCTTAAGAAAACGGATTAAGCCTTAAGCCCTACCCAATAAAAATAAATGCTTCATATGTCTAGCAAAGGATCATCAGGTGGCCCAATGTAGAGAACCATTATAATGCTATAAATGTTGGCTTCTCAACCCGATTAGGGTTTTTTTCCAGTTGTTGTTCTGGTGGCTGGCTTGTGCTCGTGGACCTTGAAGCCGTCATGAGGGGAGCTACGAGAGACCTACCTTAGTACTGACGAGTGCCGTAACTCGGGTAAGGCCTAGTGTACCCTCTGTTTTCTGTTATTGGTCATTGTTATGTGATGTGTGACATGTGGCCGAGCCACCTTTTTGACCTGTTTCTGTTATTTACTTAATGTGTGACATGATGACATCGACCATTTTTACTTGAATGTGAAACGTTTCGTATATTTTGCTTGTTGTCGGGGTTTTGCATCTGATCCGTTTGGGATTTATTGTTAATTGCTTGATTGTGTTTTCTTTTTTAAATATGAAATCGAGTATTGAATTGCGCCCTTGAACCCCTTTGATTTATGTCCTTGTGAATCAGTAATTATCGAGGTGCTTGATTGTAATTGTCCCTGCCAAAATATTGTTTCTATTAGGCACTACGTACTTGAATTGATAAACTCCCTTGTGTATGCTTGAACTGTGACTGATATCGGTACAATACCAGTTTTCTAATGCTTGGTACAGTCGGTACCAGCACATTTTATGATCTGGTGTGATTCTGGTAACTCATAAGGACCCATACGTAATTTTTATAAGATTGAGGGTGTAATGATAATTATGTAAATGTGATGATTTAACACTGCTAGGGCCGAATTTCAAATGTTTAAATTAAGGGGAACTTGGATGCAAAATTTTGGAGAATTTAATTTAAATAGAAAGATCGGGCTTGAAATGGATGAAAGAAAAGAAAATAAATAAAATGAGATTGTCCCTTCTCTGATTTGTGCCGAATCAAATAAGAATTTGAATAAAAGTGCATTGGGCCAAGGAATTTGATTTAGTTAACTAAAATATGTATTTTTTTGGGCCTAGGCCGAAAATAAGTTAAAAATGGGCCTTATGGTTATAGTCTGATACCTCAACTAAAAATCTGATTTTTGAATGGATTTTTGGATTGGGCTGTGCAAGCCCAAAACTCAACTCTAAAATAAACCAAAATTTAAGTTAGATTTGGGTTCTCTCCCGAAATTATAAAATTATTAGATTAGGCTTTTAATTAAATTAATTGAATTTGACCCAATTAAGTTGATTTAAGTTGATCGGGTTGTGCAAACCCAACATTCGATAGGTTAGCTCACAAATTAAATTATCGTAGGTTGGATTAGAATTACGAGATAGTAGAATTTAATTTGAAAGCATAGTTGGGCTTTATTAAATTAATTGAAGTCAAAATATGGTCAGATAAATTAAGACTTTATTAAATTAATTTGAAAGCCATTTCAATATATTTCTTATTTACTAAAGTTGGAAGTAACATGTGTATATAATTTATACATTAATTCTAATAGAATTTTACATTTTTTTTAGATTAAAATGGCAACAAAAATGGCTGTCAAAACGGTGACGAAACATATCCAATATTGAACTCATTTTGTTCACAATAAAATAAATTAACAGAAAATTTCATCCAAACGCACAATGAAACATTTATTTTATCTTAATCTTAACTCCTATCAAATGACGCATAATTTTAGAGGATGAAGAAACTATCTGTTGAGAGAAGATCTTAGTTTTTCATTCAATCAATTTCAGTTATTGATCACTGTTTGATTTTATATAATGTATTTTTTATGTAGTCTTATGTGTAGAAACATAAAATTAGTTAGAAACCTACCCATTTCAATTCAAGCATAATCTCATCTATTGGTAAGTCGCCACATGTTTTTTATTTATTTTTCTCTTTTCCTGCATAGAACACGTTTCCTCAGTCTTTGCTTCTTTTCAACGCGACGCTTCTTCCCGAGAGATGCTCACCTCCCCAGGTAATTGACACCGACTCCTCTCCTCTCTCTCTCTGTGCTTAAGAAAAATTCCAAATAGGACCAAGCCCCAATCCTTTTCCTCCACCGATCCCTCCGCGTGCTCTCATCCCTCCGCTTGTCTCCCCCCTCCGCGCGCTCTCTTCCTCCGTTGTCTCCCTTTTCTCCACTGCTCTCTTCCAGCAAAAAAAAAAGTTGCATAGAGAAGATATGTAAAATTACAAATTGCAGATTCTATATGCAAAACAAGAAATTCCATGTTTGTATGTGATGTTCATCATTTTCATTTCTTACTAGTTGTCTTTCACATTTTACTGGTTGTCTTCCATCTACTATTGGTTGTATTTCATCTTCTTCTATTTGTCTTTCATCATGTACTGGAAATCTTTCATATTCTACTGGTTGTCTTTCATCTGAGTTTGCATGTCTACATTAACTCAAAAGAGCATCTTTTGAGTTAATACATCTCGACCGTCTGATTTTAAACGGAGCCAATCCGGCACCAGCCTATAAAGCAGGGAACACTTTAATATTAGTGCAGATCTGGTCGGTACGGATCTTAAAGCTGATCAGACGGTACAGATGCATTAACTCAAAAGATTCTTTCTTCAGTTAATGCAGAGGATGCGAATTTCTTTCATATAATACTGATTGTATTTCATCTTGTTCTTGTTGTTTTACATATTCTTTTATTGGTCTTTCATGTTTTACTGGGTTGTCTTTCACGTTCGACAAGTTGTCTTTCATCTACTACTGGTTGTCTTTCTTGTTCTACTAGTTGTCATTCATCAATTACTATTTGTACTGTATCTTCTTCTAGTTGTCATCTTGTACTGGTTGTCTTTTATTTTCTTCTAGTTGTATTATTTTTCCTCTAATTATATTTCATCTTCTTCTAGTCGTCTTTCATCTTGTACTAATTATCTTTCATCTTGTACTTGTTGTCTTTCATCTTCTTTTAGTTGTCTTTCATTTTGTACTGGTTGTCTTTCATTTTCTTCTAGTTGTATTCTTCTTCTTATAATTGTATTTCATCTTTTTCTAGAAGTCTTTCATCATGTACTAGTTGTATTTCATCTTCTTCTAGTCGTCTTTCATCTTGTACTTGTTGTCTTTCATCTTCTTGTCTTTCATCATATACTTGTTGTCTTTCATGTTTTACATGTTGTCTTTCATCTTCTTCTAGTCATCTTTCATCTTGTACTTGTTGTCTTTCATCTTCTTCTAGTTGTCTTTCATCATGTACTTGTTGTCTTTCATCTTCTTCTAGTTTATTTTTCATCTTGTACTGGTTGTCTTTCATGTTCTACTTATTGTCTTTCATCTTCTTTTAGTCGTGTTTCATCTTCTTCTAATTGTTTTACATCTTCTATTTGTCTTTTATATTCTACTCACGTTCTACAAGTTGTCTTTCATCTACTACTTGTTGTCTTTCTCATTCTACTGGTTGTCTTTCATTTACTACTTGTTGTATTGCATCTTCTTCTAGTTGTCTTTCATCTTGTACTGGTTGTCTTTCATTTATTTCTAGTTGTATTATTCTTTCTCTAATTGTATTTCATCTTCTTCTAGTCGTCTTCATCTTGTACTAGTTTTATTATATCTTCTTCTAGTTGTATTTCATCTTGAACTAGTTGTCTTTCATGTTCTACTGGTTGTCTTATCTTCTTCTAGTGGTCATTCATATTCTACTAGTTGTTTTTCATTTCTACTGATTGTTTATCATCTTGTACTGGTTGTCTTTCGTCATATATTTATTATTTTTTATTTTATTCTAGTTGTCTTTTTAATCTTGTACTGGTTGACTTTCATGTTCTACTGGTTGGCTTTCATGTTCAACTTCTTGTCTTTCATCTTCTTCTAGTTGTATGTCTTCTTCCTGTTCTTCTTTCAGCTCGTACTAGTCTTTCATGTTCTTCTGGTTGTCCTTCATCTTGTACTGGGCTAGTTGTCTTTCACGTTCTACTGGTTGTCTTTCATCTACTACTGATTGTATATTTACTTCTAATTGTTTTTCAACTTGTACTGGTTGACTTTCATGTTCTACAAGTTGATTTTAATCTTCTACTTGTTGACTTTCATCGTCTTCTAGTTGTCTTTCATCTTTTTCTACTTGTTGTCTTTTCATCTTCCACTAGTAGTCATTCATGTTCTACTAGTTTTTCATCTTCTTTTAATTGTCTTTCATCTTGTACTGATTATTGTCTTTCATTTTCTACTGGTTTCTTTCACATCTTTCGGGTTGCCTTTCATCTACTACTGGTTGTAATTCATCTTCTTCTAGTTGTTTTTCATCTGTCTGGTTGTCTTTCATGTTCTACTGGTTGTCTTTCATCTTCTTTTAGTTGTCATTCATATTCTACTAGTAGTTTGTATTCTTTTACTGGTTGTTTATCATGTTGCACTAGTTGTCTTTCATCATCTATTTGTTGTTTTTCATTTTATTTTAGTTGTCTTTCATCTTGTACTGGTTGACTTTCCTGTTCTACTGGTTGGCTTTCATGTTCAACTTGTTATCTTTCATCTTTTTCAAGTTGTATTTCTTCTTCCTATTCTAATTGTCTTTCATCTCGTACTAGTTGTCTTTCATGTTCTTCTGGTTTTCTTTCAACTTTTTCCTGATTGTATTTCAACTTGTACTAGTTGTCTTTCAAGTTCTACTGGTTGCCTTTCATCTTCTCCTAGTTGTTTTTCAAGCTTCTTCTGGTTGTTTATCATCTTGTACTGGTTGTCTTTAATCATCTATTTGTTGTTTTTCATTTAATTCTAGTTGTCTTTCATCTTGTACTGGCTGACTTTCATGTTCTACTAGTTGGCTTTCATGTTTAACTTGTTGTCTTTCATCTTCTTCTAGTTGTATTTCTTCTTGCTGTAATTGGATTTCATCTTCTTCTAGTTGTCTTTCATCTCGTACTAGTTGTCTTTCATGTTCTACTGGTTGTCTTTCATGTTCTACTGGTTGTCTTTCATCTTCTACTAGTTGTCTTTCATCTTCTACTAGTTGTTTTTCATCTTCTAGTAGTTATTTTTTCATCTTCTAGTTGTCTTTCATCTTGTACTGCTTGTCTTTCATATTCTACTTGTTGTCTTTCATCTTCTTCTAGTAGTCTTTCATTTTCTACTGGTTGTCTTTCATGTTCTACTAGTTGTTTTGCATCTACTACAACTTGTATTTCATCTTCTTCTAGTTTTTTTTACATCTTCATCTATTCGTCTTTCATGTTTTACTGGGTTGCCTTTCACGTTTACTGGTTGTCTTTCATCTACTACTGATTGTATTTCATATTCTCTATTTGTCTTTCTCGTTCTACTGGTTTACTTTCTCGTTCTCTTTCATTTATTTCTAGTGTTTTTTTCAACTTGTACTGATTATCTTTTATTTTCTACTAGTTGTTATTCTTCTTCTAGTAGTTGACCTAGTTGTCTTTCATCTTCTACTGGTTGACTTTCATGTTCTACTGGTTGACTTTCATGTTCAACTTGTTGTCTTTTATTTTCTTCTAGTGATATTTCTTCTTCCTGTAGTTGGATTTCATCTTTTTTTATTTGTCTTTCATCTCGTACTAGTTGTCTTTCATGTTCTACTGGTTTTTCTTTCATTTTCTACTAGTTGTATTTAATCATCTTCCAATTGTCTTTCATTTTCTACTAGTTGTTTTTCATCTTCTTTTCGTTGTCTTTCATCTTGTACTGGTTGTCTTACATTTTCTACTAGTTTCATTCACATTTTTCTGGTTGTCTTCCATCTACTACTGGTTGTCTTTAATGTTCTACTGGTTGTCTTTGATCTTCTTCTAGTTGTCTTCCATATTCTACTAGTTGTTTTTCATTTTCTACTAGTTGTTTATCATCTTATACTGGTTGTCTTTCATGTTCTTCTTGTTGTCTTTCGTCTTCTTCTAGTTGTATATCTTCTTTATGTAGTTGGATTTCATCTTCTTCTCGTTGTTTTTCATCTCGCACTAGTTGTTTTTCATGTTCTACTGGTTGTCTTTCATCTTTTACTGGTTGTATTTCATTTTCTACTTGTTGTCTTTCATCTTCTTCTAGTCGTGTTTCTGTTTCTACTGGTTGTCTTTCTTGTTTTACTTGTTGTCTTTCATTTTTTCAAGTTTGTCTTTCATCTTGTACTTATTGTCTCTACTTGTCGTCTTTCATCTTCTTCTAGTGATGTTTCAGTTTCTATTGGTTGTTTCTTCCGGTTGTATTTCATGTTCTTTTATTTGTCTTTCATGTTCTACTACTTGTCTTTCATCTACTTGTTGTATTTCATGTTCTACCTGTCTTTCTCGTTCTACTGGTTGTCTTTCATTTACTACTTGTTGTATTGCATCTTCTAGTTGTCTTTTGATCTTTTACTGGTTGTCTTTCATTTTCTTCTAGTTGTATTCTTCTTCCCCTAATTATATATCATCTTCTTCTAGTTGTCTTTCATCTTGTACTAGTTGTTTTTCATGTTTTACTTGTTTTATTTCATCTTCTTCTAGTCGTCTTTCATTTTCTACTGGTTGTCTTTCATCTTCTTCTAGTTGTCATTCATGTTCAACTTGTATATCATCTTCTTCTAGTTGTTATTCTTCTTCCTGTTCTAGTTGTATGATCTAGTACTAGTTGTCTTTTATGTTCTTCTGGTTGTCTTGTATCATCTATTGGTTGTATTTCATCTTGTATGTCTTTCATGTTATACAGGTTGTCATTCATCTTCTTCTAGTTGTTTTTAATCTTTTGATGGTTGTTTATCATCTTGTACATGTTGCCTTTTATCATCTTTTGTTGTCTTTCATCTTATTCTTGTTGTCTTTCATCTTGTACTGGCTGACTTTCATGTTCTACTGGTTGGCTTTCATGTTCAAATTGTTGTATTTTATCATCTTCTAGTTGTATTTCTTTTTCCTGTAGTTGGATTTTATCTCTTTCTAGTTGTCTTTCATCTCGTACTAGTTGTCTTTAATGTTGCACTGGTTGTCTTTCATCTTCTACAAGTTGTCTTTCATCTCGTACTAGTTGTTTTTCATCTTCGACTTGTTGTTTTTCATCTTCTGGTTGTCTTTCATCTACTACTGTTGTATTTCATCTTCTTCTAGTTGATCTACATTTACTTCTATTTGTCTTTCATGTTCTCTTGGATTGTCTTTCACGTTCTACTGGTTGTCTTTCATCTACTACTGGTTGGATGTCATATTCTTCTTGTTGTGTTTCTCGTTCTACTGTGTATTTCATTTACTTCTAGTTATTTTTTCAACTTATACTTGTTGGTTTTCGTGTTCTACTGGTTATCTTTCATCTTCTACAAGTTGTTTTTCTCCTTTTACTAGTTGACATCTTCTTCTAGTTGTCTTTCATCTTCTACTAGTTGTTTTTCACTAATAATCTTCCACTAATAGTCTTTCATCTTCCATTAATAGTCTTTCATGTTCTACTGGTTGTCTTTCATCTAATACTGGTTGTATTTCATCTTCTTTTAGTTGTCTTTCATCTTGTACGTCTTACATTTTCTACTGGTTTTTTTCACATTTTTCTGGCTGTCTTCCATCTACTACTGGTTGTCTTTCATGTTCTACTAGTTGTCTTCCATCTTTTTTTAGTTGTCATCCATATTCTACTAGTTGTTTTTCATCTTCTACTAGTCATTTATCATCTAATACTGGTTGTCTTTCATTATCATTTGTTGTTTTTATTTTATTCTAGTTGTCTTTCATCTTGTACTTGTTGGCTTTCATGTTCTTCTTGTTATTTTTCGTCTTCTTCTAGTTTTATTTTTTCTTCCTGTAGTTGGATTTCATCTTCTTCTAGTTGTCTTTCATCTCGTACTTGTCTTTCATGTTCTACTGGTTGTCTTTCAAATTCTACTGGTAGTATTTCATCTTCTACTAGTTGTATTTCATCTTCTACTAGTTGTTTTTCATCTTCTACTAGTGATTTTTCATATTCTACTGGTTGTCTTTCATTTTCTTCTAGTTGTATTCTTATTCCCCTAATTGTATTTCATCTTCTTGTAGTAGTCTTTCATTTTGTATTAGTTGTTTTTCATGTTCTACTTGTTGTCTTTCATCTTTTTCTAGCCGTCTTCCATATTCTTCTAGTTGTCATTCATATTCTATTAGTTGTTTTTCATCTTCTACGAGCTATTTATTATCTTGTAGTAGTTGTCTTTCATCATCTATTTGTTTTCTTTCATTTTATTCTAGTTGTCTTTCATCTTGTACTGGTTGACTTTCTTGTTTACTGGTTGGCTTTCATGTTCTTGTTGTTGTCTTTCGTCTTCGTCTAGTTGTATTTCTTCTTCATATTCTAGTTGTGTTTCATCTAGTACTAGTTGTCTTTTACATTCTTCTGGTTGTCTTTCATCATCTACTGGTTGTATTTCATCTTGTACTAGTTGTCTTTCATGTTCTAATGGTTGTCTTTCATCTTCTTCTAGTTGTTTCTTATCTTCTACTGGTTGCTTATCATCTTGTACTAGTTGCCTTTTATCATCTATTTGTTATTTTTCATTTTATTCTAGTTGTTTTTCATCTTGTACTGGCTGACTTTGATCTTTTACTGGTTGTATTTCATCTTCTACTAGTTGTATTTCATCTTCTACTAGTTGTTTTTCATCTTCTACTAGTGGTTTTTCATCTTCTAGTTGTCTCTCATCTTCTTCAATTGTCTTTCATCATGTACTTGTTGTCTTTCATCTTCTTCTAGTTTATCTTTCATCTTGTACTGGTCATATTTCATATTCTACTTGTTGTCTTTGATCTTCTTCTAGTCGTGTTTCATCTTTTTCTAGTTGTTTTACATCTTCTTCTATTTGTCTTTCATGTTCTACTGGGTTGTCTTTCACGTTCTACTAGTTGTCTTTCATCTACTACTTGTTGTTTTTCATGTTCTACTAGTTGTTTTTCTCGTTCTACTGGTTGTCTTTCATCTACTACTTGTTGTATTGCATCTTCTTCTAGTTGTCTTTCATCTTGTACTGGTTGTCTTTCATTTTCTTCTAGTTGTATTCTTCTTCCCCTAATTGTATTTCATCTTCTTCTAGACGTCTTTCATCTTGTACTAGTTGTTTTTCATGTTCTACTTGTTGTATTTCATCTTCTTCTAGTCGTCTTCCATGTTTAACTTGGTCTTTCATCTTATTCTAGTTGTCATTCGTATTCTACTAGTTATTTTTCATCTTCTACTAGTTGTTTATCATCTTATACTGGTTGTGTTTCATCATCTATTTGTTGCTTTTCATTTTATTCTAGTTGTTTTTCATCTTGTACTGATTGACTTTTACGTTATACTGGTTGGCTTTCATGTTCAATTTGTTGTTCATCATATTCTTCTAGTTGTATTTCTTCTTTTTGTTTTAGTTGTATTTCATCTAGTACTAGTTGTCTTTTATGTTCTTCTGGTTGTCTTTCATCATCTACTGGTTGTATTTCATCTTGTACTAGTTGTCTTTCATGTTCTACTGGTTGTCTTTCATGTTCTTCTAGTTATTTTTCATCTTCAGCTGGATGTTTATCGTCTTGTACTGCTTGTCTTTTATCATTTATTTGTTATTTTTCACATTATTCTAGTTGTCTTTCATCTTGTACTGGTTGACTTTCATGTTCCAATGGTTGGCTTTCATGTTCAACTTGTTGTCTTTTATCTTATTCTAGTTGTATTTCTTCTTCCTGTAGTTGGATTTCATCTTTTTTTTATTTGTCTTTCATCTCGTACTAGTTGTCTTTCAGGTTCTACAGGTTCTCTTTCATCTTCTCCTGGTTGTTTTTCATCTTCTAGTTGTCTTTGATCTTCTTATAGTTGTCTTTTACCTTCTACTGATTGACTTTCATGTTCTACTTGTTGTTTTTCATCTACTACTGGTTGTATTTCATCTTTTTCTAGTTGTCTTTCATTTTCTACTAGTTATTTTTCATCTTCTTTTAGTTGTCTTTCATCTTGTACTGGTTGTCTTTCATTTTCTACTAGTTTCATTCACATTTTTCTGGTTGTCTTCCATCTAATACTGGTTGTCTTTCATGTTCTACTGGTTTTCTTTCATTTTCTTCTAGTTGTCATCCATATTCTACTAGTTGTTTTTCATCTTCTACTAGTTGTTTATCATCTTCTACTGGTTGTATTTCATCATCGATTTGTTGTTTTTCATTTTTTTGCTAATTGTCTTTCATCTTGTACTGGTTGACTTTCATGTTTAATTGTTGGCTTTCATGTTCTTCTTGTTGTCTTTCGTCTTCTTCTAGTTGTATTTCTTCTTCCTGTTGTTGGATTTCATCTTCTTCTCATTGTTTTTCATCTCGTACTAGTTGTCTTTCATGTTTTTCTGATTGTCTTTCATGTTCTACTGGTTGTATTTCATCTTCTACTAGTTGTATTCATCTTCTACTAGTTGTTTTTCACCTTCTACTAGTGGTTTTTCATCATAAGGTTGTTTTTCATCTTCTTCTAGTTGTCTTTTATTATGTACTTGTTGTCTTTCATGTTGTACTTATTGTCTTTCATCTTCTTCTAGTTTATCTTTCATCTTCTACTGATTGTCTTTCATTTTCTACTTGTTGTCTTTCATCTTCTTTTAGTCATGTTTTAGTTTCTACTGGTTGTCTTTCATGTTCTACTAGTTGTATTTCGTATACTACTGGTTGTATTTCATCTTCTTCTAGTTGTTTTATATCTTTTTCTTTTGTCTTTCATGTTCTACTAGTTGTCTTTCATCTACTACTTGTTGTATTTCATGTCTACAAGTTGTCTTTCTCGTTCTACTAGTTGTCTTTCATCTACTACTTTGTTGTATTGCATCTTGTTCTAGTCGTTTTTGATCTTGTACTGATTGTCTTTCATTTTCTTCTAGTTGTATTCTTTTTCCCCTAATTGTATATCATCTTCTTCTAGTCGTCTTTCATCTTGTACTAGTTGTTTTTCATGTTCTACTTGTTTTATTTCATCTTCTTCTAGTTGTATTTCATGTTCTACTGGTTGTCTTTCATCTTCTTCTAGTTGTCATTCATGTTCAACTTGTTGTATATCATCTTCTTGTAGTTGTATTTCTTTTTCCTAGTTGTATTTCATCTAATACTAGTTGTCTTTTATATTTTTCTGGTTGTCTTTCATCATCTACTGGTTGTATTCATTTTGTACTAGTTGTCTTTCATGTTCTACATGTTGTCTTTCATCTTTTTCTAGTTGTTTTTCATCTTCTGCTGGTTGTTTATCATCTTGTACTGATTGCCTTTTATCATTTATTTGTTGTTTTTTAATTTTATTCTTGTTGTCTTTCATCTTGTACTGGCTGATGCTTAATTCGGATGCTTCATGCATACTTTATTAAAAATGAATTAGGATATGGATATGCATGAATTAGAATAGGGGGTGACACGTTAATTTGATAAATATTACTATGGATTATAGTACTCATGCTTAAATTGTTTCAATTTTATCAAATTACAATGAATCGTCACTGGTAAGTGACCACTCAATTACAATTGACAAACTCACACGAAAATTCACATGAGTTGTTTCAATAGTCAGATTTATGCCATCATATGCTCTTACAATGTGAATTTTACATGCATGTCCAACTTTACATGCATACTCAATGTGCCATTTTTCATATCTATTAGAAATGTTTACTTGCTTAAAAGATTTTATGTTATCTATTGGATTAACTTGTAATGATGTGATTACCTAGTTATTTCCTTCAATTATTGAATTAAAGGATATCTTGAATTACATTGTTTATTATATTGAGGGGGGTCACTCTTTTATTATTCTGTATTTGTTCCTTTCGTCGATTTCCAAAAAGGGGAGAAAGTGCAAGAGACATAAACATGACATTGGGAAATTTTTCGGGTTAAATCTATTTGTGCACTTGCTTATGTGTATGTTTTGCAAATCGTCAAAAAGGAGAGATTGTTGGTTGTATGAAATCTTCTAGTACTTTGTTTGACTAGATTTGCAAAACTTACATTAATTGAATTTAACCATTTACATGATTGAGTGAGTTTGCAGGTTCAAAGCATTAATTACAAGAATTATAATGAAGAACCAAGATTCATGAAGTGTTGAATTACAAGATTCTTTTGATGGACCTAAGAAGTCAACAAGACTTTACGAAACTATAGATTTATGTAATAATCAAGTAGTTAAGTAAAGTATATTTGAGGCTTGTTGATTTCTGGAGCATCCGCCTTGAGCGGACCAAATCGGATGGAACAAATTTAAACGAAATAAGACAGAGAGTTCCAGTTTGGTTCCGTCCAAGACGAATGACATCCGTATGGAACGCTTATCAAGTTTTGTGGGATAAATTGTACTAACCGTCCTGAACATGCATAAACGTTCATAACGATTAATATCAATTTAAATTAAATTGCGAAAACCCTAACTTCAATATTCGTACACTCCGTTTATAATGGATCTCCTCCGTTAGAATGGATCTGGCAAATCTGAATTCCCTACTATATAAAGAGTTATCTCACTTCATATTTGTTAAGCTAGCCGCCTCCCACATTCAAAAAGCATTAACTTGCAACTCTTGAAAGCTTTCATTGTTGAGTGAGCTTAAACTTCAATATCTTCTCAACACTCTCAAATCCACTCGACTTATTTTTTAGGAGATATAGTTTAGTGTCTAGGATTTTGTTCTAGAGCCTTTCCATCCTAGCTAGTGTGGTCTGATTGTAGGGCACGAATGGGTACACTAGCTCGAGCGTTTCTGCTCACATATATCCATAGCTGTGTGAAGATCCCAAGGGACTCCATATCAAGATTCTAGGCTCAACCTGTACACGAGTTAGGCCGTGACTTCCCACCAAAGTTTGGGCTCACGTGTCACGAGTTGTATCCTTTCTTCTTGGGTAATAGAAAAGGGGCGCCGACGAGGTTACTCTGCCCCGGAGACGTAGGCATTTTAAGCCGAACTCCGTAATCAACTTGAGTGTCAATTTTCTCTAGCTCTACTCTATTTACTTCACTTGTACACGCCTGTTTGACTTATTAGTTTAGAGGGCTTAACCGAAAAACGTCTAATTTAAGACTCCCTTTTTACCTCCCTCTAAGTGTCGTTAGGGATTACATAGACGAACGACGAGATGAACCTGAATACATAGCACCACCACCCTACAAACCACCTTTGTCATTCCCTCAAAGGCAAGTCAAGCACAAGATGGAACAACAATTTGCGAGATTTTTGAAGACGCTCAAGCAAATGCAAATCATTATCCCCTTCACCGAAGCAATTGCATGCATACTCTCATATGCTGAGTTCATGAAGGAGATCCTTGCAAATCGCAGTAAACTCCAAGAATGCTCAACTGTTCCTCTCAACATGGAGTGTAGTGTGTTTGTGCAAAGCAAGTTACCAACAAAGTTATAAGATCCGGGAAGCTTCTCAATTCCATGCACGATTGGCATGACCAATTTCAAGAAAGCATTATGTGATTTGGGAGCAAGTGTGAGTTTGATGCCAAAGGCGGTATACGACAAACTGGGATGTGGAGAGCTCTTACCAACACGAATTTCATTGCAACTCGCTGACCAATCATCCGATAAATCCTGAAGGAGTGTTGATAGATGTCCCGATCAAAGTTGGAGAACTATGGATACCGGGAGATTTCGTTGTTATCGACATCGAAGAAGATGATCAGATTCCAATCATCCTTCGCAAACCATTTCTTGCCACATGTGGAGCAACGATTGATGTTAAAAATGGGAAAATCTCATTAAATGTTGGAAAGACAAAGTGGTCTATGACATGAGCAAAATTGATGTCTCATTATTTGACCTATAAATCCGACCAATTTCTATACCAAAATCTGTGTTTTAAACCACCAAATCGTGTCTTTTACATTGAATATCTATTGAATATCTATAGAATGTGGTACGGCTGCGTTTTCATTCTTACTTTGCAGAAAATGAGCGAAATCATGGAAAATTGTGAGTTCTGGAACCCTACACGCGGGCGGCGTCAGATCCCACGCGGGTCGCGTTAGACCCTGAAATTTCAGCACCCGAACTTAAAACAGTCATAACTTTTGACTCGTAACTCCGCTTTGAGCGTATGAGAAGATCTACAATCTGAGCCAAAGATACAGGCACGCGGGCCGCGTCAGACTTTTCCGGAAACAGAAGCAGAATTGGAAACAGAGGCTAATTGAAGGAAGGTCGGCCAGAAAAGCTATAAGAGGGGATTTCTTGCACCTGAGAGGGCATTATGTATCTGAGGGATAATTCCTAGGGTTAGGAGAGACGGCTGGCTGGGAGACGAAGAAGAGAGGAGCTGAACGAGAGTTTTGCGACGAATCTTCATCGTTCCTCTAGTTTTTCTATGAACTCATTTATCTTTATTTGTTTTATTTGCTTTTTGACTATGCTTGAGTAGTTTACTTAGTTTCTAGGGTTACGATGTAGTTTGATACTTTGTTTTGTATGCATGTTGTTTGAATCTGTGTTGAATGTTAGTGTTTAATTGTTTGAGTAGTATTTTAATTGCTTTGTTGAAGTTGATTGAATGATTCTTGATTGTCTACTGTTAGATGTCTATAGCATCTTTCTTGTAATTTGGCCCTGATGTTTCTCTCAACCAAACTTAGTATTTGAGGTAGGTTTACGAGCCGCGAGGCGAGACCAAATAGTAACTGAGAGGTGAACTTTTCCACTTATCGAGAGGTAGTGGTTACCTTTAGTAAACCGAACAATGAACTTAGATTAAAAACCTAAGAAGGTGAAATTGCATTTCCGATACCAGGTTTATTAAGCCAACAAACGAGAGTTGAGGTTTAGGAACATTAGGTTCGGTCAATGAAAGAACAACGCAAAAACAGACAACTGCTACATTTACTCGAGGTCCACGCGGGCTGCGTATGAGAGTACGCGGGTCGCGTATGAAAGTACGCGGGTCGTGTGGGTACCGAGAGGCAGAGTTGAAGATGAAATCGAAAACCCTGGAAACGCTTTTCTTTATCTGATAAAAACCAAAATTTACTTTCTGTTATTTTAATTACTTCTGTCATTGATTGAACTTAGGAAATTAAACAAACCAAATCAACATTTTCCAACTTCTAGTACCTAATTAATTTAAGTAGAGTTCCAGATTAGATTTTGAACCGTCCTGTGGATCGATACCTGACTAGACTATACGACAGGATTGTGCACTTGCAGTCTTAGTCGGAAGTTAAATCAAGGTTAAAAGCTACAGCTTGCTGTAGTGAAACTTTGTGATACACTTTTGTGCGAACAAAAACTACATGTTACCCTTCCAATATCGATCTTGTTTACAGTATAGAAGCTGTGGAGCAACCTCAATCGAATGAGACTCAATAACCTTAAGCGGAAGAACCTAAGGCATAAGAGATTCAGTCAAATGAGTTGAAGGGAGAAGAGGAATAGGGCCCCAAATTCGTAGTATATGAATATCTCATGACGAGGGCAAAAGAAAGGGAAGAACTGAGATCCATGTCTTTCCAACCAAACTCATTATTGAGACATTCGATCAACCTCATTGCTTACACTTTGAAGAAATACACAAAACATGCACACCCGACACCTCAACCTCGGATCTACCTGGACCTAACTCTCGAAGGTTCCAATACTTGAGAGAAGAAATCCTTTATCGGCCTAGAACTGAACCACGATTCTCGCCATCAGGCATTCACTATGTGCCTAAGGATGTTAGTCACATTCCCGTAGGCTATTTCAATGCACAAGGGTTCAACCCAAAGAAGGATAAAACAAGCGAAAGTCGAGCTAACGACTCTAAACAAATTCTTCTTGGGAGCAACCCAAGACCTCTTTACTTACCTCTCTTGTTTTATTTTATAAAAATTCAAATTTGTATCATTTCATCTTAAAATGGGATTTTAATCACATGGTTACTAATCTAACTGCAGGAAGAGTTTCTGAAAAAGTTTCATCAGAAAATTCAAAGTCTGTCACGTGGTTTTACCCTCTGTTAAGGACCGTACTAAGTCCAATACAGAGGCAACTCTCATTACGGACTGATCCATACATCACAGCGCAAAAATCAACATTCAAGTGTTGAATACAGACCGTACCAGCCGGTACGGACCATATCCGAGTGCCAAAAATAACTTAATTTTATTTTTTGCGCTGCCAAAACTGAAATTCGAATTTTAACCAAAAATAACCACCCACTACTCCACTCTCTGCACTCTCATGACACCCATTCACCGCCTTTGAAAACCTTTTCTTCCAAATTCCATTCAAAGAGCAGAAATCTACAAAAACTTTTCCAAAAATTCATGTTGTCAAAAACAGAAATTTCACCAAGTATAGTCCGTATTGGGACCGTATCACCCAGTACGGTTCGTATCAGAGCTCAAATTTTTAGCAATAATGGCCAAAAACAATCTCCAACACTCCAGTCCTCCTCTCCCTGATGAAAAAACTACTCCTGAGGACCATGGGAATCCAATTTACAAGCAAGGACGAGTATGATCGAGCCCAAAAGATGATTGACCGAACCTTAGGCAACAACAAGGCGATGTGCGTGAACACGACAAAGATGCTTGAATGCTAAATGTGAGGGTGTCTCTCAACAACATCAACCTCTGGGATCTTGCGACAAATCTCAGGACTGCTAGGTCCTATGACAGGCCAAAATTGAATTTCTCTCAACCTTGCAATTCGAAGGCGACATGATCAAGTACCGACTCTACAATCATCCCTACAAAGTCACTATGCAGCAGTTTTGCACCGTTCTATCAATTTCTCCTAATGGAAAAACAGAAATTAGGACTCAAGAAAAATGCAAGACCTATTGGGAGAACATTGCAATGGATGAAAGGAAGGTATATCGAAAGGACTCACGCCTCATTACAAGCATAGAGTTAAGGTATATTCAAATTATACTCTCCAATTTAATTTTTCCAACAAGTGAAGATACCACAGAAGTCAAGAAACGAGACATCTATCTCATGAGATGCATGAAAAGCCACAAGCATCAACCACATCTATCATATCATCCACCATCTCAAGACCGTGGCTGATGATGAAAGAAACAACCACGTGATCACTATTGGAGGTTTCGTTACCCTCATTGCACAATACCACCAAATGGGCCTAGGAGGGAAAAAAAGCATTGGGATTGCCTCGCGTCAACATCAATTTTCTAGTCAACAACAACCATATCCTCGTCACATTCAACATATTGACAGGAGACATCACCTACACATTAAAAATCGGCGAAGGCATGTCTATGCACTTGGGCATCGACAAAAGATCATTCCAATTCGGCTATCAATCTGAAAATGATGAACCAACAAGGAGCGATCACATTTCAGTAGAAGAAGAACCAATGGAGGAAACAAACAGCGAACCAATCCATGAAACAACTGCCTTTGTGAGACATCTAATCCCTCCAAGCAGCAACAACAATGGGGCAAGCACTCGCTCCATGCACACCATTTCGCCTACCGAATGGGATCAAGAAATTGAACAACCAAGGAAACTCAGCCCGAGCACACACTATGCCACCAACATGATAAAAAATCTGAAGAAGCACACGCAATACTTGGAAAACTACATGGAAAGGATAAACAAAGCACATGAAAATTTCTACGAATACTGCCTCTCGAAAGGAATCCCATACATCGCACCAATTCCATTCGCACTACCACCCCCCATCCCGATAAGTAATTTGTGAGCTCGTTTTTATCTTTACCTCTTTTTTATTAATTTAAAGCATTGAGGACAATGCTAAATTTTAAGCATGGGGGTAGGGGTCAGATAACCTAGTTTAAGACTGCATTGTATCTAGGATCATGGTGATGGGGTTTACATGCAGCTAGATGGTGCAATTTTAAATTTTCTAGCCTAAACATGTATAATCTGACGATCAGGAAAGCAAGCATCCGCGCAGTTTATGGTTCAACATCATACATGCAAACAAGCATCTGTTTAAAACATCACCTCTCCAAATGAATGGAGCGAGATCAGCCAAAAGCCAGCACCTTAGTCTCCCTTATGCATTCATCTCCAAGTTACCACAATGGCAACCTCAAAGCTTGATCCACCCAAGGTTTGATTGAGAGAGGGATGATTCTAATACTAGATGTACTACAATCCCTCCAAAATCAAATCTTTTTACTTCACTTGTAGACTCGCCTTCTTAATCAAGAAATGAATCAAAAGAACAAGCAAAGGCTCAACACATGAGCAACTCAAATGAGAGCAATCAAATGAGCAAAAAAGAATCAAATCGAATCTCAAAGTTAGATCTAACACAAGATCTAAAATAAGCAAGAGAAGAGGAGAAGAAAGAAGCCAAAACAGAGGTGATCAGCTCAATGAGGCAGATCGACCTCTAGTGGTGGCAACGGCGGCCTAGAGGGATGGTCGGCTGGTGGTGGGGAGTGGAAGCGGCCCAGCAGGGGGTGGCAACCTGGTGGAGGTGAGGCGGCTAGCGGCGGCCTGGGGTGGCTCGGTCTAGGGGTGGCGGCCCCAGGTGGGTTCGGCCAAGAGAGGGAAGAGAAGAGGGAGATGTGAGGAGAGGAGAGAATGAGAGGGATGGAGATGGACGACTGGACAAACTGACACACTTTTGTGGAGATGGACGACTGGACAAACGTATACTGCAAACTCGGTATACAAGGTCCTTGTTACAGGAGAGAGAATAAATTTTGATCATGCGTATATATGGACACTTCCTATTCCACCAACGGTACGTATCTTCATCTAATGATAAAAGAGAAAATCCTAACTGGAGATGTTACGTATCTTCCCATTCCACCAACGGGCCGTACCTAACTTAGGGTTTTGGTGTTGGCTGGTAAGGGCCGCACCAACTGGTACCAATGGCAATTTGGGGTTTCTTGCAACCAATTAACCCCTAAACCAGACAAGGTGAGTACACAACACAGAAATGGGCTGGGAAGGGTTAATTGGTACAAACTGGTACAGGTTTGGTGTCAGGTCAGAAAGGTCGGTACGGGCCGTACCTAGCTGGTACGGGTGGGCCGTACCAAGCTAGGGTTTTGACAGAAACTGGGCAGAACCGAGCAAGGAAGAGAGGGAAGCACGAAAATGGAGAGAAACAAAGAAAATGGAAGGAGAAGGACTAACCGAGAGCAAGAAGGTGCGGGTCGGACCGAAGAGAAGTGCGGGTCAGACCGAAGACGTGCGGCTTGGACCGGTGAAGTGCTCGGTTGGGTGGCCGGTGCTCCTTGTGCTCGGTTAGGGTGGAAGAGAGGTAGAATGAGTGGAGAAGGAGAGAAAATGGAGTGGAGAGGGAGAGAAGAGAGAGTAGATTGAGAGGTGCGGCTGGGAAGGGGAAGGGGTGCGGGTTGGATCGGGTTTAAATAGAAAAAGGCGGCAGTTAATGCGTCGGTTCGCGTTTCTGACCTAGGTACGGGCCGTACCAACCCATCAATTTTCAGGCCGTACCAATGTGGTATGGCCTAGCCGTACCAACCTCAATTTTTTTGTTTCTCTTTCTCGTGACTTCTCAAGCCGCTCGTGATGCAATGCAGAAGAATGAATGCATGTCTATCTGTTCCTAAGATGCAAAACAGGTAAAAATGGCTTGGGCTGCCTCCCAAGGAGCGCTCGTTTTAGGTCTCGAGCTCGACCTTCTCTTTTCAGGCTTTGGTTGGAAACGGATCAGGTGGCACTGGAGGGAGTACCCACTTCTGAGGTACACGGACCATGCGAGCACACTCTTGCATCAGAAGAATCCGCAAGATTCCCATCAGGTTCTTGATCGAGCGCCCGATCGCGCTTTTGTGCGCTTCCAATTTCTCCAAGAGTGTAGCAGTCCGATCGGGTTCAAGATCTGCGCTTATGATTACATGACGACATCTATCTGGGTCTAGAAACTCGTACCTGAGGTGAGCTGCTGGAGGCTTGAGCTCAGGAGTCAGCCGCTCTGTCTTGGTCTTGACGTGGTTTGCATCAGGTGGCGTGCGGGTCGCATTAAGTGAAATGGCATCGCATGCTGACCAATCCGACTCGCTTCCTTTGGTCTCCAGGTCATCAGACCACGGCATGCGGGTCGCATCAGGTGGCGTGCGGGTTGCGTCCACATGCTCTTCAGGTGGAGATGTGGGTCGACTTGGCTCGATGCGACCTGGGTCCACATGTTCTTCCGTGGGTGATGCGGGTTGTGTCTCAATGATGCGGGTCGCGTCAAGTGCGGTCTGGTCTGTTGGCTGGGCTGGTCCTTCGCATTCTGGCTGAGCTGGCAGCTTTCCAGGTTGAGATTGGCGTGAGATGATGATGTGACTCAACTGCTCCAACAGCTTGTTTTGAGCGGCCATTTGAGTGGACATGCTCTGCATCTGTTCCCACATCATCTGGTTCATCTTCCCTTGCTCGTGCATGAATTCGATCTCAGCGGGATCAATGTACGGCTCGGGTGGATCGGATTGAAAAACGTAATTGCTGGGGTTATCAAACGGTGCAGTGTTGTAGCAGTAGCCATCCTGCTCCGGTTCCTCATCCCAATCAGCCAGTGGGCAATACTCGTAAGAGTGTCTCCTGTCCCCACACATGACACATGGCTGTGGTTGATGGTTATTGGCTGCCTTCACGCTCATTTTGATCGAATACTTCTCCATGGCCTCCTCTAGCTCGGCAGCTCTAGCATATAGAGCTGCGATCATGGCCTCCTCTAGCTCGGCAGCTCTAGCATATAGAGCTGCGATCTGATCAGCTTTGGATCGGCCGCCTCCTCCAGCTTGAAAATTGTCGCGGCCAAACCAATGTTGGTCTGTCGTCATGTTGTACATGAGATCCATGGTGTCTCGAGCTCCTCAGATAGTAATCGCCATAGTGTTCCTGAAAAAGAGAAAATAAATAAATAAAAGAAACAAAATAAAATAAAAGAAAATAAAGGATACAAAATAAAGTCTAGATTAACTAAGTAAGGTAAAATCTAATTAGGCAATTGGTTACCGTCCCCGGCAACGGCGCCAAAAACTTGTTCGCGCAGAAGCGCAACGCAAGTTTCGGTACGCTTGAGGGCGTACCTTTTAAAACCGCGTTTACACTTCACGAGTAAGGGTTGCAAGTGCACAACCCCTATCGAGTAGTATAATCGGGTATCGATCCACAGGGACAGGCAATTACTAGGTTAGAATCTACCTAACTCAATTAAAGACTAGAAGTGAGAAGGTTTTGGTTTGGTATTTAATTTCCTAAAAATGTCAATTCAAACAATTCAGGAAGATGTAATAAAATGCTAGAAGAAATGTAAACTGTGTTTTGATTATGGATAAAAGGCGTTTCCAGGGTTTCAGATTTCATCTCTGATCTGCCTCTAGTGGTACGGCCCGTACCAAGTTGGTACGGCTAGGCCGTACTCCACTTGGTAAGGCAAGGCCGTACCACTCTGGTAAGACCTGTACTGGCTTCCCAGAACAGAGCTTACCAGTTCGAGTTGATGCATTTCCTTGCTGGTACCTGTGCTAAACTCTTTAGAAAGGTTCAATTGACCATACCTAAGGTTCCTAAGCCTCAACCGTCGTTTGTTGGATCAAGATCTAGGTTGGAATGCAATTGATTGCCTTTTAGGGATTTCTACACCTCAACTCTCGTGTGTTGGTACAGATCTACCCTAACTGGTTGATTGGAGACCTAAGGCACCCTCTAATCTGTCGATTAGAGGAGAATTCAACCTCTCGGCTTCAATTCGAACAAGTCTACCCTAAACAATTGATTTGGTTGAGAGATTGAGATGATCACATGACCTTGATAGGTTCGATCTAAACCTAGAGGTTCATCATACACAATCACAGCAAACAAAGCAAGGATGACAAAGAAAATCACAATCAATCAATCAAAAGAGTTCATACAAGATACAAGTCAAAGAAAGTCAAAACAAATCAAGAATCCATCTCTAAACCCTAGAAACTAAAATAACTACTCACAGCACATGATCTGATCTAAAAATACAATAAAAGGGATAGAGATAGCCATGGATCGAAGGGATCGAGAGGAGGAAGCTAGATCCGTCGAGTTTCGCCTCTTCCTCTTCCTTCCTTCTTGCTCCTAGCTCCTTAGCTCTCTTTCTCTCTCTTACTGTGCTCTCAAATAGATCTGGAATGGAATTGATGTCGAAATTGGAGAGTTCCCCGCTTTAAATAGCCTCTGCCAAAATTTGAATCTGTCAGGCCGCCTTTATGTACGGCCCGTACCAAAGTGGTACGGCCTGGCCGTACCAGGCGTGAAGAGCTGAAAACGGCTAAGTCTGGTGAGACCCGTACCAAGCCTGGTAAGGGTCGTACCTCATCATCTGAATCGCCGTTTCTTCGTGTGTTTTGCTCCAAACCTGCAGAAAACAAACAAACACTCAGCAGTACCAAATTCTAAAGATATATCAATGAAATGCACATGATTCTGGTGAATTATGGCACGAATCTGGTACTAAAACAGGCCTAAAATAGACTAAATATGCGAGGTATCAGAAGGCATATAGGGGGTCAAAATCAGAACACGTGTTTGATGTGTCACAATTGCCCATCAAAATCAGCTTTGCATCTATTGTTTCTATGCCCCTATGCGGTGCAAATCTGGTTTGAAGTGGGACGGCATTTTGGATTTAGAGTAATGGTACCGAGACAAACAATCAAAGAAATTTTATTCAAGTCAAGGCAGCAGGCAGAGTTGGAGGGTGAAATGTTGCACAAGATATGGGACGCACTGTTTATGTGTATGTGTTGGATGATATGAAAAGAGAGAAACAATAGAGTTTTCTCTAGTGCCAGAATGCCATAGGCTATTGTGGTTAATCGAGTTGTGGAGGAGATGCGCTTATGGATGACATGTTGTGGCCCGGGAAGGAACAAAAGAGATCACCATTTGATTAAAGAGCCTGATTAGAGATGCGAGGATGTCAAACAAAAATCAGGGCTGTAATCTACGTTGTAATTTTACCTTTGCTTTTGGTTCTTTTGTGTTGTTTTATTTGTGTTACCATGCACATCTGATGTAATCAAAGTTTTTTAATATTTCAATAAAATTCGTACCTAGGCAGCCACTGCCAGGTTTTTCAACAAAAAAGGAATGAGAATGATGGAGAGAGAAAGGGATGTGAGGTTATTTAAATGGAGCCTCTCTTCTTTATTGTGAAACTACCATCTTGTCCAATCAATTTGTGGATGAGAATCATCTCCACATGGACACAATAATAATAAGACAATATTTTGGTCAAATGGACCAAAGCTCTATTTAAATTCCTCACAAAATATCCATGGACCAAGTAAACCATGCCCCTTCCCCAAGCCAACTCCTCTCCACACCAGATGTTGACTAGTCAACACTAGCTCCACATCATATGCCTTATTCTCGCAGTTGACTTTCGTTGACTGAGGTCAAGTCAAACTTGTTTTGGCCATAAAACCTAAACTGTAAGTCCGTTTCGCACGTTCCACATATCCACGTGATCGTTGAACTCTATCAATGGGCCCAAATATATCATCACTCAAGAGGTAGATTATATTTACAATCAACAATTGATCGTAATGCGCATATATAATCAAGCTCAATCAATGGGCCCAAATATATCATCACTCACTGATGTCTCCATATTTCATCTATTATTTCGACCTATTTTCAAACCAGACCTTATGTTTTTGACCACTAAATTGCATAGTTTACATTGAATATCAGTAGAATATGGTACTGCTGCAGTTTGTGGTTGATTTGCAGGAAATAGGCGAAAACAGGCAGAGTTCTGACTTCCCCCACGCGAGTCGCGTCCCATCTGACGCGGGTCGCATCGCAGCCCAGACGCGACCTCGGACGCGACCCTCATCGCTCACATCAGTGCTGCCTGACGCGGGTCGCATGCGAACTCATGCGGGTCGCGTCGACTTAAATGCGCCAGGCCCAGTTGAGGCCCGTTAAGGAAGCTATATATACAGAGGGCCTGGCACAGGAAAGGGGATCCACGATTTTATCCAGAAAACAGATCCGATCTGATTTTGAAGAGAGGGCTTGGCGCCTGAGGCGATCTGAAGAGGAGAGGAGCCGATCTGGAGCTAAGAAGGAGTCGATTTGGAGAAGAAGAATTCTGAAGCTTCGATCCTCTTCAATCCCTCACCTCTCACCATGATTTGCATCCTTTCTCTCTCTTTTATTCTGATTTTGCTTATGTCTGAGTAGACTTGTAGTTTCGAGGGTTTGGATTTAGTCCGATACTTTGTTTGATTATGCACATGGATTGATTCTGATTGATATTTCGTGTTTCTTTGATTCTTGTATTATTTGTGATTGCTTGATCTGAATTGTTTGATTCTTGATTGTCTACTGTTGAATGCCTTTGGCATTTCTTCTTGTAACAAGGCTTGATGTTTCTTGCAAATTAGGTTAAGTACTTGAGGTAGGTCTGAGAACCGAAAGGTGAGGTCAATAGTAGCCGAGAGGTGAAATTTCCACTTGCACTTGCTCAGCTTGTGGATACCTTTAGTAAACAGAACTGAGAACTTAGGTTTAGATCAAACAGCTTGATTAAATCTAAGAAGGTGAAATTGCATTTCCAAACCAGGTCTGCTAAGCCAACACACGAGAGTTGAGGTTTAGTGACACTAGGTACGGTCAATCTAGCCTTACACGACTTAAACAACCAGTTTCTGACATGTGCAGACTCAGCTCAAGGGGCCATGCGGGTCGCGTGAGTTAGCACGCGGGTCGCATCACAAGAGTCGCAAGCCACAGCTTGCGAGTCGCGTGAAAGGTCCAGAGTGCTTAGGGCCACGCGGGTCGCATGCGAAAGCATGCGGGTCGCGTCACAAGAGTCGCATACGAGAGTATGCGGGTCGTGTGGCAGGTCCAGAGCAGCAAAGTTGAAGATGAAATCTGAAACCCTTGAAACGCCCTTTTATACAATAGTACAAAACACAAACATTTAATTGATTTCATTTCTGTTCATACATTGTTCATACATTCGTTTACCTGTTCATACATTAGTTACAAAAACTTAGGAATAGACAAACACCCAATCTTCACACTTCTAGTACCTAATTAGGAAAAGTAGAGATTAAGAAAGTGAATCGTCCATGTGGATCGATACCCGACTAAACTTCACGATAAGATTGTGCACTTGCGATCTGAGTCGAGGGTTTACAAGGTTTAAACTCTACAGCTTGCTGTAGTGAAACTTTGTTCACCACTTTTGGCACGAACACTCACCACAATATTATATATTGTAATGAGGGATATTCGTCTTCTTAATTTTTTACAAACTTCTCCAAGTAAGATATGTACAGGACAACTAACTTTTTGTAATATCTTTGCAGAAGACCACATATTGGAATAACATCACATGCACAACTCTTAAGTGAGAAAACCGAATCATCAGATACACCATGTGAACATTAATGACATAGGTACACAGATCCATTTTATAATGTTCAACATAAAGTCACTTTCAATGCCATATACTCTTATATGCATTCGTGATATTAAACCGATCTACATCGATTGATTCGTGAAACTCAATCAAATTTAATCATCATGCTAATCTTATATGTATGTAATTAGTGTTCCTTGCTAATTACAAAGATTAGGGAAATCTAGAGTTTATTACTTTTTACGATATAGTGTCTCACAATCTATAATCTTATTCTAGATACTATAAGTAATGTCAAACTCAAGGAACAAGTTAAACATATCAACCAATATATGAATAAAATACGTAGCAACATTTGCTCTAGGACACTAACTCCATCACATGGCATGTAGGACCTTTATTTTTGTTTTTCTGCTAGCAGTTTTACTTAGTCACGACTATTTCTTAAGGTTTAACCTTGAGAGATAAAATGATTGGCTAAGGTTTTTATCTAGCATGCATGTAGAATTGCATCTTGAATTTTAGGGGCATATAATTAATTTAGGAGTAGCATGCATGTAGGTAATCAAATAGGAATTGCCTGAATTAATTTAGGCTAGGGTTTAGACAATTGATTATGGTATCAAAAAATCAGAATTTTCAAAGTAATTAGTGACCTCAAAGTGAATAATTAATTGCTAACCATGAATGTTGATCGAAAAGGCTACCTTAGATAATTATTTTTGAGTAATTTATTTTTACAAAGTCTTCTAACTTTGAGAGTGTTTTAGAATAACCATTTATTATAAATAGACCCCTAATGAAACTATGCAATAATTTTTCGTATGAATGAATACTTGGAATTGTGTGTAATCATGGTACTTGTGACAGAAAAATATTTACTTTGCAAAATTTTAAATTTTCAGAAAAATACAAAATACAAAAATTTTGAAAAAAATTAGAAAAAGAAAAAAATAGAATAAAAGATGGAGGATAAAAACAATGAGTACGGGTGCCTACACAAGACTGGTTACCAATAGGCTCGATAATCCTCCCAAATTTTAATTTTTGTACATAATTTATTTTTAAAAAAAATTGTCACATGTACCAACACACTTAGTTGTCATACTTTACTCCAATCAATTAGGAAGGAAAATTAATAAATTAAATCATTAGAATACCTATTGATTGGAAGGGATCAATTTATAATTGAAGGAGAAATTAGCACTCTCGGGTTTAAAGATATTTGTGAGATGAATTGTTCAAGATAATTATTCTAAGGGATGCATAATTAGGTCAATCATGGGGTGAATAAATTGTTCAAGGGAGTCATGAATATTTTGAAGTTCTAAATTTTTGAAAGCCATAACAATTGTACCAAGTCCAAGTTCTAATTTAATTCATAGCAAGTCCTTGAGATTGTATGGTTTGATTTAGACCTGACCTTAGACTAGCTGGGATGTCATTGCTTGAGAACAAGCAACAATTCAAGTTAGGAGGCGTGATCAATGTCAAAACGACCATGAATTACATAGGATTTTTGCTTAAGTTTTGCCTTATTTTCTCACCTTTATGTTTAATTATTACGTGAAAAAGGTTATTGTTGCCCTACTTTGTGTTTTAATACAGGAATCATGTTTTGAGGCTATTTTACATCATATGGATCAAGAATCGGGTCGATCGAAAAAGCGCAACACTAAAGTTAAGGCTATGGTATGGACTGTACCAGCCAGTACAGACCATAGACCTAATACGGACCTACAAGGGCTGAATACGTATTAACTCCTGGAGCGCCAA
Organism: Carex littledalei; assembly: GCA_011114355.1. Taxonomy (NCBI): domain Eukaryota; kingdom Viridiplantae; phylum Streptophyta; class Magnoliopsida; order Poales; family Cyperaceae; genus Carex; species Carex littledalei. The sequence goes on from CM022097.1 coordinate 6,115,903, forward strand.
CTTCTACACAGGGGTAATACGATCTGTACCATCCAGTATAGTCCGTATCTGAGGCGCCCTTTCGTTGGATTTCATGACAGCTGTATCCAGATCCGATTACTTAGCCTCCAATCATCTCCAGATGCCCTTTGGCTTCTATAAAAGACCCATGAACTGAACAGAAACATATCTTTGTATCTTTAATATTTTCTACTTCTTTAAGTGAGAAAAGTTGAGTGTGTAGAGACTAAGTAGGAGGGTACTTCGTGTATGGTTATATCTTTCTCTTACTTCTCTATTGTAAACATGTCGTTCCACGGATAAGTTTATATTCTTAGGGTTGGCAATAAATCTTGTTACTCGTGATGTTTTGATATATATTTTATTTGATCATTGTTTAGTCTTTTGTTGTTCGATTGCTTTTGCGCTTTATGTTCATTCTTACTTCATTTTGTTTGTTAGTTTAGACCGTCATGTGATGGCCACACATGGAAAGATAGTCACCATTGAGCTAACCGAATTAAGATAAGGAGAATAAAAATATTAGATTAGTGGTGGAGACCTTAGCCAGAGATACCATTAGTTGGATCAACAAAAGTACACATGGAGTCTCGATATTAGTAGACGAATGTCGCATTATTGTGCCTTACCATGGGGACACCTAATAGAACCAAGATAGTAGGGCGACGTACCCATTAAGTTAAGTCTAAAATCTTTTGGGCTAATCATGAAACTCCTTGCACCAATTAAGACAAGCCTTAACCGGATCTCTTGATAGGTGGGGTGACTGTGACAGAGCGAGAGCGGCAGTCACTAAATTAGATTAGAAACTCTCATACAACATCTGAAAACCAACATCAAATAGAATAGAAACCAAAACAGATTGAAGTAACAATGGTAAGCCAAAACCCTAGGAATTCACATCACTATCTTATTTATTTTATTTACTTTTAATTTTCGCCAAATACAAATATCAAAACCAACAACTCTCAAGTTTCAGATTTTTTTCTAGCATTTTGAAAGGTTGTGATTTAATTGTTTAAGACCTTAAATCTTATTCCCTGCAGATCAGCACTCAATATACTACTCGATAGGAATATGCACTTATAATTTGACGCAATTGGAAACCGGGTTATAAATTTTATTAGCCTGATCACGATTTCACCCATCATATTTCATCTTCTTCTAGTTGTATTTCATGTTCTACTAGTTGTTTTTCATCTTCTTGTAGTTGTCTTTCATCTTTTACTAGTTATTTTTCATCTTCTTGTAGTTACCTTTCATCTTGTATTTGTTATCTTTCATGTTCTACTGGTTGCCTTTCATCTACTACTGGTTGTGTTTCATCGATCTTTTTCTAGTTGGTTGTCTTTCATCCACTACTGGTTGTGTTTCATCTTCTTCTAGTTGTATTTCATATTTTTCTAGTTGTCTTTCATGTTCTACTAGTTGTTTTTCAACTTTTTCAAGTTATCTTTTATCTTGTACTAGTTATGTTTTATGTTCTATTGGTTGTCTTTCATCTACTACTGGTTGTATTTCATCTTTTTTCTAGTTGTATTTCATGTTCTACTAGTTTTCATCTTCTTCTAGTTATCTTTCATCATCTTCTAGTTGTCTCGTATTTTCTTCTAGTTATCTTTTATGTTATATTGGTTGTCTTTCATCTTTAGTTATCTTTCATCTTGTAGTTGTTGTCTTTCATGCTCTACTAGTTGTCTTCCATCTACTATTGGTTGTGTTTCATCTTCTTCTAGTTATCTTTCATGTTCTTCTAGTTGTCTTTCATGTTCTTCTAGTTGTCTTTCATGTTCTTCTAGTTGTCTTTCATCTACTTCTAGTTGTGTTTCATCTTCTTTTAGTTGTCTTTCATGTTCTTCTAGTTGACTTTCATGTTATACTGTTGTCTTTCATATTCTAGTTGTCTCGTATTTTCTTCTAGTTATCTTTCATGTTATAGTGGTTGTCTTTCATCTTCTATAGTTATCTTTCATCTTGTACTTGTTGTCTTTCAGGTTCTACTAGTTGCATTTATTCTACTATTGGTTGTGTTTCATCTTCTTCTAGTTATCTTTCATGTTTTTCTAGTTGTCTTTCATCTTCTTCTAGTTGTCTTTCATCTACAACTGGTTGTCTTTCATGTTCTTCTAGTTGTTTTTCATGTTGTACTGTTGTCTTTCATGTTGTACTGGTTGTCTTTCATGTTCTATTTGTTGTCTTTCATCTAATACTTGATGTATTTCATCTTCTTCTAGTTATATTTCATGTTTTACTAGTTATTTTTCATCATCGTCTAGTTGTCTTTTATCATCTTCTAGTTGTCTTGCATTTTCTTTTATGTTATATTGGTTGTTTTTAAATTTTCTTATAGTTGTCTTTAATCTTGTACTGTTGTTTTTCATGTTCTACTGGTTGTCTTTCATTTACTATTAGTTGTGTTCATCTTCTTCTAGTTATATTTCATGTTCTTCTAATTTTCCTCCATCCTTTCTAATTTCTTTAAATTAGATGTTATTTTTTTCGATTTTATCTTTGGTGATGATGATGGTGTTGATGTTGGTGCTCTCCACCGTCCTACATCTCTTGATCTCTCCTTTTCCTTTTCATTTCTTCTTTTTTTTCTTCCTTTTTACTATTCTTCTCTTGTATATCTCTCTCATGTTTTTCTTCTTTTACTTCCTTTTTCTGTAATTTATGTCTTTCTAGTTCTTTTTCTTTTTCTTCCGTTTACAAAAACGAATTTAGACTCGCAAGTTGGACTATTTTGGACTATTTTCTTTGTTTAGGCCTATCTGGGGAAATAAATCTGCTATTATTTCGAAGGAATAACAGGTTCATGTTATTCCTATCCCAACCATATAAATTTTTCCATGCGTAAATCTTTAGGAAGAAAGTTTTTTATGCACAAATTTCAACGAAGATTAACGATTACGATCAGAATAACATGTTCATGTTAATCCTTTGGAATAACAACAAATTTATTCTCTATTTGGGACTGCAATTGTACGGACTCTTGCTGAGTTAAAAAAGAGAGGCATTAAAAATTTGTTATTTGAGTTTTAGAATTCATTTATTTAGAAAATAAATAATGTAGCCATGAAAAATTTGTGACATTCAAAGAATTATATAAGAGTATAATAGTTATCTTTTTCGTTAACACTAGAGTATAATTTGAATTAATGAAAAAGAATGGACATGTATGATATTTTGAGTTTAGATAGGTACGTACTAACTTCTAAAATTTTGGTAGAAATATATTCAATACTAAAATTTTTGATGTACCCTATTAATAATTTTATGTAAATTTATTGAGGTTCCTTTGGCAAAATATCCGAAGGGGTTGCTAGTTACCTGCGGATTGCGGCCTCTCCTCACCGCCATCTCTCGTCCATTTCTCTCCGCACGCCTCTCTCTTCCTCTCTACACCAAGCCAGCCATGGCCACTTCTCTCTCTTCCGCTGTCCGACTCTTCACCCCAAAGCCTCTCTCTTTTTTCTCCAAGCCCATCGCCAATCCATCCAATCTCTCTTTCTCCTCTCCCATCTCCTTCCAACGAATCAAAACAAAAGCCCAAATTCAACCTCAAGACCAACTTTCTCTCTCTAACGCCTCATCTCCTTCGCTCAATCTCTCTCTCCTTCCTCCAAAGTTGGTCGAGATCATTTCTCTCTTTCAATCAGTTCCCGACCCAAAAACCCGGTACCAGCAGCTCCTCCACTATGGTACCCAGTTGCCCCCTCTAGACTCGCACTTCAAGACCGATGCGAACCGGGTCCAGGGTTGCGTATCACAGGTATGGGTTCGTGCATTTAAGGACCCGCAAGAAGGTGATAATGGTGCTGATCCCGTTGTGCGCTTTGAAGCGGATTCAGATTCGCAACTCACGAAAGGAATTGCTGCGCTTCTAGTTTTCGGGTTATCTGGTTCGCCTGTTTCTTCAATTGTTCGTCTCACGCCTGATTTTATAGATTTGTTAGGCATTAGGCAGAGTCTCTCTCCTTCCAGAAATAGTGGGATGCTTAATATGCTCAAGCTCATGCAAAGAAAAGCTCTTGAATTAGCTATCCAAGAAAATTCAGGTAATTTTGATGATCCGGGTAGTAAGGACTTGATCTCAGGTACTAAATCAGATGAAATTGAGGGAAAACTAGACAACAAAGAAGTCAATTCAAATGGAAAAGATGTAAATTTAGATGGAATTGAAGGGACGGATGTGGTTTCTAGCTTCAATGGTGGTGATGCCTCAGTCCATATAGAAGAAAAACTGGCGAGTTCGAGCGGTGAATTTGGAGGGAGAAAGGAGAGAATAAGGGATAAATTGGAAAAAAAATTGTCTCCCGTTGAATTGAATATTGAGGATGTATCTCATCTCCACAAAGGTCATGCTGCCATGATTGGAAACAATAGCAATGGAGAGACCCATTTCAACGTAAGAATTGTATCAAAAGAATTTGAAGGGAAAAGTTTAGTTAAAAGACATAGACTAGTGTATGATTCGTTGAAGGAGGAGCTCAATAGTGGATTGCATGCTCTTTCAATTGATGCTAAAACGCCATCCGAAGTTTAGTTCAAGGAAGAAATGGGTGTGATTTCATACTAGTTTTGCCCTCTTACAATTTTGAGAAATAATGTATTTGTTATGGTTCAAAACTTTTAGATGTGTATTTACTATAAATGTTGTATCTTGTTAAATTTAGTAGGGAGCTAATTGTTTTTGTCCTTAGTTTGCAGAAATTTTGATCTGTGGAAAGATATTTCATATGCTGTAACAATCTTTCATAATAGAACTAATAATTGAGTGGCTATTTGAATTATAGTAGTGTGCAGTTTACTGCAGTTATTATTTTCCATTCAAGATCTATTTGAAACATGATCCTCAACTAAATTATAGTTATGTCTAAATGTATTTTCTTTTCTTTTTTGCCAATTCTCTCTATATCTTGGTCGCGCATGCACACCCACACACGCACTCGGTCTGGTATCCCAAATATAAAGTTGTAAATAATTTAATTAAGCTGGTAACTGATCAGACCCAAATAAAGTTGTACTATACCTTCTAATGAAAACAAAAATAAATAAATAAAACATTTAGCAAAATTTCACCGTGTGACAAAAGATTAGTTGTACAAAAAATTTGGCCTACCATTGTTGAGAGAACAAATAAAGCAAAATAATTTAGATGTAGGTTGGTTTCTTGAGCATTTCATAGAAGTATTTTTACTTTTCTCGTACCACATCAAACAAGTACACTTCTTATCCAGAGCTGATAAAAGTCTGGTTTTGCCTGACGCTCCAGAAATTTGAAACGTTCCATTTTGTGGTTTTCCATCAGGCTGTATATTTTTGTTCTAATGGAACCAATTACCAAAACCTGTAAATCTAGATAATTAACTGTATTGTCAAATTTTATTTAACAATATTTAAGCAACTAATTAACAAAATAACAACAAGGGAGATTATACATTTTAATCTTCAATTGGTAACCTTTTGGTGATTAACTATTTGCTCTATACAACAATAAATACTATAGATCACCCTTAATCTTAATCCTACTTTTATTTCTGCTTTTTAACATAATCCGTAAGGTTTATCTTGCCATAATACATAGTGTTCTTACAAAAAAAGTACAAACAAAGTATAAAAACAAAAACCTTAAAAATAAGTGCAAAACAAAGTATAAAAATAAAAATAGGATGGCTTACTTTATGTTGACTATATGTTGGCAGATTATATATATAGACCCTCATCATTGACAAGATCATCTTACAGAAAATTATAGTGAAGTTAAGAAAAATAAACTTGGCCATGCCAAAATTTATAATGTGAATAAATTGAGAATAAAAAAAAAAAACTATGAACATTGAGTCACCGCTCTTCACTCTGTATACAACATACTTGTATTAGTTCTAGCAACACTTCCCTATGTCCTAAAACATAGATTACAAACATTGGCATCACCTCTCAAGCCCAATTACTCTCAAATCAAAACAGAAAGTAGAAAATCCTCCCCAAGCCTGCCCAACCCCCCCCCCCCCCCCCCCCCCCCCAAGCATCACACCAGTTGAGGAATTAAACAATAAACAAGATAACACTACTATTCCAGAAAAGCATTAACCCATCATAGTTAGGTACCAACTGGTCCTCTGCCAGAAGATGTTATCACATACCAAGTAGTGCCAGCAAGAGACTCCAATTTGAGACACAAATGGAGAGATTCAATGAAGAACAAAGAAAAACGCTTGTAAGTAGCAGCAATATCAAAAGAACTAAAGCAGCTGACGAAGGTGCTGGTTCTCCTGCCGTAGCAACTGCACTTCCTTTATTAGAAGTTCCTGCTTTTCCAGCAACTCAGAAATTAAGCTCGTCGTATTCATCTGAGAGAGAGAGAGAGATTAGTTTACCGATAACTGCCATATTGGCTGAATGATGTGATTCCAAACCAGCAAGGTACCCCTACCCAGCATCAAGTTCCTCTATGAGTATTCTATTTCGCCAAGTAATCCAGGTACACCTTTTACCTGTTTAATACTCAATTTAATCCAGGGTTACTGCTTTCATATTATCTTACCCAAAGCAGTATCCATACCCACAAATAGTGAATTTTGAATGCTTAACAGGATTTAGTTTAAAAAAACAGTTTTATTAAGCATCAAAAACCAGTATTATCTTGAAGCTTTTCTTTATGGTTTAATTCAAGGGTTAAAATGCAATCTAAAGTCTGACATTTTTTAAAAAGTTATTTATAAACTAATTTGTATCTAAAAAGGATTGTGTTATATTATTAAGATTAAGGATGTGTTATTTATAATTTGGACTTTGTAAAACTATTAAAAAAAAAGGACTTTATAAAAAATGCTGGTCTCATGGTTTATTGGCTGTTTAATTCCATTTAATCATTAAACTGTTAAATAATCACACAATTAAACATTATTTAAAACAGTTATATGTATATCAGACAGTTCAGAAATAGTAAAAATTGATGCAAGTTTTACCATTCATCAAACAACTTGATGTAACCGTCCATATTTAGTGGCCTATAGAACATCAAATGGAACTCAAATTGAACAATTCAATAAACAAGGCCAACAACACGTCCATAAACTTTTTTTATTGCTAAAATGTGCTGGCTTAATTTTTAAAATATTGTCAAGATTGTGAACTTTGCTATTGACACTGAAAACGCATTGACACATAACATTAGATTGTTTTCAATCACTTTTAAATAGTATGAGTATCATTCATTTCAATACCCAAATACATATTGATATCCATATTCCTATCCGGAACAAATTCGATAAGAAATATGACTGTACAGATGATGAATCCATTTAACTCAGGTTAAATCCAATTATCCTTGTATTGTCCAACCAAACCAAATGCCCAAAAAACCCAAAAAGAAACACGAGCTAAAAAAGATGATTAAACTGGGGACAATGAAAAAATCCGTTAGTACAAAATTAAAGAAAACATTCCTAACCTCTTGCATGTGGAACTGCCTTATGAGATCAATATGAAGGTTCCTGACGTCCTCATGTATTGACTTCTGAACAGCACCTAGGGTTTCTTCAAGCGTCCTTTGCACTAGCTGGATAGAGAAGGAAGAAAAGGCACCAGCCTGCTGGTCCAAGCCAGGTGTATCTAGTGCATGGACCACTTGTTCTGTCATTCCCTGAAAGATAGAAGCATAAGAACCTCAACTCGAATAGAGTGGCTTTCTAATGTATACTCAGGTTTGTACTGGACCTCTTGTATAATGGAAGTTTAGGTGGCCAACTGCCACAACTACTTGTTTAACTGAAGAATATAAATAGTTACTCGGTTGCTATTCGAGGCAGCTAAGTACTGGTGCTAAAACTCACCCGCAGAGCAGGCAAAAAAAGTTTTTTTTACTCCTGAAGGCACATGCATATCTATCATTTAGGATTCAGGACATTAAACAACAACAGAGCAAAAATCAAAGAAAAAAATAAATCAAATAAGAAAGTTTTGATGGAACCAGCAGCAACACTCTGAGACATTGACGAAGCTTGAATTCCATGATGTTTGATTTCTAATCTAAAAAAAAAAAAAGATGCAATTCTTACATTGGTTGCTATCTGTGTGCTGGCACCAGAACCAGAAGAAGCTGTTCGGCCCACCTCTTGCCTTGATATATTCAACAACTCCTCCCTAGTCTCTGCCCCAATTTTTTTCATCTTTGGAGATGCCCCGCCCAACCCTTCATTAAATGTTGATGTGGCACTCAGCCTCTCAGCATAGCTGGATAGCCTTGCCGAGCCGGGTTGTGAGTTGTCCAAATTGCCCTTGCTCAGTGTGGCTGTGGTAATCTGAGACAGACTGCGGGAGTTGAAACTAGTGGATGGATCCTGGACAGACGAAAAGGCCTGACCAGCACTGGGACCAAAGCGCGAGAGAGAAGCCGATTGGCGCAAAAAAGACGGATCATTTCTGATTGATGGTGAACTAGTTGGAGATGAAGTATCATCCTGTTACAGAAGGAAGGCTATAATTATCACAACAGTATGTCTGTTTTGGTTGAGGGTACATGCAACAGGCACTAGTATATTCTTTAAGAATAGGACACAATTTAAAAGGACCATGGCAGCCAGGTCAGATCAGTATCTTTTTTTCCAAAATAAAATTGAGTTGAGTCCAATCCAACCAACCGGTGAATATCCTCTGCCCCTTAACCTATCGGATTGACCTGCCACATTGTGAAATTTGATTATTTCATGCACATAGGATTTTATTCACTTTAGTATAACCTTCTTGATTACTCAGAAAAAAAAAAAGTACAATCTTTCTGAACGACAGCTGGCAATCTAAAAAAATAAACCACTAATCATAACATGAAATAAAAGAAACACTGCATTGGGTCTATTCAGCAACCCCACCTGTCAATGGATCCAGGAATCCCAATTCAAAACTGACTAATTAAAACAAAAAAATTGGACTTGCACAGGTCGATCCTGGGCAGGCCAACAATTTTCAACCCCAATATTAAAGGCACATTAGACTTAATATAAATGAAGATTTTAACCAATATGTATGTCTATCTTCAATGTCCAATAACAACTGAATAGGTTTAGTACAACCTAACTACATCCACCATAATTTATTATTTACCTAAAAGTATAAAGCAACTTAAGAACCAAACCTGTCTGTGGTTTAATGTGTGCCTCCAATCTGATCCATTACGCTCTTCCCCTAAGGGATACTTCCGAGAAACACTTAAGTCCGAGAAATCAATGGAACGCTTATCCAGGGTTTTAAAGCTTCTCTTCCCTTCATCTCCGTCCTCCCACCACTTGCTGAGAGAAGGTGTTATAGGTTGCACATCAACAAGAGGAGAGAACACATCCATTTCATCCTTCAGTGCCTGAGGCTTGGAGATAGAAGTGGCTTTCAGGGAAGTGCGAATGCCAGAAAGCGCGGTTGCAGAGGTGAGAGATGAGGAAGGTAAGGGATCAGGCATGAGCACCGAGTCATCAGCAGTCCCTCCTAGAAGAGCGATTTCATCAGAACAGTTTTCATTTACTGCTACAGGCTTTGATCTCTGCCAGGATAGGCTTGTAACTGCCTAAGAAACAGAAAAATGAATACATAAGAGATAGTAGTAACTAAAAAGATTTCTCTGTGAAAAACAAATAAATAAAAATGAAAAGAACAATCAGGTCTCAACTCTCAAGTGCCTTATCAAAAATTAATTGAGGCTAAAAGGTACAAGAAACATTTTAGAATAATGATAAACAAATAAAACCCAAACCCATTTATGTTATAGTTCTGGGCAGAAAATGAAGTGGCCAAAAAGAAACAACAACAACTACGGCATGCAGTCTACCAACATGGAACCTGTGCTGTAATAAAACTGATATATACCAAGAGACCAAGGATGCCATGACATTCTAGAACCGAAGAAATATGAGTAGTAATTTCATATAACAAATTGTACCTCTGAGCTATTGTACGCACGGAAAAAGGTGAAAGGCTGATGCCTGGCTCGTACATCAAAAAACACTATCTGTCCCCCACTCGTACCCGCAGCAAGCATGGTTCCATCATCATTATAGGCCAGAGAAGCAAAAGGCTCTTTGTATGGCACGCAATCACTCGGCTTTTTCATACCAGCGTCAAACAAGTACAGCTTCTTGTCAAGACCAACACTAGCAATTATCTACACCAATGCATAGCAAACAAGAAAAAAGGGTGTGACTAACAACCAGAACAAATCTACAGAAGCTAAAAGGTATAAATGCCAGTACAAAAAATGCATCATTTTTGGTATTTTACCGGTAAATTCATACAAAAGAACAAAATGGGGATTTGTGTTAGGTTATCAGATGACGGCGTCATGCTTAAGTCAGTGTGAAGAAGTTCTATGAAGTATAGAAAGTATTCCAGTCACACCCTTACAAGTGATCAGCTGTTATAGGTGGTATAAGAAACTTTCAGAGAGATGGTATAGATGACCTTGTCAGTAGATGGTGAGAGGCATAAACCAGTTGTAGGTGCAGAATGTTGCTTCAACCAAGAGACCTGGGAAGAAATCAATGCAAAATAATAACAAGAATAATAAAAATCATAACATCAGAGCTTAAATAGCAAAATAGAATAAAAAATTCAGACAGAAAATATAACTCAATTTAAATCTATGGATTACCTACAAGGAATATGAAGGTAATTAATGCTGTTTTCTTGTTATTTTATGATCAACAGAACAAAACTAACATAATAAATGGAGGATTATCTGGTAATTTTGCTTGGTACCTTAGGTGACCTAGCAGTGGTGTCCCACAAATGAACACTACCATCATCCCCAGCTGTAGTCAAAACGTGGCGGCTGAGTCGGGAATAGTCAAGTACTCTCAAAACCTGACATTGCATTATTCAATAAACATATAATTAAAATAGAACGAAGTTAGTAGCTCCAATGCTTCAAAAAAAAAGAACCTCTTTTTTTAACAAGTCAAGATGTGATAGAGAGAAAAGGTAGTGCATCTTCTGTTAACTTTATCCAATCAATAAAGACCACAGTTCATCACATCAGTAGACTACATATATGTGACAAGCAGTTTGAGAGAGAAAGTAAAAGAAATAAACACACACAGGCACGGCGCATTATACACCCCATATGCACTAATTCAACATAGCAAAGTACTAATATGAAGCAGGAATTAGAGATAACCTGACGATGTGGATCTTTAACCTCCGCTGTACGGGCCCCAGAGGCAAGATTGTGAAGAATGAGGTCACCCCGCATGCTTATTGATGCCAGGTACTCGTCACGGCAGTTGTACATGACGCCTGTTATGGTATCTGAGTGGCCTGCAAGCCATTTAATGCATTTCTTTCTCTGTAGGTCCCATATTCTGACAATTTTCCCACTGCCACCAGAGCAAAGGTACCTTGAGCCTTTGTTGCTGAAGCTGATAGATGCTATTGATTCCTGACAGGGAAAATGATAGACAAACAACTAAATAATTGAAAAACAACAAAAAGGATAAGGTGATTAATTACGCTTAATTAACTCCTCGTGAATATGGTAGTCAATTCCTTGTAGTCCAGTGATATTTCAAGAGAACAGATCCCTTTTCTAGAATGATTGTTGACTTCTTTTTGTTTAGAATTATGCAATTTTGGTTTTATTTTTATTAATTGATGAGTACAGGTGTGAACTGAAAGGCCAAAAGGGTCTAAGTCTTAGATTGTAATTCTTGGTGCTAATCAAAATCGAGAGATTTCATTTCTACAGCATCAACCTCTATATTGTCACCCACATCAGTGCCAGGATCAGGTAGAACAGCTAAGCACCGGCCTTTCTTATGCCAAAAGGAGATTTTCTTATCATCTCCCGCACTTGCAATTACTAAATCTGGAGAATAAACATGAAAGTAGAGCTAGATATGCATTAGAAATACTGTTCATAAATAAAGCTTTCTAATGAGAATAACACCAGGGTTGCAATTTCAGCTGAGGGGCACTGGTACTTAATCCTTAGTTATACAATAAAAAAGATGGCACCCAATTGACTCAATTTAACCCATTATGCAACTGAACACGGTCAAGCACAATCCAACTCCTATTTTTTTCAAAAAGGATAGGTCAGTTAACCATTCCATTTCTGAAACACCTGGTACAGACACACTCTACCACTTTTTTGCAACTAAGCCTAAATCTAATCCCACTGGCTTCAATCACACATCCCACCCCCACACTGAACTGTGCAATCAACAACTGAGCCTCCATTAAGCCAATTTGGGCTCGGTTACATATCAGCTCAATGAAACCCAATTCAGGCTGTATTGAGCCTCAAGAAACCAGAGGACTATCTTTAAAAAAGGCATGATCTTAAAAAATGTCTTCCAATCCAGTGTGTTAGTCCTTCAATGTAATCGATCATTTGTCATATAATTAAACCCTTCCAATATTGAAGACCCCTTAATCAGGCAAATTATACATTTTCGAATGCATTTTTCTGGAAACAGCACAATCTAAAAATCTAAAATAATAGCATGATATTTAAAAACCCAATCCCAGACTTTTAAGTGCAAAATCAACCATTTGCAATTCAATTCCAATTTTACTAGAGCATACTATAAACATGTAGGGGCAGTCCATCTACACCTAAATTTCCTAAATCAAACGACAGAAAATTAACAATAGATGCAAGCATATAGAGTGAAAAAAATTACTTGTGTGATTCCACCTGACAGCATTCACAGATCCGGCACCGGGAGAGTAGCTCAGAACACACGGGTCGCCTCCGCCCGAGCCCAGCACGACTCCAGTGTCAATTATCTTCACTGTAGACCCGCCGCACGTGGTGAGGTGGAGCCCACCCGTCAGATCCGCATACCCCATGTCCACACTGTACAGACTAAGGGGCAATGGAGGTGTTGGTGTACCTTGCAAAATGGAAAAATGGAGGGAAGATGCAGTGGCGCGGGTACCTGGAGGTGTCTGTAGGGTTTCTCTTTTCCGACCGTCGAACAGCCAAGAAATAGAAATAAAAACTAAATATTTGAAAAGAAATTTGAAAGTTGGAGTGAGGGCGTTTGCGGGTAGGAGTGTTCATCGGTTCGGTTCGTTTGGTTTTAATTTGGTTTCTAAAATAGAATTGAACCGAACCGATTTAACATTGCAACCGAACCAACCGAACTAAAGTTTTAGTTCGGTTTGTTCAGTTTGTTCGGTTCAAATTAAAATATATTATTTTTTTATTTAAATCAATTGATTTATAATAAACCGAAGTATATTAAGAAATAAACCGGAGTATTAAAAAATAAACCGAAATATTAAGAAATAAACGGAAGTATTTAAAACAATTGATTAAGAAATAAACCGGAGCGGTCCGGATCAAATTCATTATATATAAAAGTTCGGTCGGTTCGGTTATTTCGGAGAACTGGAGAAGAAGTTGGATGGGATCTATACACTGTATTGGATCTTTTGCAGTTCAGTCCTATCACTTCGCTATCATTTTTCTTAAAGCCTAATCCACATCCCTGGCTCTACTAATCTGGTTCCCTCATTTCCTTTTTTTTTTTTAATTTACACCTAAATTTACCCCAAGCTCGAAAATTCTATCCAACATAGAAAAGGCCCGTGCTTCGAATTCGTAAATTATAAATTTTGTAAGCTTTCATGCATCCTAATTTTTATGAAAAAAATTTATGTGATATCATTATTATGTTATCATACTATCAACTAATTTTGACTAGTCCGCATTATTTGTTGTCTGGTTAATTTTGTGAACAGATTATCTTTTCTATACTGTATAATTTTGGACAAACTTTCAATAGTCGTCCTACGATTTGGACATTATTCTAGCAGACTTCAACGTTGGTCCCGCGAATTTCTACGATAGTGCTTTACAATTCAGTTCGTGCATTGTTTTTCAATACTCATGTCTTTATGTTTCCCTGTTTTTTCAATTTTTTCAATTTTCAGTAAAATTAAGGCATTACCACTTTGGTAATCTCTTGTACAAACACGACATCTCTGGTGTCCGTTTAATGGAACTTGAAGGGTGACCTTCACTTTTCTCTCAAAAAAAATTCAGTTCGTGCATTTTATTATTCAATTTAAGTATATTATCGTTCACCTTAAATGTTTTATTATTCGTCAGTCAATACGGTGCTGAGTGCTCCACTAGAGCTTCAACTACTCGGTCTATGTAATATATTGTTCAATTTAAATGATATAATTTTCAATTTGTGCACTATATTGTTCGTTTTAAATAATTTTGTTTGATTAAATGGTTTAGAGTTCTATTTGTGTGCTTTATTGTTCGATTTAAATGGTTCAGTGTTCAATGTTCACTCAGTATACTTTATCGTTCAATTTAAATGTTTTTTTTATCTTGTTTAAGTGGTTAAGTCGTGTACTTTAATATATAATTTGTGTGCTTTATTTATTGTTAAGTTTAATAGTTTGAATGTATTTTTATTGGTTAAATTAAATACTTTAATGTTAAGTATGTATGTTTTATTATTCAATTTAAATACTTCTTAGGGAGTTTTTTTTTAGCACCACAGAGTTCTTCAAAAGTTGTAAGACAGTAAGAGTAATGTGGAGTTGTAGGAAGTTCATTGACAACAAAACGTCTCAAACTTAATTCGTGTACAAGTCTTGTTTAGTTTAGTGAAATATTGAATAATTTTGTAAAAGAATAATTTTGACGAGGAAGAGAAATATCACAAGAGAAAAGAATTCATAAGAAACATTTCATATATTATCAAGACATTATTACAAATAACATATCTTCTATTTATAGGTCATACAGTGACCTTCTACAAACTCAAAAACATGAATATTATTAAACGCAACACAAATATCAAATACATGAATTACACAATCTAACATGACTCTAGAAAAAATTTAATCTATCTAAAAATTACCAATTCATCCACCCTAACAATTTGACTAATTAATCAATTAATTAAGCATCACAGAAAACAACAATATAATTAAACAGTGACCTTCTACAATCTCAAAAACATGAATATTATTAAACGCAACACAAATATCAAATACATGAATTACACAATCCAACATGACTCTAGAAAAAATTTAATCTATCTAAAATTTACCAATTCATCCACCCTAACAATTTGACTAATTAAACAATTAATTAAGCATCACAGAAAACAACAATATAATTAAACAGTGACCTTCTACAAACTAAAAAACATGAATATTATTAAATGCAACACAAATATCAAATACATGAATTACACAATGCAACATGACTCTAGAAAAAATTTAATCTATCTAAAAATTACCAATTCATCCACCCTACCAATTTGACTAATTAATCAATTAATTAAGCATCACAAAAAACAACAATAATTAAACATCATAGGAATTGAGAACCAGTGGGATCTCTTCTTGGACTTATGCATTAGCAATTCAAAAAGAAGGTCGAAGATTCACTAAATGGTACCAAATCCAAGTCCTAGTCCTGATCTAAGTATAAATCGGTTTGGTTTTCGTCATTCACTTGAGCAATGTTTTAAGTTCGTCTGAACTCCACGTGAGATTGTATAGGATAGAAAATTAAGTTAATTAAATATTGACTAAACAAGAATATTGACCAGTAAAATACAGTAACAATATTATCTCAAAAAAATACAGTAACAGTATAGTAGCAGCAAAGCTTTCGGTCTGGTAGCGTTCATTTTTATTATACACACTGCTTAGAGTTTGTTTTTACGGACGGTGATAAAAAAAACATGCATTGGTGTTAGAGGTTAATATAAATAAATTTCGGACTCCAAAAGTCTCTTCCTGTTTTTTCTTCTCAGCTCACAAGTTAGACTACGTTGCAGGGGCGGACGCAAAATTTTTGCCAGAAAAGAACAGTAATCAGATTTAGATAGCTTATCGGGTTCAAATATTTTACCGAATTCAACTCCAATAACTAATCGGATACCAATAACAATACCAATACCTTAAATTAAATATCATTGTACTAATACCGTAAATTGAGTACCATTGTACCAACTACCAATACCCTAAATTGAATATCAAGCATTAACTTATGCATCAATTTGTATGGATGAGAATTTAACTTGAGAGGCAGATAATACCAAACCTTGTACGGTTGTACCATACAAAATAAAATAAGAGGGATCAGATGACATTCTTTTTTGGTGATATCGGAATTCGGATGACACCGTGCATTTTCAAACTCCAAACAGTCGATTCAAGCCGTTCAACATGATGGATATAATAAAATATGCTTGCAGATTAAATTTTACATTTTTTTGAACTTTTTACTATTTATTAAGATGGGTACAAAAATTCAATGGTCTAAAAACAACGACGTAAAATACTTAATAAATAGTAAAAAAATTCAAAAAAAATGTAAAATTTAATCTGCAAGCACATTTTAATATACCCATCATATTGAACGGTTTGAATCGACTGTTTAGACTTTAAAAACTTTGAAAATGCACAGTATCATTCGATGTCACAAAAAAAAATGTCATCCGATCCCTCCTCGTAAAATAAACTAAACTAGGCGAAGTTCATTGATTTCCTAATTCAAAAGACTCTAAAAGTATTGACTTGCAAAATTTACTTGGTATTTAATAGCGACAAATACCAACGCATCTTAGATGACATGAGAGGCAGGAGCGGAGGCAGCGACTGGGTTAATTTTTTTTGGTCGGACTTGAGCAACAGCGAGAGTGAGAGAGAGAGATGACATCGCTGGGTTTCAATTTATTGTATATGTGGGCTTCGGATCAAAGTGAAAGATAATATTTGTTATTTGGGCTTCAGAATTGTACAGGTTTAGACCCGTTAAAATATATTTCTTTTACAGGGATTCTGTAAAATTTCCGCCCCTGCTACGATGTAAGAAAAAAATATAAAAGAGCAATTTTTGCAGCGAACTAGTATAATTACCGTTTTCATCATTTGATCGAGTGAGGTGTAGTGTTTCCCGTTGCCACATTAATTAATTAATTAATTAATATATTAAAATCAGGAGAAAAATGAAAGATAGTAACAAAATTTTCTGAATTTATGTTTTCATCATTTGAACGAGTGTTTTCACGCATCTGTATTGTTTGATAAATATATCCACACTAGCCTCAATGCCAAAAAAAATGAAGCTACCACCAATGACATTGTTTTCTTTTTTCCAATGAATGTTAAATACAAGGTCAATTTGAGAATCAGCTTTTGATTTAGTGACAAAGGCAACGTCTTCGGTGTGAAATATTATAGATTCAAAATTCAAATAGAAAAATTCCTTGTGGAAATTAAATAGTTGATTTTACCTCCAACCTTTACTTCAAAAAAATACAAGACCAATTTGACAATTTGGCACAAATAATCAAACTTTTTAAGGACCAAACTAATTATATTCTGAATCCATATCTCGTAATCCAAATAAACGGAAATTCTAAATATACGGCCCGGCCCGGCCCAAAGAAATTTGCCTCTTTCCTAAGCAGCCTATTCTACTCGACGGACTCATCTTCTTTCACCTTTTAATTATCAAAATATACTTCACGCTAACCCTAAATTTCTCTTCCTAGTTCCTCTCGTCAATTCAGTCACATCCAGCTTCGAATAATCATCACAAGATATTACGAATCAATCGACGCGACTCCGACGGTCTGGAAAGTCGGCTAATATTCGGATCCTGAGCTGCCGATAGATTTTCCCAGCCATGGTAGCAAGTAGCAACAATGAATACTGCTTGCTCTGGTAGGTCTTAATTTTAAGTAAAGTATTTCAAAAACAATTATAATTAAGGGGGACTGAGCCTCCGCTGGCTACTCTGTCTCTCCATCTCTGCCCCTGGTTATGAGATTTGGACTCTGATTGTAGTTGCCTTGTACTTATTTCTCTATTTTATTTTAAAGTTCATTTTTTGTGGAGGAGTTTCTAATTTCTATTTTTACACGGTACATGCAGATCAGCTTAGTGCATCATTGAAGACTGGAAGCTGTCAATTTCAAAGAAAATAAACTTATTCTAAAGCACCATGCCTCCCCTATGATTTACTCTTTTTGAGGTGCCAAATTGCAATATTACAATGATCTTTTCAATCCATGTGGTAACAGTCACCAAATAATTTATTGAAATCGACCAAAAGGAGCAATGCATAGGGGGGGCCTCGACAGATTTAAGAAAGCCCAATCCATCGAACCCTTCTCTGTCACCACCAACGCATATACCAAAAATACCCCTCCAAGTACCAAGCCCCCTCCTGCCCAAAGTTCGAATAAAGAAGCCGTCGCCGCAGCCGCATCAGCACATGCCACACAAATTGGTGGGGGGCAGTCCACATGGCAACCACCTGACTGGGCTATCGAGCCTAGACCGGGTGTATATTACTTGGATGTGTTGAAAGATCAAGAGGTGATTGATAAAATAAATTTGGATAAAAAAAGACATATTTTTGGGAGGCAATTTCCGATGTGCGATTTTGTTTTGGACCATCAATCGGTCTCTAGACAGCATGCTGCTGTTGTTCCACACAAGAACGGATGGTATATTTCTACAACTTCAGTGACTTTTTATTAATCAAAATTGTAGGTTCCCTTAGTAGTTGTTGGTATGTATCGTACCAAATTTTTTTTATCTCTGTTGCTTATAAAGCAAGTATTATGTCACATGAAATGTATACTGTTATTGATGTTGACGGTTACACCAAAGTTTAGGCAACGTATTTTATTGCTAAATTGGATGAAAGCTTAAGATCAAGGAAATGGAATAGAATCAAAGATAGAAGTCCCAGTTCGTGGTAGGATTTTGGGTTGGGTGAGTACCATTTCTTTAGTTTTCTATCAGCTTGTAGTTCTTGTTGCACAAGCAAATAAAAGATTTATTATTCAAATTTAGCATTAATTGAGTCCGACAACTCATTGAGTATTAACAATGCAAAGTTGGATTGTGTTAAAACTTACAGTTCGCCATGTTTTAATTTACATCAAAGTTTTCTGTCTTTCTTTTTGGAAAACTTAGCCAGCGGCTGCTAAGTAAGACTCTCTCTATCTCTCTGTAGCATCTTTGTGATAGATCTTGGTTCGGTGCATGGCACATTTGTGGCAAATGAGAGGCTAACGAAAGACAGCCCGGTCGAGCTGGAGGTTGGCCAGTCACTCCGTTTCGCAGCCTCTACAAGGGTGTATGTACTGCGAAAGAACAATGCTGCTCTTTTCCCAGCACCTCCTACCCCATCAGAACTTAACCTGCCCTCCCCGCCTGACCCTGACGACCTTGACTCAGTTGTCGCCTACAACACCATCCTCAACCGGTATATTCTCATGCCTTTATCCAATACAAGATCAACATTAGCTGGGATTCAATTGCATATAATGATCCATATCTGCTGTGATTCATGCCTTGAAAATAATGTCCATCTGAATCTAAAATGGACGGATCAGATACAAACACTAATATGGGTTTTTAATCTGAGCCATCCATTGAAACTCATGCCAAACCATTGTATCAAAATCAGACGGCCCAGAACTCCCTACTATTCCACCTATTCGTGGGATGAATAACAGCATGAACATATTTTAATTGCATAGTGCAATAGCTTTTGGGAATTGATAGGCCTGGCCTACTTTCTTCCAACTTCTCAGTCTAGTATCTCAACTAAACATGCATGAAGTAAACCTATGATGCCAGGATATAACTGAATGACTTTTGTTGCTTTACCGTGTTGGCCAATTTTCCAGCATTTGGTTTTTGGTTTGTTTTCTTCCTTTGGATTGCTGGTGCTTTGTAGCATAATTGAGGGTCATTGCCTTATAGAAGTTTTGGTTGGGCTAAATTCAGGTGTAGTTGATATTTAGATTTAATTACAGTTATGGCATTCCTCGGCCCGACCAGCCATCAAGCTCAGGAGAACTGAATGAAAGGCCTGCAAAGAGAAGCAAGAAAGCACGGGTCTCATTTCGAGACCAAGCTGGTGGTGAATTAATCCAAGTGGTTGGTATTTCTGATGGGGCTGATGTGGGACCTAGCCCTGGTCCATTAGGAGTAAAGGAAGGTGGTAGTCTAGTTGGAAAGTACGAATCTCTTGTACAAGTTACAGTCATACCAAAAGGGAAAGAGCAGCAAGGAGGTGGTGCTTCTCTCTCACCAAAAGGGGGTGTCACGGAGAAACTGCAAAGAGTGATGGATAAGGTAAAAAATGGCCCGAAAAGCGGAGAGGGAATTTATGATGGGATTTATGGTGAGACCGTGAAGGATCAAGTGGGGGGTTCATCTTGGGCATATAAATTGGACCACCAAGATGAGAAATTAGAAAAAAATGCGGGACATGTGAGTGTAGATGATGACGCTGATGATTTGTTCGGTGATTAGGTGATTAGTTAGAACGAGAGAATGGAGAGGAGAACATGCTTTGAGTTTGAATTGGGGGTTATGTTCCAGGGTTGCATTAAAACAGAAGTGTTGGGTTCTTTCGACATGATTGTAAGATTGAACTGTTGTGCTCTGTTGTGATCTGAGAAATTTTGTAACTACTATTATTTGGAATGCGTCCTTGTGGGATTAGCACGCAATGATGGGTATAAAGACGAATTCCAACATTTGTGCCGACTTTTACTGCTCTTGGACCTTTCTTTCCTTTTTCCAAGTTAATTTTTGGTGGAGCCCCCAAAGTACAGTGTAGGCCGACCTGACTTACAAAAATTACACTATCACAGTGTAGGCCATTTGTATTGCAAAGTTTCACGTGAAGTTGCGTGTTCAAGCCCTCCAAATAAAGATCCTTAAATTATCAATGATAAGAATTCAAACTTGAACCTTGGACTTGTTTAAACATAAAACTCGTAGGGAGGCAAACATAATATAACAAAGACTTGCTCAAACTGTCATGCATATTTGCAGAGCTAACAGATGTAACCTTATTTTGTGGCTGTTCTAATGGGCTACATGTACTCCCTGTATTCTTAGTTGTAGATGGGGAATAAATCATTTCAGTTGTTACCCAAGTTGCCTTTATAATAACTACCACAGAAAATATAGTTTTAACATCTTACCTAAATTTAGAATTGTTCAACTGTCTCTATTTCCCTCCAACTCATCATGGTATCCTTCCCAAATAATTTGTGCTGTCAAAATGTAAAAACCTAAAACTCTCTGTCTATCTCTCTCTTCCCTACCTTCCTTTCTACCATTCTCTCTCCTTCCTCCTCCCCTCCCCTGCCTTCCCTATTTCTCTCATGGCATACAATACAGGAAACCCTGTGCCACCTCCACCGCGGTACGTGATGCTTGCAGAGCAGGGTGGCAGCGAGTCGATGAATCTACGCCCTCCTCCCACCAGTAGAAACCTCCCCCGCTACCACACCGAGAAGTCAAAGGGCAATGGCTGCTGCAAATGCTTCTGCTGGTGCTTCTGCTTCCTCTTCCTTTTAATCCTTGCCATTGCTGCTGCTCTCGCCTACCTTTTCTATATCTACAAACCACAAATACCATCTTATTCTGTTACAAATTTCTCTGTGGGCTCTTTTGAGTTCCGCCCATCTGAATTTACCATGCATACAAAGCTCTTTGTGTCAGTGCGTGCCGAGAACCCTAACGAGATGATTGGCATCAAATACGGGGAGGCATCAAGTGTTGTGGTATCGTACCGCAATAGCACTTTGTCGTCCGGGAAGCTACCAAATTTCTATCAGGGACACAAGAATGTGACGGTGATGCAGGTCACATTGGAGGGGGTACACCCATATGGATCGGGTCTACAGAAAGCCATCGAGGAGAGCTCAGATTCGGGTAGCGTACCACTTGATGTGTATGTACGTGTTCCTTTCTCGCTTAAGTTGGATACGCTTGATTTGCGTGAGGTGACTGTCAACGTGCATTGCGCACTTGTGGTAGATAGTATCTCTCCTAAGAAAAAGCCAAATATCAAGTCAGCAACTTATGATGTGAATGTCGAATTCTAGTGCAAGCTATCATTGCATAAAGAAGAGACATAGGATGGGAGAGGAATTGAGGGGGTAGAGAAGAAATTAGTTTCTTTCAAAGCAATATGTGATGGATCAGAAATAGAGAAGGGAAATGGTGTTCTTCCTTGAATAGGATGGAGCATAGAGATTATTTCACATAAGTTTAGAGCCTTTTGAGATCTGTTTTGTCGGACACTTGAATCGTAGGATAGGACTTGCTTCTGAAGTAATTAAGTATACAAAAACAATAACATCTTGTTTATCTGTAAAAACTAAATTATTTGTAACCTGAACATTTTATGTCCTCTGCACTTTTCTTAAATATATGATAGTAATGTAGTTTCTCTTCTATAGACCAAAATGTTTTGGGCCTAGAATTTATCTTTTAATGAACTTGCTTAATTAAACATGTTCTGTGCAAATTCAAGCTGTTGCTTAAACTTTTAATAGCACGTTCTTAAAGCCGATTATTTCATCGTGAAGTAGTCAGTGCAGTGGAACTGTGGATGTAAGTTAGATGGCCCGATTCCTCTGTATCTTTAGTTCATTGATATCATAATTAGAACAACAACTGATCACAACATAAATGATGTTTAACTCACGACTAATTCAAGAGCAGACCTGATATTTCATGAAATTTGGTGCCGGCTTAATGCATCATGGCGAATCAGATTGCATTACAAGGGTTCAGGCAAATCAGGTGGTACTGTGACTTGGATTTGTTTCTGCTGGTATTCAATCCAACACCGAGAAGAAGAGGCCGCCTTCTTTGGTGTTGTTCATGTTTGGTTTGCTTGATCTACAATGGACGAATCACATCTACATGAAACTGAAGCCAAAAAATTGTCATCAGTGGTGTGATCTGATCTGTTCTGTCTTTTTAAGATAAGATGGATCAGAAGAAGAGACCTTTTTATGATGTGAATAATAACAGATATGGAATTATGGATCCACTCTGAGTCAATGGCTGGTTTGTACTTTTGAATTTGTTTATTTCTGAGTTGGGTTTTGGGCTAATAATTTTAGAAACCATGTCTAATTTACTTACTATACGTAGGTGCATTTAGGCCCTATAAAAAATGCTGTAATATTTGGTTCATCTTCTGCTTAAGCTAAACTGTCAACATAAGATGAAACTAATTAGAATTTGAGCTATTATGTGCTTTTAGAAGTATAGTAAAGGGAGGGGAGGGGCGAGAGAGAGCGAATTTTTTTTACCTCTTCTACATCTCCATTTGAAATTACAAAAATCGAACAGTTTGTATAAAAACTTTCCCCTTCCCCTCTTCGTTCTTTTGTTTTCATCATGAAAGATTTTTTTTTTTAAATTTGATATTTCTCTAATTAGATATGTATATTATACTGAAGCTTTTCTTTACCCTTGATGGCACATTAATAAAATTAGTACCAGTTTAAGCTCACCAAAAAAAAGTTTGTGAATTGAACTTCAAAAGTTATTTAGATTTAAATGATTAATTTCAATAATTTATTTTATTCTATTTAACAAGTTTAAGCACTTACGTTCCTTGTTTTTAATTTGTGGGGCATTTTTTTGGTAAAAAAATATTAAAAAAGTAAGTACACCAAAAGAGTACCTTTTTTTCACTTCTTAATATCAAAACAAAATAAATTAAAAAAAATAATAGGTTTGGAGTGTAAACTCTGCTCTCATCAAGCATATTATGACCAATCATTCGTCAAATAGATTGATTATTTTTTTGAAATTAAACTCTCTAAACCTCTGAGTGCGAGCTTGCTTTACCTGTAAAAATCTTTTCTTAAGATGATTATGAAATTATTTCAAATTCCTGATCAGGCGCCTTTTGACATTGTGTGCAAACAATTGGGCTTATTGTTGCAATTTCAAAAAGAAACTACATAATCTGTCTAAACTTCACCAAATAGCGCACTTTGATATAAATTCAAGGTACATATCAATTGCAGATATCTGTAACCGTTGACAAATGATAAAACACAGTACAAGCAGCATTCCAATTGGATTGGCAAAGAAGGGGGAAAAATCAAGGGGACAGAATCAAGCAAGAGAGATCCATCTGGCATCCCGTGTCTCCACATAGTGACATGATGTACGGCCCACTGTGTGGCACGTGTCTCACTCTGAGCTCACATAAGGAAGCATGAAAGCTTGTGTGGGAATATATACTGGATTCTGGGAGAATCCCACACAGAGAAGGAGCAAAAATTATAAGCTCCTGTAGGTCAGGTCTAAGATCTAATAGTTAGATAATCTAGTGTACATTTGATTTTTGTTTTCAAGTATTTTTAAATTTAAGTTATAAAATAAAAAGAAGGTGTGTTTTTTTATTATTAAATAATATGTGTATCAATTTTATTTATAATTAAGGGAGAACTTCATGTATAGTTTTCAATAGAAATATTTGAGGAGGAACTTCGAAATTACCTATTTCTCCTTCTAAAATTTATTATATCATATTTTCCCTTCTGAATCAAAAGCTTACAAATCTATGCAAGTTATTATATTTTATATTAAAACTCATTTTGAATTTATAAAGTTCTCATTTTTATTATTTATTAAATAATTAAAAATATATAACTTATGTAAGAGAAATATTAATTTTCTAATTGACCCGTTTGTAAGGACAAATGAATCATTTATCTATTTATGACGTATACATGGTGTTATTTAGGCATACTCTTGTATATGTATCACAAGGACGGAAATGAACCATTTTCCTCACAAACCGACCACTCAAAAGATTGAGTATTTCTCTTACACATGCTACATATTTTTTTTTTCATTTTTTTATTAAAGGATAAAAATAAGAACAATATAAATTTAAAAATCGGTTAAATTTGCGAGTTTTTGACATTTAAAAGTATAAATATGATATTATGAATTTTAGAAGGAAAAGATACATAACTTTGAGATTTTTGAAATTTTTTAAGGGCAAAATACATATTTTTGAAGGCAAGAAAATTTGAGGTACATTGAATTACCTTTCTTTTTTTCATCTTTCTTATGTTATCTGTATCTATGTTTATACATAAATTCGTGTTGTCCATGTAGTATTTTAAACCTAGCGTCTCTACAAATCTTTTACCCACTATTTCTCTCTTCTTTCCTTTTTGTTTGGTGTATGCCAACGCCTTTAAGTACTCAATCATAGAGCCCAACATGAAGCAAGGTTGTGGGAGGTGGGGTTTGGTATGCTTAGGAGATGGTAGATACCCTTTTGGCCTTTCAATGCTTTTATGATTGCCAACTTTGATCATACCATTTATCACATAAATGATTTATCATGATATATTTCAACAGTGTTTGTCCCATATGAAAGCAAATGATACGGAGCAAGTTTTCGAGAATTTTACAGGCCTGGACCGCCTGGTAGACAAAAAATAAAATAAAAAGTAGGTTGGAAGAAATCCATGAAATGAAATTCGTATTTTGAAAACTTTCTGTTTTGAAAACATTGGAAAAAATACATGAATCTTTCACATATCCACTATTAGTGAAGAAACTTACTGAGTAATTGATTCTTGGTTGAGTTCCTACTTCAAAAAAAAAAAAAAAAAATTCTTGGTCGAGTCCAATCAGGTAGGTTCAGGCCTAAATCCACAAGAGATTTGCATTGGATAGCATAACTAATTGCATCGCACAGCATGAGCATGCCTTAGCTTGGTATGAGAGAAATATTAAACTGTATTGTTGGCATTTGCACAACAAATTCACATTTGAACTCAAACCAGTGAACCTAATTAGACTCAAATAAGTGAACATAGCTCAAAATCAGTCTTTGATATAGTAACCAAAAAAATATCTTCTATATAAGAGGTTGCAAGTTCGAAATCCAAATAAATATTCTCTATAAATATTAAATAGTTGGGATAAATAAGTGAACGTAGCCATCACATATTAATTGCAATGGTGAGCTGTTTATAACCGACTGATTAGTGATTAGGACCAAAATTTGTTTTTGTTAACAAAATTAAAAAACATTCTAGAAGCGAAATAATTTGACCATTGACTCTTATGCTGTTCTGCAAGCCAAGTTTCTGTCTTACGTTAATGCTGATCAAAGAGATCGGTTCATGTCAAAAATAGATCTTCTCCAATCTCTTTCTATAAGAAGTTTAGTTGGGTTCAAATTCTATCAATTATAAAAAAGTTACAAAACCTAGGAGGCTAGGAGAGTATGAAAGGTTCTTTCCTTTAATTGCAATTAAGAACAAAAGCCACTAGAGCCTCCTTTCTTCATGTTTGGTTCTTAATTTTTTTTTTTTTACCCTTTTAAACAAAATATTTCCTTCATTTAGTTTTTCTCGTTTATACTTGCCAAGTGCCAAATTTTCTGCATTTTTTTTTCTTTAAAAAAGACAGAAAGTACTTGAATCATAGGCAATCTCATATACACAATTTTTATGTACAGAACAAGTTGATGGCAATAATTATTTGAAAGAAAATGCAGCGTGATGCCTCCACTCTGTTTGCAACTTTCACTGAGAAACACAGCCTATAAAAATTTAAATTTTGAAAAACATGCCTATCCTCTTCATGTTTTCTAGTAATGAAAACGCCTCCACAATATTATAATTGAGCCATCCAATTTCAAATAAATATCATTTGTTTTCCTGTATTAATTCCATGCATTTTTGTATTATTACATGTCAAAAATTCTATATTCCCTCCATTGATTCTGTAGATTAATTTCTAAATATATATTTTGCAACAAAAAAATTATATAATAGTCTGACTCCTCCAGAAATAATATTCCATAGGTTTTGAAGCAGGTAACACTCTCAACATATATAGTAGTCTGACTCCTCCAGAAATAATATAAATCAGACAATTACTATAGTAACACCTGAACTGAAACTGACGACACCGCATATCAGTATGACAGCAATAAATTTCGGTGTTTTTTTTTTATTCTGTCAGAACAACAACACGACAGATATGGCCCGTTATTTTGTCCGTTTGTACCAATTCCTCTTTTATTAATTGCTTTGTCTTTCAAAAAACTTTCAATGAGATATGAATCAAGGTACGTAGAAGAAGGTGAAGTTTAAGATTGACTGAAACAGAGACAAGATACAGAGAGATCATTCTCTCTCTAGCTTATAGGCCCTCAACAAAGCCTATACAAAATGGTCAAATATTCTGTTGCTGAGATTAGAAATTATATTTCTTGACATAGAGTCTAACAATGAAATATGGCTGAAACTCATGAGTTCGAAATTCTTTGTTGTAATAACAGTGGTATTAAATAGTTTTGTGGCTTGACTTTCAATCTTTATTAGAAAAAAAATCTGGATGAAACATAAAATGCATAATTTGTAGAAGCTGAAATTTAAATTTAAATCTTCTCAACTATGAAGTGGAATTCGAACCACTGAACAAATACACATTTAAGCTGAATTATATAAGAAATTTCAAGACAATAAAACTAAATTAAATTCAAATATATATATATATATATAATTAAAAAAAATTAAAAATCATAAATTTGATTAAGTATTCTTAACTTACATTAAGATGAAATGACATTACTTGCAACATAGACAAGGTCATATATAATCCAGTCCCAAATTAATTGATGCCTTCTTTTTTTTTCCTTTTGTCCTGTTGCATTTTTTTTATGTCATCTTCATGACTAGAAGATGCTAGTACTATATTGATATCTTGACCGTGGCAACGATTAGAGTAGATACTAGATCTTCTTGTTGGTTGCGTTGCCGTTTTAGTTGCCATCAATTTCTATACTAATTTACCAATCCTTTACCGGCTACCCCTCCCAATTAGAATCTCTTGATTGCTTATATCCCCTTTTAGATTTTTACCTCACCTCCTTTTAATGTATATATGAATGGTTGTAGAAAGAACTGAATCTCTACAAATTAAAGCTCTCTCTCTCCTCCCCTTGTGATTAAGGTGGTTGAGCGTGTAAGCTAAGAGAATATATACCTCTCTCTCTCTCACCTTTTCCTTCAGTTGGGCACAGATACATAGAGAGAGAAAAAGGGACACACATCTATATATCCCAAGCATATGCTGAGATCGTCAATCCAAGTATAGGAGAAGGGTCACGGAGTACATGTATTTAACGAGGTAAACATCCCCCCCCTCTCTCTCTCTCTCAGACACACACACTGGAACACTCACCATACACTTGCGCTTGCATAAGCACGGGCACAGTTCGTCATTATTTCGAGGTAGATTTTTTATACCTAAATTTCTTGATTTTTTTATATAACAAGTGAAAATTAATTTCCATTCATAAGCTGATCAATCCTTTTCCCCTTTATCTTTAACATGTAAGATTGTACAAGTACATTATTCGATCAGAAATCATTATGAATTTCTAAGTATAGGAAATTTCCAATGCATGAAAGGTTCTTAATTTCTTTTTAAGATTTATTTTTCTGAAGAACTTCCCATTAATTGTGAATTATATCTTTTCGCCCTTATTATAAGTACTACCTATCATGAAAGCATGATTCTATTTTTCGGTATATAACTATATATACTCAAGCAATTCTGTTGTATACTTTTCAATTCTGCTATTTCCTCTGTTGCCTCCATAAAATGCAGTATGACCATAGCAGCAATAACAATAACGATAGCAATATGTCATTGATAACTAACCATTGCATATTTTTAAAAATTAAAATCCGGTAGAAGAAAAGGTCCAAGTAAGCCACAAAAGAATTGCCAGGTAGACAATTCTTTGGAAAAAAAAAAGAAAGAAAGAAAGGAAAGGAAAGGAAAAGGATGAAAACACAATAACAGAAACAATGATGACAACAACCATGATAACAATATTAATCAATTTATATTATCATAATGAGAACAACTAGCTCCCTCTCTATATCTATGTTGTCATAATCCATGTCCTATTTGCATGTGATATGCGTTCTCTTTTCAATTACTCAGCACCCTTGTAATTTATATTATTCTAACAAATACCCCGCTTTTGCTCCTGCAGATCAAAAGCCAGATTGATTGATTGCTTGACAAATTAGAGAAAATTAGAGAAAATTAGAGAAAGAAATATCTATGATGGCTACTACTAGTTGGAGATGATAGCTTGAACAGGTCAGTATATTACTGTTCTATCTTAAACATGCACAGTTTTTTAGTGCCGCCTTTTATAACCCACAAGCCACAAGGCCCCAACTGATATTTATTTCTCCAGAATCGTACATTCTTGTGAGAAACATTTCTATGCTTGATCTATATATAGTGACTTATACTATGGTGTAGGTGTAGGTGTCAGCAGGAACTGAACTCGAAAATTTAAATTAGAAGTTAAAGTTTAACTACTAAACTACAAACACATATTTAACTACTAAACTCGAAAATTTATTGTTTGTGCTATAAATTAGAAGTTAAAATTTAACTACTAAACTCGAAAATATATTGTTTGTGCTATAAAAACAACGAATTATTTTTGAATTATATCGTATAATGTCCCAACATGAATTAATGTGTAGGTTAGACTGAATTAATCCTGAATTACAAAACTGTTACTATGCTCCCAAATCTCTGCCAAGCAACATTTCTTGTGACTTTTTTTACACTTGAAGAGTTCGTCGATCTAACTTTGAAAAGGGTCATTTTGCAAAATTTTCGGAGAACTCCAAATTACATGCCATCTAAGCAAATCGTTAAATCAAATTGATATTTCATACGTTGAGCTTCAAGACTTTAAAAATAATTTAAGTCATCAAGCATCTTTATGGCAAAAAATATATTTAACTTTTAACTAATTAATAAATGTTCATCAATTAATTAATGAGTGAGATTCTAATTCAACGTATGAATTAATATTTTATTGTTATCAATTAAATTTGTATCTATTTTTTAAGTTACATTCTATTTATTAACATTTGTCTTATTTTAATTTTTTTTTTCCTTCAAGACGTATTTTTATTTTAGGAACGAAGTCTGAAAATATATAGCTCTTAGCATGTCCTCTTAAGTCTGATTTTCAACTATAGCCTACTACACACAATCGAGTTCTTATGACTCCATTTAAATATTTTTCTGAATAAAACATCATCAAGTGATGCCATTAATACGGCCATCACAACCATCTAGCCGAAAATAATCTTGACGGGCATGAATAAATATATATCAAGTTGGAAATGTGACTTCAATAACATGAAAAACGAGGGTAGAGATGCAAATTTACACTTTAATTAAAGTCGGAACTTGGTGCATGATGGTCTTTCCCTTGACAAATATTGCTGGAGGTCCCATATGTCCTCCAATATTGCCTTTTTTATTTCGCATCCTTTGGTGATCTTTTAGTAGTGCAATGGAGAATAAGAGAGGGAAGAGGATGTGTGTGGGTGGGTGGGATGGGTGGAATTCATATCACCCGAGGTAACATAAATTTTGAGTTTGGATATGGACCATCTGATCTTCTTTGGCACAAATATTAAAGGGTCCTGTGCGTTACACCTGTGACCGGATTGGCCGGATCGCTAATTGGACGTCCATATATAAACTCAAAATTTGGGTTACTTTAGGGGATTCAGGCCCGGGTGTTGGGGGGGGGTCCGTTAACCCACCGAAACCTCATTTAAAGTTAACCTGATCATGGATCTCGGAATATGCCAAAGACAAATCTACTTGAAGAATTACAAATTTTCCCATATACATTTTGCTTTGCAAAATTATCGTAATTTTCATGATGAAATATACGGTGACTTAAAAAAGACAAGTAAAAAAAATCAAAATATTTAGCTGAATTATAGCTAGGTTATTTTTTTTCGTTCTCTGATTAATTCGGTTTAAAGCTTGCAACCATCTCAATTTAACGAGCACAACCGGTTTTTTTTTTTTTTTTTAACACTCATTTGATATACATGAGGTTAAATGTTAATGTTTTCATAGAAACAACATTCTCCCAATATCTTTTATTTTCCTCTTCTCAATTGAAATATCAAAATTACAAAATTTACGACATTGCACACATAATTGAATATAAAAGGGACTAATTATACCAAATCCGACCTGATGGTGACTCTCCAAAGTCCAATCTTAGCTAAAACCAACACAATTCAGGGGATCTTCAATTTATTCTTACAAATCCTTATTTTTGGATTTTTGCTTCCTTAAAAAGTGGCCATAATTTGTGTAATTAGTCCGGATTGCCTTTGTCACAAATGTGGCCAACATGCTTTATTGCCAACATAGATCATGTTTGTTTGTGCATATTCTCTTCTATTTTTTTGCACAATTGGAAAGCTATGCAATACTAAATTCGTTTAAAGGAATCAATTTATAAAAATGAATCTAAACTGTTGATCATGTTCTATAGCACAGAAACTATTTGCTTATAAGAAATTATAATATTCGAGTTTATTTGATACAAGATCAAAAAGAAAAAAAAAAACACACATTACAGTGGTAACCAAATCTTTTTCTACTAATCAAACTCTAAATTTTATAATTTTTGACAGATACATATTGCTAGTGACGAAAAACAAATTTAACAATTTATTTTTATTATTTGAAATTTAAGAAATTAAATTATCAGTGCAATAAATAATATCTTGAGTTATTGTGATATGCCATAAAACAAGTTAAGAAAAAAATTGAATTGGTACCGGAAATGGATCAAACTCAATATGTGAAATTGTTGGATGAATTATTCTTGGGTCATATAATCACAATCAGATCTCACCCAAAAAATGGGACCTATCAGGGCAAAGTCTCCATTAACCCAAGTGGAGGTCATGTCATGCTGAGACCAATATGAACATAAACAGGAAAAAAAAAGATGTTTTTTTACATATAACCTAATAAATTAGTGACATTTCCTAATTAGTTGAATGCCAATTTTTACATATAACCTAATAAAAATCAGCGAAGAATGAGTACTGTATTATGCCTCGTCATCATTTATCTTTCAAGTTTTGACATTCTCATTGTATTATTGATGTTTTTGAATGTCAATTTCAACCTTTTTTTGGCTGTAAAAAAAAAAAATTATGACAACACTAACATATATTTTTTTTCTTCTAAAAATTATATATAACGCATAATCGACATAAATATCTATCCACAAGTTATGCTAATTTTATTATTCATTATAGAATAGAGTTTCCACCCACTCAAATCCAAAAGTGACTTAGATTTATTTTAAACCTATTATTAATTAGTTGGAAGTGCTAGTTGTACTCTCTTTTTCTAAGTAAAAGTTAGAGATTCAGTCACAACTATTTAATATTGGCAAATTCTTCTATGCACCTAAGGACCTATTTGTAAAATGAGCATATTTTCATTTTCAAAGTTCAAACAGTCGATCCGACGGTTCAACATTATCTCCATATTAAAATGTACTTGGAGGTCAAATTTTACATTTTTTTGAATTTTTTACTATTTATTAAGATGGGTACAAAATTCAATGGTCAGAATTTGACTAGTTTTGTAAAATACTTAATAAATGGTAAAAAAATTCAAAAAAATGTAAAATTTGACCTCCAAGTACATTTTAATATGGAGATAATGTTGAACGGTCGGATCGACTGTTTGAATTTTGAAAATGAAAATATACTCATTTTACAAATAGGTCCTTAGGTGCATAGAAGCATCCCTCATATTAATATTTACAAAAAAAATTCAATCGAATTTTAAACCTGTAACATGAAAATTCTAACTGCATCCTTATGAGTTCTAATTCTATTTTTTTAATTCTAACTATTTTACTATATATAATTTTCTACTTTTAGAATAAAAATATTGTGCCTAGCACCCCTGCAGTCACCACCACCACTCTTCGCACATGCCCGCACACGCACCTTACACCACCGCATCCATACTCTGCCCACGTATAGTAATTTGTACATAGGTATTATACTTGAACTACTAAGTGCATAACCATAACTTATTTCACTAAGTGCATAACCTTAACTTATTTCGGTATGTTTAACTTGTATATTTAGGTGTATTATTTGAACTATTCAGTATTTAAACATGCACATTCATATGTTTACACTCAGATTATTCAGTATTTAAAGTTAAAATGTCTAGAGTCTAAACCTACATAGTCAAGTATTTGTACAATTTATGAACATGACTGTGCAAAAATTTATGTAATAATTAAAATTTTGAACATTAATTACGGATATATAAAAAAATCTGATACAAAGGTAAGAAATGAATAGCAGGGAGAGAAATTTTGCTAAAAAAAACGGTTGCTGAAATTCAACGACATATATGCATGAGATATAAAATTTCCTCATTATTACATTTGACGAATTATTCAAAATTTTCTTTGCTCTTTATTTACAAGCTTATATATATTCCTTACTAACTAAAATTAAAAAATAGCAATCAATAGATATACACTGATTACAAATGCAAAACTTATATATCTAGAACAATGAAGATAAGCATGTTTTGCATATATAAATACCTAGAAAGAAATTTGCACGATAAAAATTAATTTGACTATTGGGTTTGGATATTTTTCCCCGGAAGAAAAATGGTAGCTCAACTTATAATGATGTTCACCTTTTTTAACTCAATATGTTCTTACTAAGATTCCTATCTATATTTCACCAAATAGTTTGCACGGACAAATTTTAATTTTAAAATTCATACGAATCAAGTGTACACAAATTTTGCACGGATCGTACGACTCTAATCGAAAATCAGACCAAATTTGATCCGATACTCGTCAGACCATCTCCATTCCTATTACTATTAAATATTAATCCTTGATGACCACAATGCACGTTCATTTTAACAATACACGGAGCAACTTAATCGAAAAAACAGAGCAATAAATGAAACTTGAGAGGCAGTAGATTTGGGATGGAGCAAAGCATAGTGATTTGTGAGAGACAAGCGATCACTTCAACAGGAGATGTGGTCCAAGACTCTGTGTGAGTGACTACTGAGGTTTCTTTCATTCACTCTGTCTCCCATCTCAAATAAAAAATTGATTTTTGAGTTTTACCTACAAAAAGGTTGAAGCCTCCTTTTCAACTTTTCATATGTCTCATGCCCCACCAGCTCTAAGAGAGATATGGGTCAGTTTTACAAAAAGGACCCTCCTAGTAACATAATTTTGGTCTTATTGTTTAACAAGTGAATTAAAATTAAAATGAAATAGATGAAAAATTGAATTGTCCTCGTTAGTGAAGTTGGTTTATTTTAAAATAATTTGTTTAATTCATTAAAATATATTCAAGCACTTAGATTACCATCCTTCACTTGCCAAGAACATGCTTAAAAAAACTTGTTTTGTAATATGGATTTCCCAAACAACAGAATTCATTGGGTTACATTTGTCTTCAAAATGTTGGGCTAAAAGTCCATTTTCTTCTTTTTATTAATAAATTATTTGGCAGCCTCTGCCAATTCATCAAAAAAAGTGCATTTTCTTGGTAGACAACTAGACATGCAACAAGAAATAACAACACTTGCAAATGATCAGATTTATTTGATTTTAGTTACTTTCTTCTGGACTAGATATTTGCATTTTTGGAACATTTCATGACGTGTTTTATAGCCCTGCAAAGAAGTTCACATGCTTCAGTATGCTAAAATGTTTTGGACAATTAATCTATGTTAATCAGACGGTTATAATTTAACTTAAAAGTTTACTGTTAGTGATATTAGAGTCATTTATGTATAAATATTGTCTACTTAATGTATGTTTTAATTAAATTTCAATCCATAGAATCAATAGACCCGAATCCATCAGGCCCACATATATCCTGGATTCTCAATTGTTACAATCTAAAAGCAAATAGATTTATTACAGAAAGCAAAAATTAAATATCTTTATTTGTTCATATTCCTCTTGGTTTGTCAACTAACACTAATATTAGAACAGGAAGCAGAGGCATGTGCGGTTTTTCTTTTCTAATCATAGGTGCATATAGGTAGAGTGACTGTACAACTGATATTTCTTATTTTACCGGGGTACAGTTGATATTTTGGCATTTTGCAAAAAGGAAAGAAAAAAAGAAGTTAAACCCTTTTTAAAATTGAAACAATTATAAATCGGGGCTTACGAAGCGGATGATTAACCCCACTTATTGTTCTTCATTGTAGATTTTGAGGAAGTTACGAGCAGAAAGAAACTTAAAATTTTTAAAATAGAAAGAAAAATCGAAGGGGGTCTGATGTTAGTTGAAAGAGGAGCACAAGTCAGTGATGAAGTATATGAAACTTGGATCGAAACCAGACACTTTCTACACAGAGGAAGCTACCAGGTTTGTACCTATAAATCAAAGAAAAAAAATATTGACCACAAAATAAAAGAGAAAACTGAAGCAATTGTTGTTGCTTTTCTGCAGGTCTGTTTTATCTGAAGTTCCAACTGACATCATCATACAAATTAACAACACCAAGTACCATTTACACAAGGTAAACTCTCTTTTCACAAAAATATACTCATTGTTTTAGTAGAAAAGTGGCACAAAATACTAAGCCAATCCATAAGAAATGGAAATTGAACTCAAGTGACCGATATTCGAGCTCAAGTTCTAAATATTTTTTTTTGTAATACTAGTACCTCAAAGTAAAAAAATTTACAATCACATTTGTTGGAAGTTTGTAGTATACAATAGTTTATGAAGTCACACTGAACAAATTTAAAATTTAAGTCAAGTTTTTTTTAATTATTTATATATCGATCAGAACATGAAGAATGCAAAATGTTAAACGCTTTTATTGAAAAGCAAAGCATCCAATCATAACAAAACTTCTATATTCTTACAATTTAACTTTTGCAAATTAAATAGAAGAAGAGAGTGCTTCTTGATTAAAGTTTCTAAAGCATATCTTTAAGTACAATGTATCACATTATAAAAAAAAAAAGCAATCATCAATTACATAATGTAAGCAGCCTAATCATAAAGGACCTGAAATCAATATTTAACTAATTACAATAAATAAAAAGGTCTCTACTTTGTAACTTCTGTAGAAGCGTGGCTTCCAAAAAGAAAAAAGAAAAGAAAAAGGTAGATGCTCTCTGATCAAAAGTCTAAGCTACTATTCTGACTAAAATACTGAGAAAAAAAATTCAGAAAAAAGAGAGCTCCTAACTCCTTTCTTTAGCCTACTCCTTTTTCTTTCTCTTTTTTTATTTAGCGTGACGATCACAACCCAATCCAACTATACTCTAAAGAGCTTTAGGATGTACTAGATTATACATCCAGCTCAGGTTGACCCAAACCACTACCTATACTGGTACCATTGTTCTGATAACACATGGAATCAAATGATTGCTACAAATCTAGTTATGTACCACTTTACATAGCTTTGGTTAAGGTCACATGATTCATAATTATATATAATAATAGATATGGTTTAATCAAACTTCAATGAGTACTCCACATGCTGTGGCTAGTTTGTAATCATCATCAGGGACTTATTTTAATATAATCTAAGGATTAATTTTAATAGAACGTAAAAGTGATACTTATCTAGTCATCAGGCTAGTAATGATGAGACGTGATCGCTTAAAGTTAAGAGAACAATATTAGGTTGATTAAAGTAATAGACAAATAGCATCATGATATTGTACCATAGATTAATGTGGTGTGCCCACTGCAATTCTTGATTGTAGCTGTATAAAAATTCATATTAGTATTATGAATATGAGAATCATTTTGAGAAGAATAGTTAGTTCAATTATCACATATTTTGTGTTCGTGTGGAGTGAGCAATACAAATAACTGACTGCAATTATTTTTTAGTACAATCATGCAGCAATATTCAGAAAATTAAATTAAAGTTATGTGAAAGTAATCAATCACAGACTATTCATAAAATAATGGAGTAAAACATTTCAAATAAATTAAATTATAGTTCCCACTTTGTGGATTTAGTTTGCTTATTGAATGATGATCACTTAATTTCACAAATGTGGTCATTGCGGTATCCAGCTCCGCATAAAGTACATGCAACATGAACAGCTAGTATCCCTATCATACATATTAATCCACAGTTCATTTTCAATTGGAGTTGACAACCGTTTCAGCAAATGCCTGGTGATATCTTCAACTGGAATTCACCTATTTTTGTACCTTAAAGTCCAAGAGATAAGTAAAAAAAAACTGAAGGACGAACTGCAACTTTTCAATTTCTCTTTGTAACGATTTTCAATAGTGCAACCTCTTGATTTCAGGCCTTTTATTGCATATATAAAATGTAGTTCCCTCTCCTCCTCAAATGCGGTCTTCTTCAGCAACTCTGCTCCACCCCTTCATCCCCTACTGATGAGCGGGCCCTGCCGTTTTGCCTCTCTCTCCATGACATTCCTGGAGGCCATCAGGCCTTCGAGCTGTGTGCCAAGTTTTGTTATTGCATCTCGATCAATGTTAGTGCGCACAATTTCGTACCAGCCATTCTGGCAGCCAGGTACCTAAAGATGACCGAATTGGTTAGCAGGGGTAATTTGGTTAATAAACTAGAGAGCTTTTTCGATTCATGCATTCTACAGGGATGGCGGGATTCAATTGTGGCACTGCAGTCTGCCTGGCAATTCTCGGGTTGGGCTGAGAACCGCATTGTGCAACCCTGCATGGATTCTATTGTAGAAAAAATATTGGTACATCCATCTCAGGTTAGTCAAAAGAGCGGCATCTTGCATTTTATAGATTGATGGTTCTAGGTCTTACAGACCTGAATCCATATCCTCTGAGGTAACAGAATATTTCTGTTTAGATTTGGACCGTTTGATCGGAATTCGGGTCAATCTAGCCCAAGGTGAAACGCACGGGGCCCCTCTAATATTCGTGCAGGTTCTGTTTGGACGGTCTGGATCCGAACAGAAATATTCTGTTACCTTAGGTGATACGAATTCTTACAAACCTTCGTATGCACCGTCTCCTGGTACAAACCAGCATTCCTTATAGGCAAATTCTTAAAAATCATGTGCTCCTAATGTAGGTAACTTGGTCATACACGTATACTAGACCAGACTATGCAAAGAAACAACACCAATCAGTACCAAAAGACTGGTGGACTGAAGACATATCAGATCTCGATCTCGACCTATTTCGCTCTGTAATATACACCGTCCGATCCACCAAGGCTCTACCACCAGCATTGATAGGCGAGGCACTCCATGTATACACATGCAAGCATCTTCCTGACCCGCTTTACACTGAGGGATCCCAGCCCGAACCTGAACCTGAAGAGATGCTGGTCAAACAGAGGAGGATCCTTGAGTCCATTGTTACCATGTTACCACCAGAACCGGGTTCAGTTACTTGCAAGTTTCTGTTGAGGCTGCTGAGAATTGCTAATTATATAGGTAAATATTCTTTACAAATCACGAAATTTATAATTTTGCATGTATGACACATAAGTTCATGTTCATGTTCATGTCTAGTCATGAAATCTTACTACCATCAATGCAAACAGGAGCCTCTTCTTCTACCAAAGCTGAACTGATAAAACAATCAGGAAGGCAACTTCACGAAGCAAGTGCAAAGGACTTGTTAATTCCATCACAATCTGATCCAACAACTTACGATTTGGGTGCAACGGAGGCAGTCCTTGAAGGCTTCCTAGCACAGTTCAGACGCCGGCCATCAGATCCAGCTGAAGCACGGCAGATGGGATCCGCAATGGAACGTGTGGCGACTGTGTTTGACTCGTTCTTGGAGATGGTGGCAAGAAGAAATTTGGATTTACCGGTGTCAAGATTTATTGATATGGCTGAGGCTTTGCCAGATGTTGCAAGGAAGCAACATGATGGGCTGTATAGAGCTATTGATACCTACCTCAAGGTAATTTGTTAGCATGAATCATTTGCAAATGCAAAAAATTGTCATTAGAAGAATCAGGGTTTTTTTTTTCTCTTTGCAATTCGCTGAAATGTAAAGCTTTTTTTTTACTATTGCTTGGCAATAAACATAAGCATAAAACCACACTTGTGAACATGTGTGCATGAATAATGAATTACACAGAGATTACACAGACTGAAAAACTGATATATATGACTTAAGAATGACAAAACTCGATTAAATTTTAGTGAATGATGTTCACTATATGCCATAGGATGACTGCTCTGTACCTACCAGGTACCTCAACTTGATCTAGACCTAGTATCACCAATATGCACAAGGCCTAATTAAGCATCTTCTTTTCATTAATTGACCAAGCTAAGAAAAAAAAAGACGGAAGCTCGCGTCATTCCTTTTTTTTCCTTCTTTTCATGTTAACTAGGAGCATGCTGAGGTCAGCAAAGCAGAAAGAAAGCGGCTCTGCCGAATGATCGACTGCCGAAAACTATTACCAGATACCCGTGCAGAGGCCATCTGTAATGACCGGATGCCGCTCCGTACAATTGTTCAATTACTCTTCGTAGAACAGGAAAGATCATCTACAGGCAATGCCTTGAACGTTAGTACAGTAATACACGAAGAGCCAAGGAGATCCGAGCAAGCATTGAGAGAGCAGGGCCCACAGGAAAAAGGGGTAAGCATAGATGTGCCTGCCATGTCCAGGTCTTTGTCAGTTTCTAAAGCAGTGAAGAAGAAACAGTAGGTAACAGAGGGTAGTGGGAGCAAATCTACAATATACGTTGCCATTTTTGTTGAAAAAATATTGAAGATTGTTGATTTGTAGCTCTGCTGCAAGAAATTGTTTGTACCCTTTGGTCAGAAGAAAAAAAAATGGAATGTTCTCATTTTTCAAAATTCAATGGCCATGTTCAACATGTAAGGTGCAAAACTTAGCTCTGAAAATGCGCATCCCCGAAGTACAAACGAACTGTTCTTCGAATAACCAGTAACCACATAAGAGCTAACAAAATATTGCACAAAAAATAGGAAGAGGCATTTCTTTTTTGAGTAAAAATAAGGATCAAGTTTTTATTTGTATATATATTGATGGCTGAAAGAAGTTCAGGTTTTGACTAAAACCTGTTACGCACAAACATGTTAACTAAGACTCAAAACTAAAAACCAAAAGCAAACCTAAGAAAATCATAAAAACCTGGACTAAAATAAAGGGAAGTCAGATAACAATAAAACAAAAACTGAACAAAAGAATAAAGAAAACCAAAGGAAACCAAACTTGAACAGTGAGTGAAAGAGAAAGAGATCAAGACATTCTTATTACAGTGAGTGAGTCACAGCACGGTACGTGGTCACGCGAGTCATTAAAGATAAATCACCCCCGGTGACTCTCGTGATTTTTCATCAAACAGTGAATTTTGAATAAATTTGAAAATAAAAAGGCATGTGAATCACCCCGGGCGAGTGTGCATCAGGGATTGGGGTTACCACACGTGACCACACATAATTAACATGACCAGTTACGACGTGACTAACATGTCATGAAAATTAGAGTTTGTTGACTTTATTATTTTTCAAAGTTTATTTTATAATAAACTAATCAAGCCAAATACAAACGGTTAAATATTATTATGCGTTCATTGTTTGACATCTTGATATATATAAAATAAGCTCTAAAAATCATAAAATTTTAAGTATCTCATCTCTCAAGAATAAACATGATTAACTGTTTGGATTCAATATTTGAGTTTCTAATTTTGAATTATAAATAAAAAAGTGAGGTTGTGGCATCGAAAAAATTGCTCAATTATGGTATTTGTAATTGTAGTGAAAAATATTTGTAGTTTCGAAATATAACAGAGATATACATGAAATTGTGTCTTATGAGTTTGAACAAAGAATACAATATGGACATTTTTTTTTAGTAAAAGATTTACTTATGTTTAAAAATGAAAATATAGAGGCAACATTTGTTCTTGGCTCTTTGCAAAGGAAATGGCAATCAGAAAATTAAGCGGCTGCAGAGATAGACATTAAAAGAGGATTAAGAGGTCATTATAAAAAAAATAGAAAAAAAAATCACATTTTATAAGAAAAAAAAAAATTGTGGTAAAAGATTAAGAGTATTACAAGATACGTACTGGAAGAAAAAAAATACACTTTTAATAAGAATCAGCCCAAAAGCACAATAAAAGAGGGAATAGAATAAAGAAACGAACTAAAAAAACAAATAGAAAGTAAAAGCAGACAGAAAACCACCATGATGTAGGAGTATTGTATTTTATATAGTTAAACTAGTTTAGTCATTTAAACAACAAAGGGGTGGTGGCGCAGTTGGCTAGCGCGTAGGTCTCATAGCTTCTGAGTAATCCTGAGGTCGAGAGTTCGAGCCTCTCTCACCCCAATATTTTTTTTCGTTATGATTTAAGTTCTACTGTATTTTTTGGGGCTACTTTTTGGAATTTCTAACATATTGCGGCCAACAGTAAACTCACTCATGTTCCGGTATAATGAAAGCAATTCGAGTTTTCGATTTAAAAATTGTTTTTGAACAAAATACTTTTCACAATAGATGGATTGATATAATGATTTTCAAAATTTGATACATCATTGATTTATTTTTACTTAAAAGAAGGGTGGATTTATTACAGCCATATCTTTATTTGAGGAAATTTCTAATGCCAACTGAATAAAACATATAATTAATTTTGACAAAAAAAAATTCAAATGAAATGATTGGAAGCGACTAACAGTCTCCCTCAAAAATTCCCTAAACGTCCCCAGGTAGTTATGCTAACTATATAGGAGGACCACTAACTACTTGGAGGACCGTCTATATTTGAAAAAAATTTACAACTGGTGTGCGCATGTATATATACTTATGCGCGCAAGTATTAATCTATAATATATCAAATATTCATAATTTCATACCTAAGACATCAAATATTTAAAAAAAAAACTGAACATGAACTTTCTTTTCTCTTTAATCAACTTTCTTTTCTCACTGAGTATTTCTAAAACAAACTGGACATCAACTTTCTTTCATATCAAATATTTCTAAAAAACTACTAATATCTAAAATTTTATTCATACTTACGCATTGAAGTGTGAATTGTTATATTGTAAAGTAACTTAAATCAATTAATATGTTTGGTACTTATATGTATTGTAGGTATTGGGAAAATTGTTCATACTTATAACTGAAATATGAATTGTTACGTTTGTTAATTTAACATTTTTTACAAAGGACTTTGGTTGGCGCTTGATTGTATTAATATGTAATGAAAAGTTTTGACACATGTGCATTGATGTGCGAATATTTACGTTGTACAGTATTTTTTATCAACATATTGTTAGAGAAATGTTTTTTGTTACAAATTTTCTTTTGGAGATTAATGATATTAAAATGTAATCTAGAAAGTATTCATACATATAACTTAACATATGAATATTTATATTGTAAAATATTTTATAAAGTAATAGTAATATTTAACAAATCAAATCAAGATGATAACAAATCAAAGTTTCATATAAACTAAATACTGAACACGTTTTACAAGATGTTTACTCAACATAAACCTAAGATATATATACTGGAAAACTGATACATGCTCATGTCAATCAACATTTTAATATAATAAAACTGCAGTATCAAATGATAGTTCATCTTCACTCGACGCTACTCTAAGCACTAACTCGACGACTATTTCATGGGTTCC
This sequence comes from Carex littledalei, assembly GCA_011114355.1. Classification (NCBI taxonomy): domain Eukaryota; kingdom Viridiplantae; phylum Streptophyta; class Magnoliopsida; order Poales; family Cyperaceae; genus Carex; species Carex littledalei. The sequence continues at coordinate 6,158,288 of CM022097.1, forward strand.
AACTCCAAAGCAATACCTGTTGCATTGGCACAGAGAGAATTCTGTCGGGTCAATACCAGTTCTGGAATGATACTAATATGGGCTTGTTGCGGTTAGGTTGGAGGTATGGACGACTTTGCCCCTGGAAAAATAAGCATATCAAAAATTAACATTGTATATATTTGGCATTGTTGTAAATTAATATTATATAAATAAATTTCTTAATGGAAATCACTTCCAGTTTTAAATTCCATTTGAACAAATGAAGTATCACGACTCCAACAACAAATACAAATTCAGTAAACTAAATAGTCTACTGATACACTTCCTATCAAACAAAATTACAAAATCAATTGAATTTGAAGGTTGCATGAAGTGAAATCGGCTGGATATGTAGAGTTTGCATGGATGCCTCCAACCTTTCAAACAGATTCAACACAAATAAGCTTTCATTGATTTCAATCTAATTCAAATAAGCTAAACTCTGGTTCTAATTTGAACAATAAAGCAAAGCACAGACCTTTGCAGCAACGACAATGACATAGCGGGGTTGTTCAGAGGAAAAGAACTCTTCGACAGCAGCCTGACGTGTCAGGTCCAGCTCTACTCGAGATTTGACGACAATGTCAGTGAAGCCAAGGGAGGCTAGGCAGCACTGCACAACCGACCCCACCAGACCAAGATGCCCCGCTACAAAAACTTTCCCTGATTTGTCAAAGAGGCATGATCACCTCAGTCAAGCGCTCCGGACAACGGAGACCATGCCGTGCCGGAGCCCAGACCGAAAAGGGTGAGGAAGAGGAGAATCGTCACGGTGGCGTGGGTCGGTGGAGAGTAAGGCGGTGGCGGATGAGCGAGGCGAGCGGGTCTCCGTCGCCATCGCAACCGTCAGCGTGGGCAGTCGGAGGCGACGAGTGGCGAGCAGTAGAGGAGAAGAACAGAGTTTTGGAGAGGGTTTTGAGTTGTGCTGAAATTTCATCTTTTTCTTTCTAAGAGGGAATCGAGCTGTTCTTTTTCAAAGTAGTTAGACTTTGACAGTTAGTGAGGGGACGTTTAGGGAACTATCAGGAGCGGGACGAAATCATTTTCAAAAAATATATATCAAACCCGGTAAAGGTTGGTATATTTAGAGAAATTATTTATAAAAGTGGGTATATTTAGAGAAGGGTGGATTATCATTTTTCAACAAATGTGCGGTAAAAACTATTAAGAATTTCTCGCACTAAGCCTCAGTTCACATTTTATTTTGTGTTTTGGCCCCGATTTATTGTTACTTAACCAACCACAATTCAAATGGTTGGACCAAATGCTCACAAAAGATGTTCGGCTTTGGCTATTCCTAGAATTTTTTTTTAATCTGAACCAACCTTTAGTCAAGTGGCAAAGACAATATTTTCTGTATGAAAAATCGCAGGTTCGAAATTCAAAAGAAACAATTCTTTATAGATATTAAATAGTTAGGTGGCTTGATCTCCAACCTTTACTCAAAAAATCTATCACAGAAACTATATAAATTAATTTAGAGAATCTTCATTTCTAAAATTAATTAGAAATTATAATTAAAAGTCTAATATAAATTTAGCAATTAACAATCAACAAATGAAAATCTATAATTTTTCCAACGTGGTAATTGAAAGTGCTTTCTTTTAAAGAAAGCTTACTAATTATGAAATTCTCATACACCCTAGAAATTGGACTCTTTTTTTGTCAAGTTAAATTAGAAATTAAAATAGAAAGTCCAATGTAGATACTCTTAGTTAGTCTTTATTAATCTGGTTCATGCAATTATGCCTCAATTACACTTTGATTAACCCCTTTACAACAGTTAGACAGTGTAATCTATTGCATATGATAATTCCTTGATTAATTAGGGTGTTTCTAATATTTCTTTTTTCTGAGAGAACTCTGATATTTCTTATAACAGCATTATTCTTGTCTTGATGAGATACAATCATACAAGGCAATTTTCCAGGACATACATGAATTCCAAAAAAATTACTTTGTATCATCGTATCCATGACTCTCGTCCCGTTCAAATGTTCAATGCCTTCAATTCTATCCTTTGGCTGGGATAGGCATTGTCAGTTTTGTTTGTAGAATTATTGGAAAATATGAAAGACTCACACTAGCACTGAAACATGTTGAGAGGTTCGTTTGTATCACTTTTATTTATTATTATTTTGGTGAGATTAATTAGTCACTATGGTACGCTTTACGTGTGATGTTAGAGGCTGAAGAGGTAGGATGGTTCACATTTGAATTTTAAATGTCTTTTAAAATGTGACAATTTATAATTTTGACAATTCTTTCTATCTTTTTTAATATTTTTTAATTAAGTTAGAGATGTACTATTGTTAAAATTATCAAAATTTGTATTATCAAGGATCCAATCCTAATTTTTTGGGCATCTTTTTTTGTGTTTATTTTGGATATTTTTTTCCGCACTTAATCGTTGAGAAATGTTGTCGTCTGCCCTTGATTTAATCGCTTGGGAATTTTTTTTTAATATTTTTTTAGCAGTTTATACGAAAAAGACCTGTGATGTCTCTACTGTGGTGTTCAAGAGTTTTGGTAAAGCGGCCATTAATAATTGTTATCTATACTGATTATCCGTATATTCAATTTGTACAATTTCATTTAAAATAAAATATTTGATGGACAGTATCCAACTTTGAAGTTTAAATGAGCTGATCCTCACATTGAAAAAGTTCAACAGTACACATCTCATTTTTGCCGGTTTTACATATTGTAATACAAAACTCATGATCTACCACCCCCCCCCCCCCTCTCTCTCTTTTGAAAAGCTTTGTAGGAGCTACCAAGTCCTCTCTCTCTCTCTCTCAGCATGGCAGCGGCTGCCAAATTTAAAAGTTATGAAGTCACAAATCAAAAGAAAGAATAGCTACAATACTACACTGACAAGTACCAGACCAGCACGGCAGCACCTCACACCATCAGTAGTATTCCAACAGCTGTAGAAACAGTTGACAGACTGGTATGTCCATGGAGTTAAAATACTTCGGGTACCCTGACATGTATGTAAATGCAAGCAAGACTAGCACCCTGCACCATCAAATACTCTATTTTTTTTTTAAGTTTGACAGCAGCTTAAAACCAGCTTCACTCGCTCTCTTTATTTTTCTTTATTGAAAACTTGGCAACAGCTGCCAAGGATGTATTAGACTCCCTCTCTCTCTCTCTTCAACAACAGGTCTCCTAGCAGTCATGCATCTTGCATTAAGCAGAAGGTGTGAAAATCAAAATATGGGACAATTGCATGAAAAACTAGGACAGAATCTGTCTAGAATCTTTTGTTTGTCAGCAATCAGTTCTTTTTTTTATTTTTCTGGAAGCCGATTATTATGCATTACTATTCTTTTCGCATCTTGGTGGTATCAACTCAAATTTTCCCCAAGGAAAGCCACTCGCGGCCTGTCCATCAAAATAAAAAGATTTGTTTCATGTCAGAATGAAAATAATTGAATAAAGAGGTAAATTTCTCATTAAAAATTAAAAATAAGTTAAGTACATTGGACAGCTAAGCATAAAAAATTTGCATTAGATGCACCATATTGAATACAAATAAAAATGGACTAGGTGTGTTTTCGATACAAAAAAAGAAAAGACAATAATAAATTAAGAAGGTTTTGCAGAGGACTTTGCATTCAGTTCTCCATACACAACAGACACCAACCAATCTTTTGAAAGGTGAAAATTAGAAAAATCAAGCAGAAGAGTTAAGCATGCATTATATACCTTTAATGAAACCGAAACATTTAAAGAGCTTTCTAAAATAGCCAGTTTTGTTTTCTCCAGTTTTGTTTTCTTCGTCATGTAGACATACATGTGCTGTTCCACCGTTAACAAAAAGCTCGGCCATGATTTTGGCTTTCTCGGGTCAGGTTTCTCATTTGAGGAAGCCTGTGGGAATCAACATTCTTTTTAATAATTTTATTCCAATACAAGACACAAAAGAAATAGGCTACCTAATTTTTTACTGGTATATTATTACAGAGATCAAGGTATTAACAAGGAGCTGTTCAAAACCAAGATTAAAAAAGCCAAGAAAATGGAAAACCAAAAAAACCAACAAAAGAAAAGACAAAAGGTTCTTCAAATTTGAGATTGCAATCCTCAAGTAAGACGAGCAAAACAGAGTAGATATATTTCCAAATAACATGTACTTTTCTGTTTGTATCTAAGACCCAGCATTGTTCAAGTTTTTAGCTTTTTTCCAGTAATATGCAGTCAAAAACTTTTTGAGCAAAAGACGACTAAATCAACCTTAACATTTTCATATTAAATGATACAAATGTCAACATAGCCGATGCATAATTGCTTGCCAGTTGCCACCATCTGTATCCATCAGTAATTCAGAATCATATGCAGAAATTCAAAATGCTAGCCGAAAGTATAGTACTCAGTATGCATATATAGAAACATGTGGATGTAATTTGCAAAAGGACCCTGCTGAAAATTGGGACTTGTTGCTTACAAGAAAGCGTGAAATTTCATGTTCAATTTTTGAAAATGTTGTCGCTAAGGCCTCCACACGGCCAGTTGCCTGACAAAACTCACACGGCTTACTTATCACAAATGAATCACTGTGATGCACCTGCACAGGAACAAATAAATAAATAAACAAATCACAAGAGATCAGCTTCATTTCATTGGGCATTGACAAATTTACCTCTTGTTATATTGAGAATGTTAAAATGCTTTTGCAAATTACCATATATTAAATTCACAATAACAACCAACAAGTTAATTGTTGTTTGTAAAAGACCCAAACTGCTAAAACCAAGGTAAATTCAAGTAAAAGAAATTGACCAAATTACCACTTTGTCGAATGGGTCAAAGGACACAAAAAGTTAATTACATAGAAACCTTTTCAATCACCTCATTTTACTGGTTCAATATCACTTGCATATGATTGGAAAAAAGATCGGGGTGTTGATTGCAGGGTGACTGCACAGTATTTGTAAAGATGAAAACTTTCTGTATCAACCAGAAAACCAGTACAGAAATCAAGAACATTCAAAATGAAAGAAAAATTATTACACACCATTTCTCTTGTTATTTCCATCAATCCAAGACTGGATATTTTTGAGATTGCCACTTTAGACCTATCCCTCTCTACTTCCTTCTTCATTTCTTCATACACAGAGATCTTATTTTCTGAAAAAAAAAATCAATTAATATTTTCTTAAAAAGTCTTCCTCTGGTGGTGCCCACTCCCAACAGCCAACAGAAGCCCAAAGAGGGTAAAAGAAAAAGATTTCGCAATCTCACAGTTGATTTTGCATTTCTTCTTTTTTTTTCAGAAGGAAACAATAACTGATTCAGGTAATAGTGAGTATTAAACACAACATAACACGAGATACCAATATTTGCTATATTGTACTATGAGAGCCAAAACAATGGTAAAATAGCATTTGACATACGATCATTGGCCATGTCGATAAAATCCACAATAATGACTCCACCAATATTTCTTAAGCGCAATTCCCTTGCAATCTATTATAACAAGCAAAATATTAGTATTTACAATTACCAAAGGTATACTAATCAGCTCTCGCTTCACTGCTTTTCCTTCTTTGTGTGCTTCTGTGTTCTTGTTTGTGTGTGTGCTAATTTGGTACATGTAATGGACCATGGTTAACTATAGAAAATTTATCAGTAAAATGTTGAATTCAAGGATTACAATACCACCGAGTATTGGGAACGGAACTAATCTTGTCTAACAATTTTATTTAAGCACTTACTTTTTCAGCCATGAACTCTTAAGACTTAATTAAGCTTCAAGTGATCAATCACACAATTATAAGACCAAATAGCAAACAATTATCCAGCAGGGACTGGCCACCCCCGGGAATATCCCACCTTATCTGTCGGAGGTCTTAATCATTACCTGCTTAGCAGCAGCAAGATTGACTTTTTTAATTGCTTTCTCTTGAGATAATCTCTGTCCAAGCATACTCCTCCCACTATTCACATCTATTGAGACAAAGGCTTCAGTTTGTTCTATCACCAGATGTCCACCATCTGGCAGTGGTACTCTATAAGAATTAAAAGATTATACTTAAGTGAGCATGCCATGTCTTGTACATATAAATGATACAAGTGACATGAGGTGGTATTAAACTGGAATAGTAATCTTCGGTTGATATGATGCGGTTGTAAGATTCTGTTGATCTTATTTTCATAATCAATTCCAAAAAAAAAAGAACTAAGTAAAATCAAAGTTTTGTTTGGTTAGTTTTTTTGTTCAGATCAAATCCCCCAGTCACACCCATGTGCCCATTCCCTCCTCCCACAAACACGCACGCAGACACACACATAGGAAGAACACAACAAAGAAGAAGATCTCAACCGACAAGCAAAATAATTTTTGCAATTAATACCTGTTACGAAGAATTCTCTCTATCTCTTCTTCAATTTTATATTCGTCAAAAATTGGAGTTCTCTTCTTGTAGAGCTCAACCCGATCACAGAGCTCTGGTGCTATTTTTTGTAAGTCAATTGTCACCTAATAGATTATGCAAGAGACTAATTAGTTCAAACTAAAAATGTAATTAATTTACTGAGACAAGGATAAGATGTTGATCATTGAACTAACGAGGGTCTAGAATCTAGATTATAATTTATGATACACGAAACGATGTCAGTATCTATGTAGTTAATATGTGATATTGAAGACAATATATTAGTATTCATGTCAACTTTATTAGTTGTGTGACTACATCCACGCTATTTGTAATTCTAAACAGACCATGCGATAGATGACAATATTATTTTTTCTAACAGATGTTAATTTAAATGCAGGACTGGTTTGGTAAACATTGGAAAATCTAAAAGCAAAATGATACTTTTACGACTTTAAGGACCAAAATGAAAAATGTGTAATACTTCTTTTGTTTAATTTGTTCTACCTCTACTGTTCTTTATATGTGTGTGCAAATTAATATATGCTAATTGACATTCATTTAATGAATTGGGCAGCAGTGGCTCTAATATGGCGTTCAGCCAAGGAAATTTACTAATAGAAAACACAAACAGAGCTACTCTGGCGTGAACCACACTGATACTGTACAGTACCAGCCAGGTACAGTGCAGGAATGCAAGCTGATAAGTACGCCTTTCCTTTAAATTAGCAGTACCTCATGATAGCTACGAGGAGAGTCAACCAGCACACTCTCGACCTGAGGCAAATTGAATATCATGTATAGCAGTTAATAAACAGAGTTTTTTTAGCTGCAACAATAAAAAAGCAATAACTAGTCGTAAGCACAAAGAAACATCTTATTGAAGTTCTTAGAAAAAAAAAATTAACAACAAATCGAGTCACGGTCAAGGATTGTAGAAACCAGGGATACTATACATAATGGCAGAAGATCTCTATACTTAGTTAATAGGATAGAGTGAGTCATTCGCTTTTGTGGATACAACAGTTGGTGTTTCATGCAAAAAAATAAAAAATTGCTTAATGTTCACAATGTAATTGCAAGCTTAAGAAATCTCTGGTTTATTTTGCAAATTGTAAAAATGATTGCAAAAGCCAAAATTAGATATTACGTTATCAGGAAAATAGTCGTAAATGACAGTCAAGTTCTGATTCATGGCTCGATGAAGCATGGCAGGCACAGCACCGACAATTTTCTCTTGTTCAGCCTGTACTGCCGATTTTGCATGCTCAACTATCCCATCCCAAGTTGACAGCAAAATGTCCAAATCTTTTTCCAACTCTTCAGATGGGTGGCCAGCAGCTGCTGGTTCTGCCTAAATTTGCAAAGCGGAAGGGCACTTTAGTTTTTCTAATGATACAATATTTTCAGCAGATTCCAATTAGGATATCATTCTCTTGGTAACAACACCCGAATTTTCAGGTTTTAAGCAAACAATACAGAAGTATACAATTAAAAATCCAGCTACAAGAAAATCAAATAAGAGGGCAATTTTCGCGAGTTAATGGTGTAATTTTTATTTTGGGTCGGTACCTAGCTTTCGCCACTTGGCTACTAGGAATTTGTAAATAAACTTTTTTAGTATCAATATATCTGTTGGCGGCAATTCGCCGCCAACCATCCAAAAAAGAAAATCAAATAAGAGAAGGTTTAAATTCATATTTTTTCAAAAAGATCACTATGAGATCATTACCTACAAACCGAGCAACCAGATCTTTTTCTGGCAATTTGGTTCAATTTCGGTTTAGAGAAAAAAAAAATAAGCTAATTAAGCAATTATAGATAGGAGTAAATATGTTTTTATTAATCAGAATAAACATTTTATTTCACAATAGTCTAATACCTGTTCGCAATTACAAAATATATCCAAAAATAGCTACTAGCAAATACAGGAAATATATGGTATATTTGCTAATGCAATAAGCATGTGTAGCAATATAAGTCCCTTGAATCTGCATATAATCTAACCAGGAAACAATAAAAGCTAAAGTAGACATGGTTCATATAACCTAAAGTAGATATGGTCCGTATACACCCGAACTATTATAATTATCTAGAAACTACTCTATGAGTACCTTCAGACCAAAACCAGCCGGCTTCAATGCTTTAGCAATGGCAAGTAGACGGGCCCTCTCTGGCTCTTCTACTGCCAGTGGGACATCAATCATTTCGTTGTGAGTCATAAGTATCTGTTAAAGCAATAAATAATATAATTAACCTTCTCTGGCAGCTCAAAATTTAGAGCACGAGTTGCTTAAAATGGTATTAGGGAAGAGGTCGTGAATTTGACCCCAGCAGTCTCGTGTTATTCAAGAAGTAATCTCCCATCGATATTCAGGGACATGATTTTTGTTTGTCAAAGTTGCTTGGGTGTAGGATTCAGCGAAGTAGGTAAAATCAACAGGAAACCCAACCTTCTACCAGATAGCTTTTAGAGCAACTGATTGGAGAAGGCTAAGGTATACAGTGCATACTTACTAATGATGCCAACTTAGTTACCAAAAACTTTTATTCACCATAATTCATCAGTGTTTCTTTCTCTTAATACCACTGTCCCATAGTTCCCACTATTCACTTTTTTCTTCATATATGCAACTTTTTCAGAGTTGTGAGCAATGCATACTGGTACTAAATTGGTTTCCCACAAAGCTTTTGCTTACAAAGATCTTTTGGCTCTAATGGGAATGTGATCCAATGACCATACCAGCAAAAATGTCAACTGTTTGCCGACTTGGGTCATGGAACAACAGGACTCTCTATAAGAGGGGAAAAAAGGAGAGGTGCCAAAGTCTTTGCCTACTTACCCAAAATCTACTTTTGACTATCGGGTATGGCGTGAGCATCACAGAATTGGTGCTGCTACCAGTTCCCTCTTCCTTTGGTTTAATTACCTGCACGATTATTTTGACCCCTTTACTAACCCCAACCCACTTATTCACATCCTCTCTACACTCAGAATTCTTACTCTCTGTAACGGCATTGTTTTTAGGGTACACAAATAGTCCCCTGTTCTCTCTCATGAACATAAAGACCGGCTCAGTGAGGCCTATGTCCACGAGGACCCCACCCTTTTGGGGCATCATCTTCTTAACAACCCCCAAATATATGTTGTTGAACATCACAGAATTGTTAAGTGGCTCCAAGATTAGCTCCACTAGGGTGTCATTCTCTAGAACTGCAATCCTTCGCATGTTACACGCAGAGGAGTTTATCAAAAACTTCGTGGTAATTTTTTTCCTACTGGAATTTTCTGGAACTGTAGCCATGCTGGAAACTAATGGGTCTTTTACTGGATTAAATTCTTCAATTTGGAAGTCTTTAGTTTGAAGCAGTAGCCATGGTTTCTTAACGAGTTGGTCCTTCAAATTTGAATATTCATTGATATAACTTGCTTTATCTTCTGTGCTTTGGCTCGATGGATTTTCATTTGGTTGATTCCTTGGGGAAAAATTTGCTTCAGTACGCCTTTCTTTAATATATTTGCTTAGATTGCTTGGAGGTTTTTGTATCAAGGGAATTCCATTCTGACTCTTCAGTACACTGTTTTGACCTGTCAATACACTATAAACATTAAATTATTCAGCACCAAAACATTGCACGAACTGATATCTTTTAGCTCTTTTGTTTCATCTGCATAAAATAAGTAAAAGGTAGCAGCCATGCATTGACAGGATTAGTGCACAGTTCTGGAACTAAATTGATACCTAAACAAGTAAACATCAATATATGGCCAGAAAATCTTTAAAGAGCAGAAGAAAAGACCCAAATAGGTACTTGCTTGTACTTGTGGGATTAATATCCTTCTCATTACAGGAGCACTTTCGCATCCCTGCAGAAAAACATAAGCCCCTGCAACAACTAGTATTATTATGTGCATCCCTAAAACTGTAGGGAATATCACAGCTACTGCTACATAACTGCAAACAATACATCTAACTACACCTTCCCTCAAAAAATACCCAACGTAACCATACTGCAGGGGAATAAGGAAACAAAAAAGAGTAATTGGAAACTAAATTAGAAGAGGAAAGATGTATGTGATATTTTCCATAACCTTTTAGAAGGATATTGTTAGATATTTCTTGTTTTCCAAGGGAATATAAGACATTTCAATGACTTTCAGGGGCATGCATGAAAATATTGCAAATGTAAACTACCTGAAAAGGAAGCCTGATTAAGCGATCCATTCACAGGCTCAAATGGATCATGACTTAAACTTGGATGAAATAACCAAGAGTCCCAGGAAGGAGTTGGGTTTCTATGGCCCACATCACGGACCCAACAATCCCTAACAGAAACAGGTTCATTTCCCTTGCATGAGGGAGGTATCGAAAGCGAGAACTTTGGTCCTGGCCGGTATGAGGAAACAGGCCATGAGCTTGTCTTCTTCATCATAAGATAGTTGTACTTTATGTGAATCCCACAAGGCACCTATGATTTATCAGGGGATAGATATGTTATTAGAATCTAGTATCATATTAGCAGCAACTGATTTTAATAGTTGATCATTGAGGTGAAGACTGTTCCCTAAAATGGGCAAGAATGAGAATTTAGCTTCATTTTTTCCCATATCCTAATTGGAGAATTTATTATTATAGTCACATCTCTGATCAGAACAACCACTTAACATATTACAAGTTTCAAAACTGAGGCCTACAACTGATAGCAATGGGCCTCACCTCTCTACAGATAGATTCAAGTTTAATTTCCTTTAGAGAAATCCAAAAAGATATGGATAATGGGTTTAACATGACTTTTATTACAAAAAGAGAGAGAACATATCACAATTTTCTTTTTCTTTTTCTTTTTTTGAAGGTTGGCAACAATTGCCGCCAACAACTAAGTTATTAACATATTACAATTTTCATTTGGGGCTTGCTTTATTCAAGAGTAGCAAACCAACTTTAATTTTTTATTACAATTTCCACACAATTGCAATTTGCATATTTCAACTGGAACAAGGGCTGGGAGCCTAGGACTAGTTACTTCCTTTCGAACCGCAACCTTTACTTCTATTTTACTTAAAATACTGACCAAACAAATACTGCAGTAAAAAGCAAATCACGTGCACACAAAGAGAGTTAAAATGAATGAACAATATACATGCATAATAGGAGTACCATTATTTCAGTTTCCCATAAGTTGGCCATCTGGAGGGAGGGCGACAATGGAATAGCCAAATCAGGGTTCCAACAGCCCAGGACATCAGGTTCACCAGTTAAGTACACACGCCCATTGGTTAGTTCGATTTCTAAGCTCCAAATTACTTTACACAATTCTTCACATGCTACAGCAGTATCACCTAGAGCAAAGAAAAAGAACAACAATAGCACATACAGATGCTCAAGAAACTTATAACTGTTGTCAATACTTTTCATGTTACATGAATACAATGGACTATAAGCCTCAGTTGAATGCAAAACTGCCTCAATAAAGCATCTAAGCAATAAAAGGACCAGAAGAACTAATTGCCCTCAGTTGGACAAACTTCTAGAAAAATAAATAAAGGAAAACTACAATCGTACCGTTTCTTAGAGACATCAATCTTAAACTAAAGGGGTAAGATGGAACTCCTGCAGCTTGGCTTACACTTGGTTCATCCTTCAGTGGCATTAAATGCACAATTTGTCTGCAAGATAATGTACCGTGCTAATTGAAGTTCTAAGAAAATAAGATAATTTCAGTATAACCCATGTGGGAAAAATTATAGTCCTGACCAGCCGAACACTACCAATATAGTACCAGTACTGAGTGGTGACAAAAACCTGTCGGTCAGAGTTCAGCAAGATATATATCTTTTCTGATATTGACGGATGTTATTTTGGGCTTATAATTCAACTTGAGCATATTTCTTATTACTTTTTAAAGACATAGTACATATTGTATGCTTCACAGGGACAGAACAACAACAAAACAGCATGCATTGCTCCCAACCAACGAGTCCACATATTTCATTGTATTTTCTAATCTATACGAGCAAATTGCAGAATAATTGTACAAAAAAATTAATATTAATTGTCAAAGGCCCAATTCTAAACTGAGCAATTTAAATAAAATAGAGTCAAACGGAGAAAAGGAGAGACCTTCGTGTGAGGCCAAAAGAAGACGACCCTGCCTCTTTCGGCGCTAAAATGAGGTTTCTAGAGAGAGGAAAAGGAGGTGAAGAGAGAAAAACCATAGCGTGGCTGCGTGGGGGTGTATTACTGTACCACTGTGCAAACGAATTCTCAATCGCTAGCAGAGATAGAGAACGGGGAAGGGATAAGAAAGAAATAGTAAATGTCTTTTTAACCCTGGGCAGCATTAAACAATTTAACCGGCCGATTCTGAGCAACACTGTTCGGATTTATATCTAATTACGGACCTAAGACTCGAGTTCTTTTCGGCCCGTTTCATTTTATAATTTTCTTTTTCTTTTTTCGGTCTTTCAAGCACTGGCGTCTGGCGGAGTGGCGGACATGAAATGTGTATTGAATACGAGGAGGGATCTAAGTTACAACAAATTTAAGTTACAGTAAAGTTACAACAACTATTTTTTTCATTTTCAAAGTCTAAATTGTCGATCCAAACCGTTCAACATGATCTTCACAATAAAATGTGCTTGCAGATCAAATTTTACATTTTTTTGAATTTTTTTACTATTTATTAAGTATTTTACAAAAAATAGTCATAACCATTGAATTTTGTACCCATCTTAATAAATAGTAAAAAAATTCAAAAAAATGTAAAAATTTGATCTGCAAGCACATTTTATTTAGATAATCATGTTGAACGGTTTGGATCGACAATTTGAACTTTAAAAATGAAAAAAATAATTGTTGTCACTTTGTTGTAACTTGATCCCTCCTCATTGAATATTGACATATCAAAATCGTGCTAGCAAATTATCAATTTAACATCAATATCTCAATGAACGTTAAACGATCGCTTTCCGAATGATGATTAACGATTCTGTTAAATTAATTCGACAGCAAGACCATCCCGAAACTTGCCCTTTTAAATCCATGCAAGTCTATATACATTAGCACTTTAACAAACCATTCACTGATCATATATGTTTTGGAATTGTCATATACCGACAATAACCTTCAATATACTTCTTATGTCAAATTGAACTCCGAACTTTAATTTGACAATCATCTTTCCTCTCCCTCCCTCGAATTATGCAATTGATGACATTGACCACTCTCAACAATCAATTTATTATTTAATACTAAACTTTATGTATGGAATGATCAGAATATCTTTGATAAATTTAAATTCTTGTTTGAATATTTTTATAAATGATAATACTTTATAATTTCCAATATCAATTTTACATTTAATAATAATTAACTACTTCATAATGTTTGCTGTATTTTATGTGTAAGTAAAAATAATTTTATCAATTTTAATTATTTATACAACTATACCTTTCATATAAAAATTATAAAGCATATATACGAAACTAATATTAGAAAAAATGAAATATCAAACATCTCATGTTTCATGAATATTTAATCAAGTGCCTACATTTTTTTTAAAGATTTTACACACTTTTTTACAAATTAAAACTCATAAATTATGAATATTTTGAACATTATCTGTAAACAACCAAGGATATTCTGATCATTTATATTTAAATTGAGCATTAAATAATCAATTCACTGTAAAAGGAGATTATTACCATCAATTGTATAATTCGAAGTGAAAGTGATAGTCAAAATTATAAGAAGTCAACTTGTCACAAATCAAAAGTTTGAGGACCTCCATGGTATTACCCTTATTATTTTATGTACAACTCTCTCGTGCCCCATATTTTAGGGCTTTCAGCTCTGCTTCAAAAATAAGAAGAAAAAAAAAACATGTCCCTCCCGAGTCACGATGCAAGTTCCCAGTTATCATGCGTATATTCACTTTCCAAGTACTTTTTAGTAAAGGTGGTCCGGTAGATTAGTTACCTGAATAAATCCGAAGTTTTCAGAACATAGAAAACACCTAGTTTTAGATTTAAAATCAACATATGCTTAAATAAAAGAGGAAATCCATTGCGTCCCACAAAGTAGCTAAACTGAGGTAATACATCAGCCGCTTGAAAAGGTCTAAAACAAAAGGCTTGAAATGCTGCTTCTATTAACCAAGGACACTACAAACTGAACAAGTTAAACAATTATAGTATCCTCGATTACTTACATCACAAAAGAATCAATAACCTACAACATAACTCTAGTTCAAATAACAGAGATTACTAAATTAGAAACTCAGAGAGAGAGAGAGAGAGATGAGATACTTAGCAACTGCTGCTAAGTCTTTCAAAAAAACAAGGGAGATAATTATAACAATAAGCAGTAACAACCAAAATAGAAAAAGAATTAAAAAACAAGAGAAAACCTCTAACTAACTTCTTTAGAAAACTAAATCCTGGGAACCCTTATCCTTGCCCCTTCCATGCATATTCACCAGACACCCTATCATATGATATCATTTATGTACAACCCCTTCAATTTACCCCCTCCCCCCTCTTTTTCCTTTTCTTCTTAAGTTCATTTTTCTAACGGAAGCTTAGAACACTCAACAATCTCTTCAAGGAAACTGTGAAAAACAGTAAGAGTTCAAAAAAGGGGTTACAGACAATCAATTCCGCACCATCTCACAGCAGAATCAATAGCTACCCGCCCAGTTGATCGGGGTTCGTTGTGGAGCTGGTGGGGGCGGGTAGAGGCCGGCAGTAGGCCCCACCCCAGCAGCAGTAGGGCCCACCACCTCAACTGAGTGAGGGGGAGGTGGCTGGAGGAGCTGGTGGTGTGGAATGGCCATTGCAGCAGTGTGAGGGTAGATTCCAGCAAAGGCATGGGGACCGGCAGCAGCTGTGGGAGGAGCCTGGGCCTGCTGCCCAGGCGGGCCAGGAGCAAAGGCTAAATGCTGCCCGGCTGCTCCTTGAGGAGAGAGCCCATAGAATGACCCAGCCTGAAGAGTAGAAAGGTCCCGCCCTGGTGCTGGTATCCACATTGCAGAGGCTTCACTCTGGAATGTAATCATTTTTAGTAAGATTTTAATTACAAAAGGTGTAAACTTGTTTTCCAACCCTACAAGATCCAGAAATATAGAACCATCATGTGCCCCTCCAGAATGAGAATATTCTTTTCAGAGTTTCAGTGCAAATAATATCCATTTGGCCTTAGCTATTTGCTTATTTTCTATGGAGGTTGATTTTTTCCCTTTTTTGCCTACTACTACCTGGAATATTGATTCTTATTTAATTCAGGGTTTTGAACCAACCATATTAAGTACCATTTAGTTTTCCAAATTTTCTTCAAAATATTCACAAGATAACCTTTTGATCTCTATTATTCCTATCAAACTAATTCTCACTTGTCACTGAACAGAAAAAACATTAACAGAAATGTAAAAAAGCTAGATAATAAAGACGTACCTGTTGCCCTGTAATATACATGTTATTCTCCTTGAATTGCGCCCCAGTCATTTCATCACTCTCACCTGGATTCCCAGTCGTCACAGGCGAAGCACCCGCATAACCAATGGTGCTCAGTCCATACGCACTGTACATGCTCGCTGAACCAACATTGGTAAGAGCCCCTGTATTAACTGCAGGTTTGTACTGTCCGCCCACCTGAGGATACCTCATAGGCAAGGACAGAGCAGCACCTGGTGCACCAGTTGGAGCTGCGTAGATGCCCCCAGTAGGTGCCTGCTGCGGAAATGCAGTACCAGCTGCATTGCCAAGGAAAGGGTGGAGAGTGGGTGGTTGTACATAGAAGGGAGAGATGTACTGGTTATAAGGCAGATAGTTAGGGGGGTAATGTGAAAGCTGTAGTGCCCCGACTGGGTGGCGAAAGACTGGCAAGGATTGTTGTGGAACTGAGATA
This sequence comes from Carex littledalei, assembly GCA_011114355.1. NCBI lineage: Eukaryota > Viridiplantae > Streptophyta > Magnoliopsida > Poales > Cyperaceae > Carex > Carex littledalei. The sequence continues at coordinate 6,174,597 of CM022097.1, forward strand.
GACGCTGGTATTATGCTGCCTGCTGGGCTAGCAACTGTGGACGAGCCAGAGGAGGATAGTATTACTGGGTTCCCTCCCTGCTAGAAACAATGCGACAAAATTTAGAGATGACTGTAATCAAGGACGATGGCTTTTACCAAACCAATATTTGTCATCTTTTATTTATTCAGTGTTCAAAAAAATTAGGCCCAAGAAGTGGTCAAAGATCCAAACTTTTGAATTACCTTCTCTATAAAGTACATTTTTTATTTTTTACTACACCATTTTGAATTTAAATATATCATTTTTCTACTATGCTACCATTATACATTAAAGCTACCATATTTGTATCAGACGAGTATTTGATATGGATGCATGCACAATACGTATCAGTCAAGCCACGTGGTAATCCACTTAATAAAATTAAATTTTTTTTGGCAGATTTATAATGGAATTCGCATGATACCAAATTTGGCACAAAATCCTGTTACAGCAACAATCCAAACCACTAAGAGGGGTGTGTTGGGAATGCATGTGACCTGGGGATCTTGTATGTACTGAGAACTCAGTGCTTTGCTCTTCTACAAGCTCCAATGCAGACTAGTTTAAGTCTATTATTTTGTTCGTTTTACATTTTCTGTCCTCGGTATATTTTTAAATTTGGTCTAACTATCCAACTCAGCAATCATATTATCATATCTTTGTATTATTAAAATAGAAGATCTTGTACTATAATTAGGTTCTATAAACTTATTTTCTGGAAAAAAATTATATATCAATATTTTCATGAACAAAAATAAGAGAAAAATTAAGTACATAAAAGTAAATCATATTGTATCCTAGATTTTAATAAATTGCCGAATCGCCGTATACATATAGATACACGCATCCTTATCCATGAAGCATAGTTTTCCTACTATACACCTTTCGTAAGTGTCTTTTTGAGGAGAAACTTCTGGTGAAAGCAACATATCGGGTTTATTTAGGGCATAACAACCTGTCATTCAGATTGCCACGCCAAGAACTATAGTAAAAAGAAAAAAAAAGGCTTTAATTGTTATAAAGATACCAACCTCTGCAGAAATGTGACCAGCTTGACCAGTCAAAACTGAGATGTTGCCATATTTGATAGCTGCACCAGGGGCAAGGAATGGAGAGAACCGGCCATCATCAACTGCGGGCCGATACAACTGGGAGTAGTAGTTTGATGACATATCAAATGGTTGTTGTACCTGTGCAGTAACAAGTTTAACAAAATATTTTTTTCAAATGAAACTTTAAATGTGTAGACACAAATATGCAACTTCGGATCTAATTCTTAGTTTAAGGCACTAAACCAGCAAAACGTGTACACCTTTTTTTGAAACATTATGTGCACAGACAAATATACAAGTTTCTTTGTCTAATATGACACAAATACAACAATAGGGCAATTTTCCAAAACCCTAGGACGAACTTTTATTATTTTTATGCAAAAAAAATATTCCAGGTTTATAAACTTCAATATCAGGCTCATACAAAATTATGGGTGGATGGGAGAAAGCAATCCAGACAAGTGGGAGGCGACAGTCCATCTTTTCTGACAAACCGGATAAATTCCAGACAATGTCATGGGTAATGCAGCTATAGATGAGGCTAAATTGATTAAAATTTGTGAAAAAAATGTTGTGATATGCCCAGTTTCATGCCCTAAATAAATCACAAGCATATGCCATGTGGATCTGTATAGGGTAAGCACCTAATACAGGTGCAGCAGAAAGCAGATTGTGCAACATAGGTCATGAGAACAACTATTTGAGCATATTCTGATAGATGCGAATGAAAAAAATAATAATAATAGCATACCGTCACATTTGGCTGACCGACAGCAGGACCATCGTGCGCCATTACCTGGGCTGTTTCTGGTACGTCCATGTCCCGAGGTTGGTTTTCAGTAAGCACATGGTTGACCTGACCAAATAAGAAAATAGGGAGATGGCAAACAACAACAACAACCAAGCCTTTAGTCCCAAACAAGTTGGGGTAGGCTAGAAATGAAACCCAACCGGAATATAAGGAGATGGCAAGGCAAGTTTAAAATGCAACAGAAAGAGTTAATTGTACATTTGTACTGGCAGAATAATCATCACGACTGGACCTCCAGCATCAACAAATAAATTCCAGCTTTATTCTTTTCTTTCTATTCAATTATGTGTTTATCAGCTTTATACCAGATATGCAAATTATCTTCTTTTTTAAGGTTTGCTAGAAAAATTTAACACAGAACTACTCTACCCTTATTCATGCATCACCAGTTATAATGGTAAACAGCACCACAGGTATAATTCAGGCCTAAAACAACTCGTACAAGAAATTGCATAAGAAGTCAACATCAGAAATTGAAGCCGTACCATTGAATTAGGTATATGATTTACGATACCATCTTGTTGCTGTTGTGAAGCTGTTCCTGGCACATCCATAGGCTGAGATTGGTTTACACTCAGAACATGATTGGCCTGTTCATATGAGGAATAAGGAGCTGACGAGAACTCGGCACTGTCTTGCAGGCTCACAGTAGCTTGTTCCTCCTTAGACTCCGCATCAGCAGTTGAGGCAGAGGCAGGGGCGTCAGCAGGAGAGATGCTTTCTGCTACTTGCCTTATTGTACTTGGTTGATCTGGTACAGGGATAGTAGAAGGTACCACCTGAGGGCTGTACACATGCAGCATATGTAAATGAAAATAAAATCATTAATATTAAATTAGTAATGAATATAGAGAAAATTGTTATGTCATTCAGACCCTGAAATAAAGGTCCTAAATTTCAATGTATGGAGGAGAATGGAGTACAATCCAGCACAGGTACAGTTAATCCAAAAGCTACTTTATAATAGCCAGATCCATTTCTAAATCTGATCATTGATCTCATACAAAATGCAAAAATATACAAAATACTTGAGAACAGGACTTGAATGTGGCTGTTATAGCCAGAATTTAACAAAGAAGACCTCTCTCACCTTGAGGTACTTTCCTGGGCTGATTCCTCAGCCTGCTGGGGCAATGCAGCCTCAGGCTTGTATGACTCGGTGCTTTTCTCACTCATTTTAGGCCCATTCACAGAAGCTGCAATCAGACTGCAGCTCGATTCAAAGCTCCCGAAGCTCAGACCATACTTCTCTGACTCTGGCACCTGTGATATTTATACACAAACCAAAGAAAGTAGTTACAAATATAGAGATTGTTTCTGTGTAGGATTGAATATTTTGCAGTTACAATACTGCTGGTTGGTAGCATACCATACTGTATTGTATTTTGGTCCATAAGTTAATTTCTTTGTTGTTTACCTTCTATCCCTTTTGAGTTTTCACTTTTTTTCCATCATGAGAGAAGGGTTGCCAGTAAAGAGTACAAGATCCTATATTATGTTCTAAGCCAAAATCCATTTCTTCAGCATATTATAACAGTCTGTCCATAAAATGTTGCTATTACCAATACTCTTAGCAATACTACCACCAGAGAAAACGAGTAAATGTTTCCAATTGTACCAGTAATCGACAAGTTCATTGCCAGTATGGATCATACCTGGAGGTGATTAGGAATAATGACGTGCTGCCTTTCTGATAAGTTAAGCTCATCTAGCTTTCTCTCCACTTTCGTAACCATACCTGTGCTCTCATTTGGATCAGGTGCAGGGACAGAAACTGTAACATGCTCAGAGCTTGAAGGTGCTAAATCTGTAGTGGCAGTGGGTGCATTGGACGGCTCAGCGGAGGCAATGTTGTTTGTAGATTTTGGCTTCCATTCCTTATTCGGTGCTCCTGAAACAACATTTGATTAACCAAAAGTAAGCACTATCATTTCTTGGGGCAAGATGCACGCCAACCATACTAATCATAAGTAACTACATGTTATTTCTAATCTGCTGATAACACACTAATACTTCAATTAAGCATACAAAGCCTCAAATAAAATTTTCAAGGCAGATCTGCACACAATGCACACAATAGGCAGTTTGCAAGAAAAAAACTCTGGAGTTGAAGGTTATATTCCTGCTTTTATAATGGCAACATGCAAAGCACAGGTATCAATTTGTTTTTCTGCAGGAGCAGGAGAGGAAATTTCTCAAAAATAACAGACAAGTATGGAGCTACCTCTATGCGGACCATTGGGAAGCGAGCCTCTGCTGTTGTATCCAGAAGAGGGTCTGCTGTTAGACGATGATCTGCTGCTGGAAGAGGGTCGACCATTAGAAGGACGTACATGAGCAGACGGAGCTGCATGAGTTGTCTCTGCATGAACAATCTCAAATTTTATCAGATAATACAAGGCAAGTAAATTTGACTTAAAGCCTGCCAAATTCTGAGTGAAAATAGATGATACTAAATAAGTATCAATGTTAACCCAAGAAAGTTTCTTAATTATTTATACATCCCCACCCCCCCAATACACACGCACAATATCCAAGATACCTTCAATTGCGTGCTTGATTTACAATACATAAATTTTCTACAACTGCAAGTTACTGCAGCTATTTCCTGCTTTTTTGTAACTTTACCAACAACTTAGTGTTCTGATCCGTCCCAAAGTGAGCAATTCCGCCATTTTATGCTTGGAAACTTAATTGAGAGTACATACTTGTGCAAAACTAAATGGCACAGCACAAGGATCCAAGGTTGTTTATTAGTTCGCCCAGTACTCTATGAAATCAATTGAAAAGGTATACACAATCACCTCTGTTGGTGAAAGAAGTACCGGAGTTCCTCTGGCTACCAACAGGACGCCTGATTGTACCAGCTGCACGGGGACTGCGTGCATCAAGTGTCGGCACTAGCACGGGATCTGATGTAGATGAACAAACAGCAGCTGCCAAGAGAGAAGAGGAAGGAGGCTTTGCCAAGATACCAGCACCAAGTACAGGGGCTGGTGGGAGGGATCCATCTGAGCCCCCCTTCTCAGTCGGGACTGATGGAGAAGAGGGTTTTGGCTTGAGCTTGTTATTATTAGCAGTTGTGTTGGAAAGAGGTGGCAGAGATTCTTTTGCCTTGAGATTAGCAGTAGTGATCTTTGGTGAGCGGCTGTGAGATGAAGGTGGATGGTCTATTATGATGGCCCCATTTGGTTGACCAGTGGGGAGGCTAAAAATGAAATAAATAAATAAGTATACAAAACCATTTTTATAAAGCAACAGTAAACTCACGATAATTCTTCACTTAGATATCTACTTTTTTGTACGTATTCTTTGGGATTTGTTTAAAAATATATATATAATCGCTAGAGGTTTCACAGGGAACCACCATACAGAAGGCCCGGTCTTTTCTGCCATTTGGATTTGTTGCATCAAGCAAAGCAGCATGTTTTTCTTTTTTACAAAGTGTATGTGATTTATAAATATTTACTCAAGCTCTAGTACATCGTCTAATGGGCATATGATGCAAAATTGAAACCCTAGGGCAGATTGAATAAGATTATTTACCTTGGTGTAGAAGTAGACGCTTTGGCCTCCTTTCTGGGGCTGACAGGTTCAGTCGGCATTTTTCCTTTCTCTACAGTTTTATCAGTTATTGCTCCATTTTCCTTTAAAGATGCTGCACTTTTGCCAGCCTTATCTGAGCCATTAGAGGAACAAATCATTTTCAAGACATTATAAGTCAGAAATAATGACTATCAGGACAATACCTGACAGGTCAATTATTGGTAAAGTAAGGTAGCTACACTGACAGTACTCGAGACCAAATCAGGTGCCTTGACTATGATTCTAATGTTAAGTCTTGTTTAATGTTTTATGAGTGGGGCTATGGTACTATGCATAGCGTAATTGATCTCTACTATGAATGAATATCTTTATTTTTGAATTTCAAACAATTGATCTGAACCACTCAACATGATTAACATACAAAAATATATTTGCAAACTAAATTTTATATTTTTGGAACTCTCTTTTTGTACTATTATTTAAGATAGGTAGAAAATCATTTGATTTAAATATTCTAGACCATTCAAAAGTAGTGATTTTCTACCTATCTAAAGGTCACCCCCCCCCCCTCGATGGTCGGTAAATCAGTACACCTCGATCAGGCACAAAGAGCACGGTTTCTCTGTCACCAACTTCTACTTGCTTAGGAACTATCACAGTAAACTGCAGTTCCACTAAAATGAGTGGAAGTACCTTTCAAGAAGCGGGAAGAGAACCTCCCTACTCGCCCATAAGCTTCAGGCCTATTTTTTGGATCAACTGCCTCTCTGTTACCTCCCTGTCAAGTTAAAAAGCAACAAAGTGGAGTAATCAGTGAATATTAGTGCATTGCAGAGGGTGAGAGACTTGACTGCATACAAGTAGCACTTGCTTTGAACTTGTATTACAATGAACTATAACCTATGAGTTTAAGGTTTTGCATGGAATTATTTGGCAGTATGTTAATGTTCAACCTTTCACTAAGCCCAAGCTTTCCTCAGTTAAGCAATCAAAATGGAAGAGCAGCAAAAAAAAATTTAAAAAAATTATTGGAATCGTCTCATACCAAAAGAAGATAGGTTGGTTATACCAGTCCCGGAATTTAATCAAACAGTACTGAAAAGTAAAACTACAAGTGCATCAACTAAAACCAGGCATTACTAGACAGTGATTAGGGCTTATAAGAAAATACATACTCCAATTAGCTGCTTCTCAGTATTCAAGTTTTTGAGAGATAAGCATGTATTTGTGCCTTAAAGATAAACATCCATTATCCAACAATGTATTGTTCAATTTCCAACCTTTTTTTAATTAATTCCCACAATTTGTTGTCCAAGCACCATTTAGCGGCTTATACATTAAAATTAACTTCAAAATAAGCAAGAAACTGTGTCAATCATAATTAAGTAGGATTGATGGGAGAAATAAAGGGATTTTACCTCCTTTTTCTTGTCACGCCTCCTTTTGACTTCATGGAAAGTATCTGAAAGAAAAAAATGAACTTAATTACACAGTAACAGATTACAGGGACAC